>OY804586.1:21014832-21614832 GCA_963680875.1 Bathymodiolus brooksi
GAATATCTAACTATCGAAATATACATGTATATTAGTTTTTTCTTACTCATATTCTACAAACTATTAATTAATAGATAGCGACATCTGTATATTTTCTGGAATCTTCAGTTGCCAACATTTAAACTTAAAACAATCGAGTTTTCGTTATTAATCATTCATATTGTACGTTTGGACCATTCATATCCAATTATAGCTGCGGAATCGGAGCTTTGATGCTCATATTGTCATATTTTTTTGCACAATGATCACAAGAGAGGACCGTAAGAGCATAGGGGCTGGCAACAATCATCGCACGAAATAACCCAAGTATACTATTATAAAAAGGGCAACAACGAACATTTACCCATTTGACCTCAAAGTCTTATATCGCAGCTAATACCGGACCGAAATTTCCAAAATTGACTCGATTACTCATAAACTATTTTATTTTCAGAAAACGTTTCCTTACCTCACTGGACTTAATGATTAGGGTTAAGGTGTTTAACGCCACTTTCAAAAATATTTCAGTTATATCGTGGCGCATCGAGTACACCTCTCAATGCACGGATTCGAACTCTTTACTGGTGATATGCACTGATTGCACAGCTGGGTAGTTGTAAATCCAACTACCACAAGATGACGATGGACTCAAAAATATATTTATATTTATATAAATGAAAACTACTTACCATATTGCATCAAACTAAGCGCATCTAAGGATCATTCTTTGTGAAACTTAAATTCCAGTGACATACCATTCATATGAATTGTTTTAAATGTTCTGGTTTTATTCCCATGTCATAGATGTTATAGCTGGATGTTTTTGTGATTGTTTATACCAGAAGTGAAAATTGGGTGTGTTTGGTCGGATTTCCTCGGAATTCCTCTTTTATTAAACGGAAAAAAGTGATATTTCCCGTGATATCGGGAACTGTCAGCTATATAAGATGCTGTCTCAGGCGCGTCTGATTTATAATATCATGCTTTCGTTTTTACTAGAAATTGCAAAAAGCATATCTAGAACATAGATTAAAAACAAAATGCAGCACAAATGTTATATTAAAACCCAAGAAAAATAGCTCACACAAAATATAGCAAAAGAAGATGAAGTGCGTAAGCAAAACCCGCTAAATGTAATAATCACACATAAAACCACTCTTTAAATAGAGTAATAATGGAATAATAACCGTATATACTAGAGAACCTTACAGTAGATTTTTGTTATCCTTGTGAAAAGATAACGTTAGGAACGATAACTCGTGGCTTAACGTCATTTGGTAACGTCTCATCGTTGGGTACAGAAATACAAAATACACTAATATATTGACAGGCGTTATAAGACAACATTTTTGTCATATTTTAGTCAGGTATGACTTAACTTAGCGTCCCATGAGAAACAAAAATTGCGACCTTGTAATGTTAAGTTGAGAAAGTAAAGGATGTAATAATTCATTCAAATTGTCAACGGAAGGGAGAATATAAAACATGAATCATTTACCCTGTGATGGAGTGTATAATTTGATTATCAATGCAAAAGGGTAAGGAGTCGGCATATACACATTAAGTATCATATTTTGAAAAATATGGATAATGGACACAGACTAGAATCTTAATCAATTTGTGTAGCTCAAGCATTTTAGAAATGCTGTTTTATAAATATTTCTTATCATCTAGGCTGAAATAAAAAAAAATCGTCTTTTGATAGCATTGGAACCAGAAGTGCTTCTATCTATTGCCAGCATCTCCCACCAGATAAATTTACAGAGGCACCGGAAGGATTTTCTATATCTGACAATGATAACAAATATTTAGTGGTAGATATTGGAGATAAGGGTGGTTCGAAATCGGACACAGAAAACACTATTTAATACATGTATTTATTTAAATCAACAGGCCACTTTAAACTATTAGAATTCCTTACTCCACATTAACAATAAAATTTATGTAGCCAAAAAGATCAATCGAATCTTTGTGTGTCCAACTGTCAATGTCCAAGGAATCGAAGTATTCGAAATGTCCTCGATAAATTATGCTAAAAACTAAATTACAAACGGGTTAAACATCTATTAAATGAAACGACGATTTCGAGATGACGACGTTACACTTTTGTTCAGGTTAACCCGTTTGGTTAGGGCTTGTTTATGTTGTTCGTGCCACTTTCAGCACTATTTCAGTTATATCGTGGCGGTCAGTTTTATTGGTGGAGGAAACCAGAGAACCCGGAGAAAACCACCTACCTGTTGCAAGTCACTGACAAACTTTCTCAAATAATGTTGTATCGAGTACACCTCGCAATGAACGGGGTTCGAACTCACCACTTTAGTGGCGATAGGCACTGATTGCACAGGTAGTTGTAAATCCAACTACCATACTCTCACGGCTACGACGACGCCACTTTGTTTGAGCATAAGAATAAAGAATAAGAATAAGAATTTGTTATTGCCAATTAAGGTCCCACAAGGGGCAAACAATTTAATACAATGATTGAAATGATTGGAGACATACAAAGATACATGTAAACACGCAAAAACAACAACAGGAAAACATATTTATGTTCAGTGACTGCACGGCCAGATCAGAGACTATTTTTAGATTAAACGTATTGTTAACTATATAACATTTGGATCGGACACAAGTTATTCCAACTTACAAAGGTCCTCTCCACATATTTACATACAATTTTATATTCCATCCACCAACAAGTAATAATGTATAAATAACAATTACATTTTATAACAACATTGAGAGAAAAAAAGATTTTTGAAATTATATAATATATTGAGTTATAACAGTACATAATTGTCATATTCGTGGTGGTAAGTCAACAATGGAGAAAATGTTCACAAAAGAAAATAGTTAAATTCAATATATGAAGTGTGATCACTGTGGGGTAAAACGTTTCGTTTGTTTGATGTACAACTGCACTGATTTGAATATTTGTGCATTTTGTTCCTCATATAAGCTATCATCGCCAAATAGTAAAGTTTCAATAAGTAAACTGTCAAGAAATTGCAGATTATTTGTCAACTGTTCACGAGCTTCAACATATAAACAACACTCTAGAAAAAAGGGAATCAGAGCCTATCAAATACCACCATAATTCAATTCAAATTTAATATAGCATGTATAATAACTATAATAATTCACCTAACCTAATGATATTTATAGGATCAGTTGTGTCCTCGCAGCAAAAAACATTCTTCAATAAAGCTACCTAATTTATGACCTAGTATATGACATCCTTTTCTAATACAAGTTGCATACGTGTCTATCATTTACAAATCGTTTGTAATTTTCTATCTTTCAGGTGGAACTGTAGACATTACAGCTCATCACAAGGTCGGTGAAGATGATCTACAGGAACTATGTTCTGCATCAGATGGAGATTGTGGTGGAACAACAGTTGATAAAGAATTTCTCAACTTGTATAAGACCAGCGTTGGTGAAAGAGTAATGGAAACACTACGAAAAGATCACACTGACAGTTATTTATATCTTCTTATAGAATTTGAAACTGTGAAGAGAAATATTACGCAGTCGAAACGAGCGATGATTAACCTCATAATTCCCTTGAACGACCTAAACGCGCTTTGTGAACGTTTCTTGGGAAAAAAAATTAAAACTGCGATAAGGGATTCTGAATACCACGATGAAATATCTATCATTGCAGACAAAATGCGAATGAATAAATAATTAATGCAGTCACTGTTTGAAACTACAAAAGTCAACATAATACGGGAAATTCGAAATGTCTTAGAGCGATTACCTACTACAAATCTAAAAACATTGCTTCTTGTTGGTGGGTTCTCAGGATGTCTAATTATCCAAGATGCAATAAAACCGACATTTCCAGATACACAGATTTTGATTCCACGGGAGGATGCAGGCTTAGCGGTTGTAAAAGGTGCAGTTCTCTTTGGTCACAAGCCAGATTTTATAACTTCAAGAATCACCCAGTATACCTATGGTAGACGTATCAGGCAAATATTTGACGAGTCCAAGCATGATCCCCAAAAATGTGTGGAAGGAGAAAACGCAGACCGATGCCGAAACGTATTTGAAACTTTAATGAAAAAGAACAAGTCGGTCCCAGTTGATACCATTGTTAAATTAGAATACCACACAGTGATGAACTACCAGTCGACTGTTTCAGTTGCCATTTATTTCACGAAGAAGGATTATGCCAATTACGTGGACGATCAAGGTTGTGAAAAGATTGGCGAATTTCCGGTTGACATTCCAAAACCTTCCGAGGAAAGACGTCATGTTGATGTAGAATTTCGATTTGGTTGTACAGTACTGCAAATCACAGCTACAGAGAGAAAGACACAGAACAAAACTAGCATGGAATTCAATTTCATAATGTAAGGACATTCTGCAGAAACTAACATTTATTAATAACAATGTGATATTCATATCACATAGCCATATACTAATAATACAAATCACGTAAATATCAAATTTTGGGCGCTTGATGCCTTTCTTGAGCAACCCTTTACATTCTGTAATTAAAATTAAACGCTTGTTAGAATTGTGCTTATCTTGCGATCCAAATACGATCGGTATCCACATTCGGTATCGACATCCGTTATCCGGTTATTTCTAAATTCAATCGACCAATCAACGTGTATCATTTAACAGCATATATGTTTTAAAAAGGAGAGTATCATTACCACAATGTACTGACTGTCGTTGGATGTGTATTGATTGCTATAAAAATAGCTAAGCTATAAATATAATTAGATTGCTAACAACATTGAAAATTAACTTGTTCTCCCCATGATAAAGCTGAGAAATTGCTAAGTTGTCCTTAAGCAACAATCACTCACTCACTAGATTGTTAACATCATGGAGTGCCATGTTCTTGTTAGTTCTTGGTGTCATTTCTTTAGGAAAAAATTTTTGGGGGATAATTTCACAAATAAGAATTTCACATACATGAATTTATGTTTATTAAGCTGAAAAAAAATAATAAGAAAACAATGCATACACCAAACACTCCAAAATGTCAATTAAAATGGGATACATTTAATGAAAAGCAATTTAAACTGGAAATCAATTTGTAATACATTAAACAAGATTAAATGTTAGCAAAGCGTTATCAAGTTCCAATGGAAATGTTTGCATATCATTGTCTACTCAGAAAATAGACGGAAAAAAAATGGGAAAATCAAATGGTAAATACATTTGTAAATGTCATTTATGTAAAAATGAAATAGAGTCCCTTATTCATTTGTTTTTCAGGTGTCATAAGATTAAACATGCATTTGATGAAGTAAAGCACATATTTAATATCCTTTTTGAAAAGAATATAGAACGTTTTGCAGATCACTTCATCCGTGTAGTGCATGAGGGAGAAATAACGGAAAACTTACTTTTATTGAATTGTGTAACTTGTATATTAAAATGGGAAATTTGGAAAACACGAAATTATATAAAATATAATCAGGGCATTTATAGGGAAGCAATAGTTAAAATAAATTGAAAAAATGAACTCAGAAGTAACATACAATTTGTTTTAATGATTAAAAAAAATAAGTTAGAAATTTTTAAGATATAATGAAATTACAGTTATTATTAAAAATGTTATGATTTGAGTTTTATGAATACTAGTTCCTTTCATTGTTTAATATATATATTAATATGTATGTGTGTGTGTGTGTGTTCATCAATCGAATATGAGAATCTAGTGACACTTATCTGGTAGTAATGGAATTCTTACTCCCAGCACTTACTTATTTAATTATTTGTAAATTGTAAATATATGTAAACCTTTGAGGTTTCCTGGCACCCAGAGGTAAATTGTTCATACATGTAATATACAATGTAGATATAATAAAAACATGTTTTTGTCAAGAAGTTTCCTTTGGGGTTTCAGTCTTGGACAAATTAAGGGCCCAGGGTATATATGGGGTCCAAGCTCTGTGGTTTAATATTTAACATACTATAATAAACAAAAACTTAAAATCTTCAAGATTGCAGGTTTGTTAGACTCCCAAGGTACGTATATAGTTTCAAAGAAAATGTGGCTCCAACTTTTAAAGAAAGTTGCAAATGGCCGTTGATATGGTTTGGTTTATGGTGTTTAACGCCACATTCAACTATATTTCAGTTCTATCGTGGCGGTCAGTTTTATTGGTGGATGACACAGGAGTACCCGGAGAAAACCACCGACCTGTCGGTAGTCACTGACATACTTTATCACATAATGTTGTATCGAGTACATCTCGCCATGAACGGGGTTCGAGCTCACAACTTGAGTGGTGATAAGCACTGATTGCAGAGGTAGTTGTAAATCCAACTACCATACGATCACGATATACAACGACCCCGCAAATGGAGGAAATTTTTATTATGATATGAACATTTAATTTTGCCCTAATAAATATGCCAGAGTCTATTAAGTCATGGGGATAAGATTTAACATATAACCTTTCAATTTTATTTACCATAGCAGACAACTTTTGACAATATATGTTGACATTATAATCAACCAATGAAAACTCTCCTTTATAGTCAGAATACGGAAGTAGGTCTTCCGACAGTCATCAATACCATATCGGACGTTTTAAAATGTTTTCTGATAAGCAGGATATCTGTGTAATAATTCAATAGAACACTTCGTAACCATTTGGAAGGATAATTGGGCACTTCAAGCCAACAACTGGGAATCTGCCAACCACATCCTTAAGGCCAGGACAGAATGGAAGAAGCAAGACATTCCAAAATTCATCGAGGAAATGTACGGTATTGTAGAAGGAGAGCAACTAAAAAGATGTCGATCAATCAGAGGAATGGGGGACTACACGCTAGACGAGAGGTTTGTTCACCACTACGTCGATCTCGACAAATGGTCAAACTTGAGTGAGGAAAGTAAGGAGAAGAGAGAGCGTAAGCTTTTCAACGACAAGGGTAAGTCTAGTCAAAATATCGTCTTTTCAACTGATGGGCAAAGGACCGTAAACACAACACCAAACGCAGGTAAGAAACTCAACCAAGCCACCCAAAAGAGAGCTGAGAGATCCAGACGTAGAACACCGTCGGCAAAACGTAAGCTAGTAGCTTGTTAGATCTTTCAAGATGAAGCATCATGAGACAACTGTCGTGGTAAACATGCAAATGCTTTACTGTTTCATATTCAAAACATAACAGAACCTGTACTGTACATAAAATTAAGTATTACTAATAATCCATAATTGATTATAATTATACGTATTATTCAGACTGTGTTTTAGAGACGGAGATAAACTGGCACTATGCCATTTATATCATGTATATAATTTTATTCATTTTGTGTACATTGTATGCATGAAACATTATACTGTGTTCAAATAAGATGATTTATGACATGTTTGTAGAAATGACTCAAATTTACTGAATTCATGTACATAGTCAATGTCCCTGATGTAGATGTATGTATATTAATCATTGTCAACATTCTTTTTTATAATTGCATCTATTCTTGTAAATATATGTATGAATTCACTGTATATACTCGTAGTCGAAGACTCGGACAGCTACAGGCAATGCACCCAAGCTGTGATAACCCTAATGAACAATAGATCCGCCTGTGTTAAGAATTTTTAACATTTGCTTTTATATGCAGCTATAACACAGCTTTCAAACGCATATGTGTACATCGTAATTAATATTTGCAAATGTTGATTAGTTACGTTAGAAGCTCTTTTTGAAAAATCTGAAAAATATATTCCGAAATTCAACATAGATAGGGCCGACAGAGTTTTGATTAAATGAAGCGAATGTTCAAGAAATATGTACGCAACGGATCTGAATGTTTAAATATAACAAGCTAGTAGATGTTGGGTCATGTCTCAGAGAACTCAAGAACCGGATTGAGAAGAGAAAGATGTCAAACACATTTGTTGGTGTCCGAACGTTCCCACAGACTGTAGAAAAGGTGTATAGAAGTGAGGTGAGTCTATTATGCATAATTATAGTTTAATTAATAAACGTTTTATATTTTAACCACAGGCACTTGTTTCATTCAAAAGATATATGCCCCCTCCTCTTCCTTACTTCAAGGTAAACATCTACCCTTTTCCCCTTCCCCACTTCGCCTCAATATTTTTCGCTTATTTGTGATGCTGTTGCTGACCCAATTATATCGTTACACTCCCGAGATATTTCTCTTTTCGACTGCCTCATTTAAATATATCTACCCTCAGGCAAATTGTACAAAAATAGTCAGCAAATGTGGCTTATTAAAAATTTCAGTCAATGAAACGGATACAGCCACTTCCGGTTTGCGCTGGATTGTATGAGGCAGACGTCATAGTCCAATCCTGCTATATAGGGGTGTATTTCTTTCGTATGTCCGGGATGTGCCGAACATGTTCTAGCGAATGAAGTGGTACGGAACACTCTGCGCGAACAAACAGAACAGTGTGCGCGGTGTACCACGTTTTGAGGTGGTGCAGAAGGAATCAAGATGGCGGAACCGACTATCTTTTATTATACATAGAATTTTTTTACACCTTACTCATTTTCCTAAAATTACGCAAAACAAAAGAAATGCGTGGATTTTTTTTTGGGGGGATGGACTTTGTAAATTGTGAATACAGTCCCCTATAGTTTTATAAATCAATCATTTTGGTGCAAATTTGATTCCTGGGAGAACACAGGAGCTTCTTAACGTGAAGTTCCTTTTCCCTCCCTCTTTATTCAATTAATGTTTAAGAAAAAAATATTTGGTTTGCAGCACCACTGTCCCCGATGGATTTATGGGTTTCAAATTATTTTTAAAAACATACAAAATAATTATGCCAGATAGATGTAAACTTACGCAAACATTTTTTTTCCTGGCTACGCTCGGTAATAATCTTTTGACTAACGCCCCTCAATTAAAATCTCAGATCTGTCATTTTTAAGATCTACTTTATCTCATACCTAACCTCTCTATACGCTAAAACACTATATGAAAATTATATAATATAAAGAGTACATGTATCCATCATTCATTGTTCAGTTTGCATATTTTTAGGATTCGGTAATATTATAATTAAAGGTTAAATTACGTTGAAGCAGCAACAATGGCTACAGTATGCAGTAACTACTAATTCTTCCAAATTCATCTCATCATCGTCGTCGTTCATTTCGAGTTCTGCTGACAGAAATAACAGAGTTAACTTATCCGCCATATTGTTTGTCCAAAAAGTTCTAAACAACTTCATTGACCTAGGGCACATGGAATGTTCGGAACTTGTTCGGAACAGTCCAAAGAAATACACCCTATATGTTGCCCTTTCATAAATAATTATAAGTTTGATGATTTTGCATCTATCCCATTAAAGGATACCACAGATACAGCTAGGTGACCTACACTTCGAAATCGACAAGGATGACTGCTTAAGAACTCAACTTAAAGAAAAAGAGATTTTCCATTCATATATAGCACAATTTCTGCAGCACCTGCTTATTGAGAATGCATCTCTCAGTTGGTGCGATATTCTAGAGCATGTGGTTTCTATCGGGATTTCCGTGATAGAGGGGTGATGCTAACACGGAAGCTACTTAATTAAGGGTTCATATGTGCTAAGTTGTACGGTCACCATCCTTGTTGTGGTCAACCATAATGGAATATCTGTGCCATAAATGACCAAGGGTATGTTCCAAATGTTGTAAGCATTTCCCGGTCCTTTCCTCATGGACCAGGTTTGTAAGTGAAGAAACACGACGGGTGCCACTAGTGTAGCAGGACCTGCCTACCCTTCCGGAGAACCGGAGGTCGTCCGCGTGTTTTAACATTCATTAGTTGGGTTCGTGTTGTTCATGTTGTCAATTGGATGTTTTCACGTGTTTAGTTCTGTGTTGTGGTGTACCATTTTCCGCGTTAAAACTATGTGCGGTTCGATTTCTTTACCCTCTTGTGTTGTCTGGAGTTCATGTTTTATTATTGCCATTTGTATTTATTTATGGATAATGGTGTCCAACACGAATTGCATGTTCCTGTCGTTTAACAGTAACACGATGGATGTCACTAATGGAGCAGAGATTGCAATCCTTTTGGAGCACCCGAATTTTTAGTGTGGTTCGTGCTACTCGATCATTAGTTTTGTGTGTAATGTTTTTTAGATCGTTTCTTGTCCTTTTGTCCTTTTGGCGAAAGCGTTGTATGTACTGCTTCGATTTACGAATCGGATTAACCCGTTGATATCGTCAAAGTCTTCAGAATAATTCTATAAACTAATATTAATATGTGTTATGCGTGGTAGTGAGGAGAAAATGGGGGGTGGGACTCATGATTATTGCTAAAATGCAATAAACAATCTTCTCAGTTTCGCTACAGAGGTTTAAAACATTTTTGTTATTAGTATCTACGCTTTTGCAATTATTGATGGTCAACGCCAGTTGTCAACCCTGTCAGTTTTACATGTCACAATCAAAAGGTCCATCTCATTCTCAACTATTAGTTTCTGTTCTCTAAATCCATTTGAGTTGATCTCTCTGTTTTGTTTAATTTTACCAATTGTTTCAATCATTTCGCTAATCAATTGTTCGATCTCATTAAATAGGTCTGATGTCTTCATATTTTTAGCTATATTCTCCAGAATAGATACATCTTCACAATCCCTATGAGTTTCCACCATGCATACTCCACAACACGGACATTCATGCTCCTTGCAGTATAAAGTGAACTGTTCGTGGTGTTCATTGCAATGTTATTTAATTTCCAACACAAATAGCAGCAATTTCTGAAATTCCGATATAGGTATCGTGGTATGGCCTCGTGAACGCTTCACTAAACTGTGATATTCAATACATTCTGCACATATTCCTTCTTCATAATCTGGACACCATACTTCTGATGGCTTAGAAATTTGGCGGATATCACATATACCACAGAAATATGGAGAACTTGACATGATGTTGATATCCTTTCCTGAAATATATTCTTTGCATTAGCATGTAAATTAACATTTATTAATTATCATCATTCAGTTTAAATTGTATTAACCATTACAGTTAATAGCGCAAATTCATGATCCCCGAAGATATTATTCACCCAGTAGTCAGTGCTTTGGCTGGATCGAAACTTCTGCTGATAGACTATTAGTTCCCGAGCGTCAGTGCTTTGGTTGGATTGATACTTCTGCAGGTGTACTATTAGTCCTCGAGGGTATCATCCGCCTAGTAGTCAGTGCTTTGGCTGGATCGATACTTCTACTGGTGGACTATTAGTCCCCGAGGGTATCATCCGACCAGCAGTCAGTGCTTTGGCTGGATCTATACCTATGCTGATAGACTATTAGTCCTCTAGGGTATCATCCACCTAATAGTCAATGCTTTGGCTAGGTCGATACTTCTGCAGGTGAACAATTAGTCACCGAAGGTATCATAGGTCCAGTAGTCAGTGCTTTGGCTAGATCGATTCCTTTGCTGGTGGACTATTCGTCCCCGAGGGTATCATCTGCTCAGTAGTCAATGCTTTGGTTGGGTCGATACCTTTGCTGGTGGACTATTAGTCCCCGGGGGTATCATCTGCCCACTATGCAATACTTTGGCTGGATTGATACATTTGCTGGTGGACTATTTGTCCCGGGGATATCATACGCCCAGTAGTCAGTGCTTTGGCTGGATCGATACCTCTGCTGATAGACTATAAATCCCCTAGGGTATCATCCACCCAGCAGTCAATGCTTTGGCTGGGTCGATACTTCTGCAGGTGAACTATTATTCCCCGAAGATATCATCCGTCCAGTAGTCAGTACTTTGGCTGGATCGATTCCTTTGATGGTGGACTATTAGTCCCCGAGGGTATCATCCGCCCAGTAGTCAGTGTTTTGGCTGGATCGATACTTCTACTGGTGGACTATTAGTCCCCGCGGGTATTATCCGACCAGCAGTCAGTGCTTTGGCAGGATCGATACCTATGCTGATAGACTATTAGTCCCCTAGGGTATCCTCCACCCAATAGTCAATGCTTTGGCTAAGTCGATACTTCTGCAGGTGAATAATTAGTCACCGAAGGTATCACGCGTCCAGTAGTCAGTGCTTTGGCTAGATCGATTCCTTTGCTGGTAGACTATTAGTCCCCGAGGGTATTATCCGCCCAGTAGTCAATGCCTTGGTTGGGTCGATACCTTTGCTGGTGGACTATTAGTCCCCGGGGTATCATACGCCCACTATGCAATGCTTTGGCTGGATTGATACATTTGGTGGTGTACTATTTGTCCCGGGGGTATCATACCTCCAGTAGTCAGTGCTTTGGCTGGATCGATACCTCTGCTGATAGACTATAAATCCCCTAGGGTATCATCCACCCAGCAGTCAATGCTTTGGCTGGGTCGTTACTTCTGCAGGTGAACTATTATTCCCCGAAGGTATCATCCGTCCAGTAGTCAGTACTTTGGCTATATCGATTCCTTTGATGGTGGACTATTTGTCCCCGAGGGTATTATCCGCCCAGTAGTCAATGCTTTGGTTGGGTCGATACCTTTGCTTGTAGACTATTAGTCCCCGAGGGTATTATCCGCCCAGTAGTCAATGCCTTGGTTGGGTCGATACCTTTGCTGGTGGATTATTAGCCCCCGAGGGTATCATACGCCCAGTAGTCAATGCGTTGGCTGGATTTATACCTTTGCTGGTGGACTATTTGTCCCGAGGGTTTCATACGCCCAGCAATCAATGCTTTAGCTGGATCGATACATTGCTATTAGTCCACGAGAAAATCATCCACCCAGTAGCCGTTGTTACGGTACTGACATAGATTGTTAGATATATTTAATTACTGTTTCCCAAATATGCAATTAATCTTTTTTTAAGTTCAACTGTCCTACCTTAGCTATAGAGGATCTTAGCCGATTTTGGCTATGCTGTGTAGGCGCTTTGTTATTCCTGCTCCCAAAACATTTTAAGTTATTTGGTTTCTAATCATTTGGTTTTGAGTGTACCCGAGGAAGGTTATTCCAGAGACCCAGCATGCGCACCAAATCAAATATCTACTTTGTCATTATTCTAGACAATAATATACTTTGAGGTTTTCTTTTAATAACTGGATGTCAAAAATTGAAAGCGGAGGCCCCTAGGAGTCGGTATGGGTCACCATGTTTGCAAATATATATTTATATTTTTAATGTCTTAGCGTTTTTCACAATTGGATCGAATATGCCTTAATCTAAATACAATTCTGTTTTTTCACAAAGTTGATAGTTGCATTCCTCTTGCAGTCTTTCAGTAATTGATGGGGCTATGATCCTCATAATCAAATTTTGCTTAAATTTCTGCATATTACCATCGTACCATGCAAAAAAAAAGAGTGGGGTAGAAAAAAATGCAAACTGAAAGAAGAATTTGAAGATGCAAAAGGGATTATGAGAATACGTAAATCAAAGAAGGAAAGACAACGCAATGGCCAAATGAGAAAGGAAAATCGGACAAACAATGATCTACAAAACAATTCGTCATCGGTTTGAATAGTAACCT
This sequence comes from Bathymodiolus brooksi, assembly GCA_963680875.1. NCBI lineage: Eukaryota > Metazoa > Mollusca > Bivalvia > Mytilida > Modiolidae > Bathymodiolus > Bathymodiolus brooksi. Next base: position 21,028,255 of record OY804586.1, read on the forward strand.
CATAAATAGTGCTGTTTTATTTGTTGTGTCCTCTCACATCCGAACTATTTCATTTTCTTCAATTTTATCCAACTAGAAAATGTTTTATCTCTTGACAGACATTTTGGATGTCGAATCGGAATGAAATTACGAAATTATCCTGGAGGATTACACGTAGATCCTTCCTGCAAAGTACACTACGTTTTTTTTCTTTTCGTGTTTCTTGATAAGTCCCTGTATGAAGTAGTTTTCGTACGAATAAAGAAACAAATCTTCAAAAGCTCCCGTATCAAGGATGCATTGTAAGAATAATGGAATAATGGAATAAACGAAACAATGTATATTTCCTATTTAGTAGAACAAGCATGCGCATGATACTGTATATGCTTGTCACTATCAGTTAAAGTTTCTGTTAATGGAACGATCATTTAATTTAGTTTTAGAAAAAAGGGGGGAGGGGCTATAATTTGTTTTCTAAAGCAAAAATTTATCTGAAAAATGCAAAGAAAAAAACATCTACACCTAATGTTTGGGAAGATACTTTTTGTTCTTAACATTGCTGAAAACATACTGATATTTAATGGTAAGAAATAATAATCTGAGTAAATGTATTTTCAGGCTAGGGAAAACAATTAGCAACTCCCTTCCCGTAAAAGCGAAACAATTTACATTTTGAGGATATGAAAATGATTTTCTCTTTGTACCAGACAATACACAGAGCTGAATTGCTATAGTGCTACTGGTTGAAACAACTGTCTGCAGTAGTCATGTTGCCTCACTCGGATACATTATTCTGATTACGAGTCAACCAGTTGTTGCTCTTACTCCTTAATGCCGCGTGGTAAGCGGAGAAGCAGCAAATGCCAATTTAATAAGTTTTTGTCTTGACCCGACCAGGGCTCGAACCCACGATTCGATGAGGTCACAGTAACCATTACGACACCGATGTGATTAGAGAGTATTCGAATTTTATTACAGAACACAGCAGTATATTTCACAAAATATTGATGAAAAACATTGAAATCGTCACAAATTACATACTTGATTTTATTTCAATAAACAGTGTATTTAATTATGCTATATATTCTATGTATTTTGATAGATTACTAGATAAGTAATCAAGTCTTAATTACATGTTGAACATTTCAGACTATTACGTATAACCGGTTGCCATGGTTACGAGTTACAGTACCCATGTAAAATAGTGATTGATTGTTCTTTAACGCTAATCTATAAGAGACCATTTTATCCAGCTTTATGATTGCGAGAACATCTTACACTTCGATGAAACGATGATTGTACAGTGGAACCTGTCTAATTTGACACACTAAGGGATCACGAAAATGTGTCAGATTGTATAGGTTGTCGGAATACTAAGGTGTCGGATTGCACAAGTTCCATTGTATACTTATTCTACTGTATATATGTCACTCTACTCGGACACATATTCGTGACTGCGAGCAAACCAGTCGTTGTTCTTTGTCCGTAATGCTGTGTATTTACCAGAAAATCAACAAGTACGAATTTTAAATCGTTGATTTGACTCTGTCTGGAATCGAGCCCACAGGCTACCGCACTTGAGTCTTTCACGCTTACCATTGTACCATTGAGGTGGTTTCTCAACAGTATATGTTGCTTTGTACGTTTTGAAAAAAAATACATGCTATATATCTTTTGAATTGTTGCTTAAAAAACATAAAACAAATCCGTACCCAACAGCCCCAAGAATCAATTTCTTTAAATAAAGCTAAAATATAGATTTAGTAAATAAACAGATAAATCTATCAGAGGTAGTATTGTCTTAAAAACACACGCTAACCTAATTTTATATGAAGTACATTCATATCGAAAAATAATGTTTTCCTCAGCTGATGATCCCGGGAAACATGACTTTCGTTGTTTGAGCAAATCTCGACATCTCCCAAATTCGCGGAAATATTTCTCAAAAGGTAACTTCTTCCCGCCATGATACATGTGAAAGCTCGTTTTCCTGGCGTTAAACAATTGAGGGTGGTGAACGTAAATCTCGATGTAACTGTCATTATATAGTACCATGTAATACCCTGATTGGTATATGCACCCCCCTTTTCTGAAATATGCCACCAAAGTCAAACTGTCAACGGGTGCATGAAGGCAGATCACCAGGCCCTTGCATAAACTGTAAACGAGAAGAGGTGACTAACCGCTACTGGCACCTCTCACAGAGGCGAGATCAACCACTGTTTTATACTTTTGTCATGTATATGTAGTGCTGTAGTCCCAGTATAGTTGAATGTATAGTCTAGTCATTCATTGCTTGTTATTATGAATTATATTGCATGTTATTTTAGAAAATCATTGCATGTTTTTAATCGTTTAGTCATTCTGCATGTTACTCTAGTTTCTCAAGGATATTTCTAGTCATTCAGGAATTATTCTAGTCAGTGCATGTTTAATATAGTGCATAATACTCATTTTATATTATTACATTTTGTTTCATTTTATTCAATTGTCTTTCTACTTTGTTTCATTTGAGAACTTCATCACATGAATACCAATGATTGAAACCATAATCAAAAGCTGCAGGTTTATTGATGACTTGTGAATTTAATCAAGAAAGATGTATGTGCATTTTGTTTAGTTGAACCATGCATGCAGCTTTGTTCTACTCAAGTACAAAAAAAGGGTGCACTCGACTCGCAGCCGCAAGTGGAGAAAGTTTGCCAGTTGCTTGCCCTGGGTCGGTGGTTCTCTCCGGGTACTCCAGCTTCCTCCACCACTAAAACTGGTCGACATGATATAGCTGAAATATTGCTGAAAGTGGCGTTAAAACACCAAAAATCTAATCAAATCAAATCTACTCAAGTAATGAAACTAATTCAGGCATAATTCACATATGTTGCTGTAACTGTATATACATGTTGTCCCTATTCCTCTAAATGTTTAACTGTTTATATGCTTTAATGTTTGTGTTGAATGATTGTGACTTTATTTGGTGTTGTCATACTTGTATTTGTGTTTTACCCAATCTGGCTTTTGGGTATTGTTTTTCTCATGTATATGTTGAAAGCCAGGAGCAAAACTCTGTGGTTGCCATACAGTTTTTCATCTAAATATTCATGCTTCCCAAATCCCTCTTTTTTTTATTAATCTTCTTAAAAAAAATTATCTGATAGGTTTTTTTTTTGTGCTGACAATTAAAATCATGCCGCCTAGATCTTCTAGAAAGAATAAGGTTAATTTTAAATTCTGATACATTTGTGTATGCAAATTTTCTATGGTAATGGCATTGGCATATTCAAGTAGTATTTTAAATTAGAGCCCCATCCAGTTTTCTCCTATTATTCACATGTTTTATTATTTTTAATAAAAAAAAAATTTAGTTTTTGTGTAAATTGTGAATTTTATTTTGTAAAAAGTAAATAAATTAATTTGATGTGTTTTAAGAGATTTTGATTGAATAAAAAATTGATGTTATTTTCCATAAACAAAATTTTTAACTGAAAGTTCAAGTCACATGTTGGGGTCTCAATTGGGAATTTTGTATATTTTAATTCTTTTTAAGCAATTATTATCCGACAAAATATTTTTAGAACAAGACAAAAATTAAATAGGAATTAATTTATAAGGTTGATCACAATTTTTTGTTTGGTTCATGAAGAAATAAGCTAAAAAATGTGGTACACACCCTTGCATAACACAGTGTGTACCACATTTTTGAGTTTATTTCTTCATGAACCGAAAGAAAATTGAGATCAATCCTTAATTAAATAATGGATCTTAGTACAGTACAATCTGCTTTTGTTTTAAAAAAAGGTTAAAAACATTACACCCCTCACCCCTTTTTTTAAAGAAACATCTATAAAATAGTAAATATTGGCTAACACGAGTTCTGCTCAAGAGTCATTACGAGGATGTACATGCATATGATGTGATAACATTTTATATTTTTTTCATTATCATCATTTTCATTCATTTGTCTTTTATAAGGTCATTTACATTGAAAAAAGTATAACTTGTATCAAGTACATTGACATCAACATGCTCGTGGTGGGTCGCTATACATGATTTGTATGGTGAATCCACCAATAAAACCGGTGGACGTGTTTGAATAGCCTTTTGTTAAAAAAAAGAGTTGAAAGTAATTTTTAATATTCCAAGATTTACCATTGCATATGAAAATATGACTGTTTTTTTTTTCTCAAGTTCATTCGATAGATTTAGTAGACCATTATAGTTGATTCTTGTTTTGTTATACCTTCATGGAACAACTTTACATGTATTTCGACCGAAAAGTCAGCTTAACAGGATTAATTTTACAGTAATGTAATTGCTCCTTACTGTTGTGGTTCCATAAAAAAATAAAATCTCAAATTTGGACTCATCTGTTAAATTATATTTGATCAATTTAATAGCTGTAGATATAATGGACAATTATTCTGACTAATTTCAACATTTTTAATACAAAATAATATGTTTTATTGAGAAAACATGCATTGACTTACACTCGTTCTATAAATACGAGTGTGTGATGATTCTAGTTATCTCCCTTGAATCCAACCAAAATGTGACACGATCCATCTGACAGAAAAAAGTTCTATTGTATGTTTAATTACAGAAAATGTTTCTTTGAAATACTAATATAGAAATCTATTGAACTATATATATGATTTTCCATCACCCTTTCGGCAAATATTTTAATTTTTAATTTTTCGTGTTTTTTTAAACAACTTCCGCCATTTCCGTGTCGTTTTAATTTCTGCGTTACTCCTTTGTTACAAGAAGTTCAAGCACCGGGCCTCAAATTTATATGAAAGAAACAATTTTCTATGTTTTTCTCGCTTCTTCAGTTATATTTGATGCTCACAACGATTAAAACGAGTGAATTTTCAACACTTGGTCGATGTATTCTAAAACGTGTCCGATTCCGGTAAAAAATGTACGTGACAAATTAATTGAAATGACGCCATTATCGAGTCTGCTCTCCGACTGTAAATCTTGTGAAAACACTACAAGTTCCAATATTTTATTCATCATATCCATGAATATTTCAATAATATTTTAAATTCAAATACAACTTTTATTTTTTAATTATTCTTTTCCATTTAATATAAGGCCGGATTTTCCGTAGGCCGCATAAATATATGATAAGGTCGGAACATCCATTTGATATAAGGCCGGTTTGCGTAAGGCCGCATCAACTAAGGCCGAATCAACTTGTAAGGACAATATTTCCCAATTTTCGTGCAATAATCCTATATTACATAATGTCCTCAGTACAAAAAAGGTAGGAATACCGAAGTGTCAAAAAGAGTGGACAGAACAAAACTGGGAACACCAAAATAATGATAGACAACTTTTAGGACAAACAACACAAATCAAACTAAAAAGTACATTTAAATGGACATATGCGGAATGGGGCGAAATGACTTGAACGGATACGATGCGTCCTCACGCCACATTCGAGAAACTATCGTCACAGACGGATTAAACCTGTTTTCCAGTTTCTAAACACTATTCAAATACCACCAAATTGTTTTAAAATATCTTACATATTCAACATAAACTATACAAATATAAATTGTCAAAATATATTGTCAAATAATTCCAAATCATCCATAAATCAAAATCAATCAGTTGGGCCGTTAACGGCTTTGGTACGAACGAATGGGTACGATGAGATATATCATATGAAAAGGGAGATAAAAAGAATTGACAAAAGGCGGGCACCTGTTCAGAAAAATGAAGAGACACTAATCCATAAGTAAATTGGTAATTGTAATTAAAAAAAAGCAGTAATGTTATCGAGGTCACTTCGGGAATTTGCAAAGATCTGAAATAAGGTTTAAATATAGCCGGAAAAGACATTTGTACCAAATATTTACAGTTGCCAGGTCAAGGTCATTATCTAGAGCGTCAAAATAGAAACTGTCCGAGCAGACGACCACCTTTGAATAAACACTAATCGATCTTATTAGAGATTGCACATTATACAAATACAAATACAAATATTGTTATTTCCAATTAAGGAGCCCTTTCGGACAGAACAATTAACAAAGAATTTAATACAATGATTATGCCTTTATTTTTATGGATTGATTACATTGATTGGAAGATGACAACATTTTATGAAACAAACAAATCAAAATTTGATCATACCATCAAGGACGTATATACGTATACGTCCTTGATACCATTGACATTATAAGAACTATGGGAGTTTTAAAATCTAAAAGGGATTAGCTTGAATTGATGAATAAATAAACATAAATTACCATTCACACTGGTTTGGAACCCTCCAATGCCATTGAAGGCGGCTGAATCCCGGCATAAGTCTATCGTCCTATTGATGGCTGGTGTGACCAGTTTTATCTCTGGACCACCACCTGTTTGCCTCTGTTCCTTTCTGGCTAAGGAGTAAACTTTCTTGGCTTCTTTTTTGGTGTTTCCCCATTTGTCCTTGCACTCCTTGGTAGGGAGGACAAACGTAGTCGTCGAAAGCGTTATTATTTTCTGTCAGAGTAGAAAAACCCGAATTTTCACCTTTTTCATTTCATTAGAAAAACACCTAAAATTTATTATTTCGTGATAAAAAATATATCAGATAAAACTTGAAAACTAGATCTTTATTAATTTGGTAGTTATAAGCATTAAAAATATGATTGGGTACTACTACTGAACGTCCAAAGTGAAGTCGTTTCGAGAAAATCGGACGCCATCTTGATTTATGTGTCAACGAACAGCCCATTTTCAAAAATAATTCCGGGAGCTATCCCTGGACCAATATTCTTCATGCATGGCTTAAAATTTGCAGAAAGTCTTCAATTTTACCAATCCGACCGCCAAAAATTAAAAACAATCGAAATCGTAACGTAAAATATAAAAGTTTACAAAACAGTGTTTTTAAACTCGCTTACCACACTTCCGAAAAATATTGGGGGTCAAATATCAATAAACTGGACCTTCCTCTAAAGATATGTCGCCAAGGTTTCAATGGATAAGCAGTAATAGCTCCCGGAAATCATTGGATGTTCGGTCCATATTTTCTGACTTTGCAATCAGAGTTGAGCGGGAAGAGTTATCGGACGTTGTGTGGCGCATGTCTTCCGCCATTTTGGCCAGGACAATTTCAGAGTTGTACCAAAGAAAAATAGAATTTACCGACGTATTGTTCTACCAATTGATACAATAATTATCTAGCATTGATGTATTCAGACCATGGAGGTTAATCATGCACGGTAAGTAACAAAACTTCTTCTAAAATATAGTTTTATTCTCAAAAGAAATATCGTTTTCAACCGGATCAAATGGGGGTTAATTTTGAAAACAAAAGATGCACAAAAATCGCACAGAAACTTTACACGAACTGAATAAATATATATCTTTGTTTCGATAAATGAAAAAGAGATGGGATTTAATTCACGATTTTATTATTTTACTCGCAAAATGGCGAAAACGGCAAGCATCAATATAAAGTTGTCAAATTCTCCCAATCTATAAATAACTTTATCCAAGCAGACCTTTGGTGACGTAATCATGGCTGTTCGGAATTTATCGGGATTTATTAATACATCTATATAAAGGAATTGTTCCGGTATTCTTTGATACTTTTGTGAAATGTTCAAGATTTTTTATATTTTTTGGTTTTAAATGAAATTTGTCTACATGAAAACTTTTTATGCATTTCTCATTAAGTTCCTAGTGTATATTGTAGCAATACATAGGACAATTGTTTTTAAATAGTAACATGAATTTCCATGCAACATTTTTGAAACAATTTATTTAAATTGTTATAAAACATAATTATTATGTTTCAGTGCTATTAGGGAAGCTTTATGAAATATATGCTTAATGCATACATTACAGTATGTGAATGTATTAACATTCTGGCTATATACATTGTAATCAGTGGCAGTGCATGTGATATGCTAAGTTTAATTAATTACATTTTTTTCATTACACCATTACTGTGTGCAAACTTGTTTGATATGACAGAACATTTATGATGCATGCAGCAAACATTTCTGGAATAATGCTATTTTTCATATAGAATCTATTTGCCACCAAGCATATATGCATAAAGATAATTTTTAGTCAAAGAGTGCATTGTATTAAAGCTTTTTTCATTTGTACATGTATGATAAACTATTTCTGGAAAAGATCAATTATTTTTAGTTCTTTATTTTTATTCTGTATAACATATTTTAAATGTTTATTTTTATTTTTATTTTACAAGTGTGATCGTGACATCTCAGTAGATCATTAAGAGTTTTAAATCATTAAAATGACACTTCTGAAAGTTGATGCTATTGATTATGATTCAGTTAATCAAATATGCATAGGATATGCATAGGATCACAAAACACACAATTTAAAGAATTCACAAAGATTTCATTTGGAATAAGTTGGTCATGAACTGGGACACAGCACTATTTGTAGTCGTCAAATGTAAAATTATAGTATATAAAGGAAAAGAGAGTGACATTGAAGACTGTTATGAATTAAGATTATAAATAATAGTAGAAGATAACAGTTTATTGATTTGTGACAATAAAAATGATAACTTTGAAAATTTGGGACTTTCTAATCGCATGAACTGTTCGCTTAAATCAGCTAAAATTGTCAAATTTGAGGTTTTTCCCAGACAAAAAGATGAAAATCATGTATAAAATGTGCTAATTAAATGTTTAAAAGATAACATAACTTCAAGGCTGGCTTATAAATTGTACAGAGAACATATCTGATAATCCAAATAAGACTTTTCATGGAATACGGGGCCATAATTGAAATATTATTTTTACTAAATTTCCAGGTAGAGGGCTAATGAACCAGAACATAGTTCATACCAGTGTCAGAATTGGGGTTGCTGATAGTTTTCTCCTTGTAGTATACAGTTATAGGATCAAAATAATACCAAACACTTGAACATTTAATATTATAATATTCGACAATTATTGAAATTGTATCAATTTCGGGAATTATCTGAAATTTTGATTGAACAAAGAAAATTGACCTTTTCAATGGAAAAAATGGCAGTTTTTACACAAACTGTAATAATAACTTCATTGATGTATGGATATTGAGGTTGTTTACCATAAAATATCAATTTGAACATAAAAAATATAATTAATTCCCTGAAATAACTTATTTTTACACTTTACAGAGCTCAAAATAATAAGCTGCAGAGTTTATGATTCTGGCGCTACAGACTTTTAGAATTTTTTTGGCTGATAAATATAGGTGTTCCCTGTTAGAGGGTTCTTTTCCTTACCAAAATCAGTATTCAGAAAAATTCTAGTACTTTTTTCAGATTTTTTATGACCAAAAACTTGATTTTTCGAATAAAATTTGACGTTAAAATTATGGAGGCCTGCGCAAAGGAAATAATATTAAAAAAATATATATATTAATTGAATAAATGATATTCTTGATATTTTTACCTAGAGACTGGGCACTTTGTGGACAGTGCTGCAAGTTTCAGCCTTGCAAGTTAAAGGTTTTTGAAGATATTTGACCACAAACCTAGTAGTTTGAACAAGCAGACGGCTGACACATAAATTAAAAAAACTAAGTCCAAAGGCTATTTTCAATGTTTTAAATTCTGTGACATTTTTTTCATATAACACCTACAGGTGTGTATAATACCTCTTTTTGAAGCATAAGGAGGATACATTACTATAGAAGAAAGCATGATAACCTATTAGGTAGTGAAAATAATATATTTTGGTCCAAAAATGTCATTTTTTTAACATTTTCCAAAAAAACAGAAAATCGACCACTTTTGGCTCACCGAAAAGGCCATAACTTTTGAACAGCTCAACCGATTTTAATAATTTTTGTACCAAAATTTCCCATTTTGTATGTACTGTCATACTAAACTATAATTGGATGATTTATTAGCATTTCAATTTTTGGCTTGACCACCCTATCCTTGGGTGTTCTCTGTGCAACACCCAAGGCAGACACCATCCTGCTGATATTAGTCCACACTTCCAATTTCTTTTGGTTTGCTTTTGATGTTGAAAATTTATCATTTAAAAGTGAAAATTTTTTCTCTACCTCATCTTGAATTACATTTATCTCAGGTTCAGTAAAGTTTCTCTTTCTGTCTCTTTTCTTTTGGTCTGTGTCAGCCATCTTTTTTTTTAGGGAAGTCTTTTTTTTATTAAAATCTTGAATTATGGGTAATAACATACTCTCTAACCTTTCGTTAAAATTTAACGCCACCGTTAACTAACGATGCGATAAAATTTAGTTGAACAACACAATTTTAACGTTGGGTTAAGTAACACATCGTTAGAATATTTAACGACACGATAAAGATAACGGAGCGTTAAGTTAACGACAAGTTGAACAACCGGGTCCTGGTATATAAGAAATCCACCAATCTGCCGGAAATCACTGACAAACTTTGTATTAATCGTGATAGACATCTAAAGCTTAAAAACCCTGATATTCCTGGTTATTCCACAAAACACGTCTTCCGCACTAAGTTTGTTATCTACGTTTTTATTACTAGCACTGAGTCTATACCCCTGGACCCGGTTGTTCAACTTGTCGTTAGCACTAACGCTGTCGTTAAATTCATTAACGCTCCGTTAAATTTTATCGTTACGTTAAATCTGTTGTTCAACACTTCGTTACATTTAACGCGCCGTTAAACCTCCGTTAACTTGTATGAATTTTAACGGTGGTTCAGACCTCCGTTAAAATTGTTAACGGCAGGTTATCATTCAAATTTCAAAATGGCCGCTTTGATGATGCCTCTACTTCATAGGAAGGAAAAAGTTTACAGGGCTACTGTTTGTCACCTTACAAATCTGACAGATGATGAACTTAGGGCAAGATACAGATTTGGACAGGATTCAATCAATTTCATTGCAAATTTGTTGAGGGAGGACCTTGTGAGGACAACAAACAAGGCTACTGGGCTAACTGTTGAAGAACAAGTAAAGATAGCACTACGGTTCTATGCTTCAGGGTCATTCCTACAGGTCATAGGAGATACACTTGGCTACAACAAAGGAACTGTGTCAAGGGTTGTGGATAATGTGACGAATGCACTTATTGCCAGGAAAGACCAATTCATTAAGTGGCCCACAGACAACCATACACAGAATAAGATTAGATATGGTTTTTTCCAACAGGCGAACTTTCCAAATGTTCTAGGATGCATCGACGGGACACATGTTAGAATTCAAAGGCCATCAGAGGACGAGGGGTCGTATATCAATAGGAAAAGTTACCCCAGCATTAATGTGCAAGCTGTTTGTGACCATGAAGGTAATTATTTTGATTATAAAACTCTTTTTGCTGCATTTTTCTTCTCTGTCTTGTCAGTTCGTACTTTTGTTTATGTTGATTATCTCCCTTTAATATTCAGTGTGTGTGTCAATTCGACCCTATACCAATTCGTCCCGTCGACGATACTATTCTATCTATTGTAATGTATATACCAATTCGTCCCATCGACGATACTATTCTATCTATTGAAATGTAAAAAAGTCAAATTGCCCCACTGGAGTGGTACAAAGGATTTCTTTCAGAAAAAAGATGAAAGAAAAAAACATAATCTGGCTGACAACATCTATCTTTTTTTCGCCCAGACCAGGGATTTTAAAATTGATAAATGAAAAACTATACCATTTTGACCTGGGTTTGGTAGGCTGGTCAAAAAGGCGAATGTGAGTCAAGTCGCCCCAAAGACAACTCGCAGGGGGTGAGGTTCCTGGCAGGTGCCCGCATACAGTAATTTTTGGTTAAAGTAGAATTTTGGTCTTTATTGACACCTCTCAAAGTTAATCCGTGTTCAAAGTGATTAATATTTAACAGTTATAGGGGGGGAGGGGTACCGGTAGGAGGGGCTCTGATCCTGAAATCCCGAACTAAAAAAACATTAAAAGAAGAATGTGTATGTAACCGCTTCCTGTTATAAAGTCTTTATACTTGTTCATGTTTGCATTTAACACTTTTTCAGGAAAGTTCACTAACATAGTTGCTGATTGGCCGGGATGCACTCATGACTCTCACATATTCAATATATCAGAGTTGTGTTCATATCTTGAGAGAACTCACAGGGGTTTAGTAGATGGTCTACTTCTAGGAGACAGTGGTTATGCCTGTCGTCCATTTCTTATGACTCCATACATCAATCCTGTAGAAAGACACCAAAGAAGGTATAACAGCAGTCACGTTTCAACAAGGTCAGCCATAGAGAGAACATTTGGTGTTTGGAAAAGACGATTTCATGTCCTACACTCTGAGGTATAATATTTGTAAGAGATGTCTTAAGAGGAGGTGGACAGGAGGGTTACTCTTTCCCACCTCCCACCCCCTTTTCTCCCATCTCCCACACCCCTTTCTCCCACCTCCCACCTTCTTCCGAAATTTCCCCCCCTTTTTATTTAAGATTGAAATTTTTCGGCCCCTTAGTCTCTTACGTCCCGTCCCTCTGTCTCCCACCTCCCGCCCCCTTTTCTCCCACCTCCCTCTTTAGCTGCCCGCCCCTATCTTAAAGGTTATTAGGGGGGATCAGAATGCACACAATTTTTAATGATGGTGTCCTATACTTCTTCACGCATATTTTACACAAAGTAACGACCACCAATAAAATTTTAAAAGAAGTGCATCCCCCCCCCCCCTCCCTTACATTTATTTCTGGAAAAGCCCTAATCAAAAGAAGGTTTTGATTCGGACAATTGTCGCTCACCTGGTTCCTGAGTTATACATGTTCTCCTTTTTAGAACGAATATGGGACTTTTAGAAGTTAACTTTCACTTTAGGTCTACTGTTTGGTAAAATCGATAATTTAAAGCGTTGACCGAAGTACATTTTCAATGAAGCGCAATAGCGCTTCATGTTGAAAATGTAGTTCGATCAACGCTTAAATACCCCAATGAAACTTCAAAAGAATGCATTCAATTCTTATAATTATATTTAAATCACACCAAAATGTAATATGGTTGAATTTTTCGTTGTGAATTTTATTTGTGTTAGATTATTTGCTGTTGGAAATTACTACGCCATTGATTGTTTACATCTGACGTGGTCGTGGAGGCACGTGCAAGTTCGGATTTGAGTTTCATTGGGATGTGAAACATCACTTTTATAATCATGTGACCACTTCATAACCAATCATATTGTAACATTTCAATGAAAAACGGAAGTAATGTAATTATTACCCACTATAAAATACTATAAAAAAGACATTTCTATGTAGTTACATGTATATCTCAATTGCTAACACAGTGGACCAGAATGCATGCTTCAATATTTCTATTTCAGATTAGGATGAAACCAGTAAAGATCTGCCGAATTATAGGTGCTTGTGCAATTCTCCATAATATTGCCTTGTTGAGAAATGAGCCTCTGGACGCAGATGATGCACAACAACAAGAACAACCAGTGGATATTCCAGGTTTCCAAGGAAGACAAGACGGCAGAAACATTCGAGAGCACATTGCTCGTGAGATTTTAAACAGATATAAATATATGTGTACTTTTATATTCTTTTTTCTTCAATGAACAGCCAAGTTAAAGGTCAAGAAATTTTATTAAATAATGTTTCACACTGGTTTTGAACGCCGCGTAGGGCACCCAAGTTCATCCCAACATTGTGAAAGGGTCAGTGGTGTGGTGTCATTTCTGGCCTTGGCCATCTCCAACAGTTCAATCTGCAGGTCTAACTTCTTAGATTTCTTTTTTTGAAGCTCTAGTTCTCCAGTTAGATACTTGACCTACAAAAAATATCCTTATAACATAAGTCATGGTCATATAATCATATAAAGTCAAAACTATATAAGGAGCAATTCCATGAATTCATATAATCTGATATTGTTATGGAAAAGCATTGTCGTAACTACAAGTAACTGCGTTTTAATTGTAAAGAAATGTTAACCATCTTTTAAATCAAAAGAATGTAATTATGGGGTGTTTATTACAGCACTTTTTACACAATTCACGTAATGCAGATGAAACTTTTTTTTAATTTTCTTTGGCACCAACATTTTTTTCTAAATAACTCAAATGTCCCAGTTTGCAGCAAATGACAAAATCAGACAAAACTATGGAGCCATATTCTTGTCGAAAGTTATTTCTTTTTTGTAAGGCCAAACTAACAAAGATATGCGTGTTTACTGTGATCAGAAGGTAGGTGAACATTTCTGTTTTGTATTTTTTTTTGCAGTGAGATGGACGAATGGTGGTATTTCTATACTCCCTTTGCATTACTTCGTTGGCGAAGAGATACAAATATGAAAATACATCATCGTATATATATCGTCCATATTCTGATCGAAAGTTAGTTTTCTTTCAAAGGCGAACTTCTTGAATTGACATATGATAAATTTTCAAAAGAGTAAAGCAGAGACATTATATTTCAGTATGTTTTAATACTGTCTCTGTTTACCATACCCAATTTTTCTGGACTGAATTTAATTTACCTGTAACTTATACACATCTGCAGCTGTCGCTTTCCTTTTCCTCGTACTGGCAGGTTTGGGTGGTCTAAGTGGGTTAAACCCTAAAGCAGCTGGTTTGTTGGTATACCCTAAAGCAGCTGGTTTACAGAACTGTTTTTGTTCTAACATAACGATGTCACTATCATCGGTCTGACTGCATGTTGATGGTGGTGGTGTTGGTGACGCAGGGGGTCGACTCTGCGGGGCAGTATCATACAGATCCTGAGATCCTGTGAGGGATTCTTCCGGCAAGGAGGCGTCCTCAGGTTGCACAACTGAAACATAAGTTGAAGTAGATATCAAATTAGCCTGTTAACTCAATTATGCCAAAAGATACAGTCATTACCCCCAAATTCTTCTATGTTTGGGGCTAGAATATCAAACATTGATAGGGAGTCTTCTTTCAACACATCTAACTTACGGGTGTGTAGACGCAACCAAATGAAAATCGTTCGTTTCCGACCCACAAAATATTAATGAATGTTGTCAGGGGTGTTTGTAGGACCCTCTTCTTGAACATTAGTTTCAGAAAGTTATGTTAGAATAATATATGGTCGACCCAATTTTAACTTGTTCGTGTCAATATTCATACCCTATATACTAATAATCGGTCGACACATGCAATTTGATGTTAACATAAGAAAAAAAGAGATGAAATAATAAAGAAATAAAGAAATTTTATTGAAAATAAATTTGTAAACAGAAAGTTAGAAAAAAGGGGGGTGGTAATATGACTATTAAACAAATGATAATTAATTGCAAGAGAACATCTAAGGAAGTTCGCTTGTTGACAGCTAGGTATATCAACCTGAATTGTTTTTCTAATCATCAACTTCAATGGAAATGATTTCCGTCATTATTACCAAAAATTACTAATTAAAAAATTGTTAAAATAATAACGATTTATTATGGCTTTTCATATTGAGTTACGAGTAAATCTTGTGAAAACACTACAAGTTCCAATATTTTATTCATCATATCCATGAATATTTAAATAATATTTTAAATTTAAATACAACTTTTATTTTTTAATTATTCTTTTCCATTTAATATAAGGCCGGATTTGCCGTAGGCTGCATAAATATATGATAAGGCCGGAACATCCATTTGATATAAGGCCGGATTTGCGTAAGGCCGCATCTGTCATAAGGCCGAATCAACTTGTAAGGACAATATTTCCCAATTTTCGTGCAATAATCCTATATTACATAATGTCCTCAGTACAAAAAAGGTAGGAATACCGAAGTGTCAAAAAGAGTGGACAGAACAAAACTGGGAACACCAAAATAATGAAACAACTTTTAGGACAAACAACACAAATCAAACTAAAAAGTACATTTAAATGGACATATGCGGAATGGGGCGAAATGACTTGAACGGATACGATGCGTCCTCACGCCACATTCGAGAAACTATCGTCACAGACGGATTAAACCTGTTTTCCAGTTTCTAAACACTATTCAAATACCACCAAATTGTTTTAAAATATCTTACATATTCAACATAAACTATACAAATATAAATTGTCAAAATATATTGTCAAATAATTCCAAATCATCCATAAATCAAAATCAATCAGTTGGGCCGTTAACTGCTTTGGTACGAACGAATGGGTACGAAGAGATATATCATATGAAAAGGGAGATAAAAAGAATTGACAAAAGGCGGGCACCTGTTCAGAAAAATGAAGAGACACTAATCCATAAGTAAATTGGTAATTGTAATTTGAAAAAAGCAGTAATGTTATCGAGGTCACTTCGGGAATTTGCAAAGATCTGAAATAAGGTTTAAATATAGCCGGAAAAGACATTTGTACGAAATGTTTACAGTTGCCAGGTCAAGGTCATTATCTAGAGCGTCAAAATAAAAACTGTCCGAGCAGACGACCGCCTTTGAATAAACACTAATCGATCTTATTAGAGATTGCACATTATACAAATACAAATACAAATATTGTTATTTCCAATTAAGGAGCCCTTTCGGACAGAACAATTAACAAAGAATTTAATACAATGATTATGCCTTTATGGATTGATTACATTGATTGGAAGATGACAACATTTTATGAAACAAACAAATCAAAATTTGATCATACCATCAAGGACGTATATACGTATACGTCCTTGATACCATTGACATTATAAGAACTATGGGAGTTTTAATAATCTAAAAGGGATTAGCTTGAATTGATGAATAAATAAACATAAATTACCATTCACACTGGTTTGGAACCCTCCAATGCCATTGAAGGCGGCTGAATCCCGGCATAAGTCTATCGTCCTATTGATGGCTGGTGTGACCAGTTTTATCTCTGGACCACCACCAGTTTGCCTCTGTTCCTTTCTGGCTAAAGAGTAGACTTTCTTGGCTTCTTTTTTTGGTGTTTCCCCATTTGTCCTTGCACTCCTTGGGTGTTCTCTGTGCAACACCCAAGGCAGACACCATCCTGCTGATGTTAGTCCACACTTCCAATTTCTTTTGGTTTGCTTTAGATGTTGAAAATTTATCATTTAAAAGTGAAAAAATTTTCTCTACCTCATCTTGAATGACATTTATCTCTGGTTCAGTAAAGTTTCTCTTTCTGTCTCTTTTCTTTTGATCTGTGTCAGCCATCTTTTTTTTTAGGGAAGTCTTTTTTTTTTATTAAAATCTTGAATTATGGGTAATAACATACTCTCTAACCTTTCGTTAAAATTTAACGCCACCGTTAACTAACGATGCGATAAAATTTAGTTGAACAACACAATTTTAACGTTGGGTTAAGTAACACATCGTTAGAATATTTAACGACACGATAAAGATAACGGAGCGTTAAGTTAACGACAAGTTGAACAACCGGATCCTGCTGGCTGACTGTGAGCCCCTGAGGGTATCACAGAAATCCAACGAATTGACACAAATCATTGGCAAGCTTTGTATTAATCGTGATAGACATCTAAAGCTTAAAAACCCTGATATGTCTGTTTTTTCTAGTAACGCGTCGTGCCCACTTAATTGTATTACTATCACCGAGTGGATACCCCTGCTGGCTGACTGTGAGCCCCTGAGGGTATCATCCTCTCAGTAGTCAGTGCTTCAGGACTTACATGGTTTATTAGATATATTTATTACTGTAATTTACCGTTCCTAAATAATTTAATTATTGATAAAACTAAGGTTCTCCTCCCTCAAGCATAAGTGACCTTAGCTGATTTTGTCTATCCTTGTTAGGCCCTTTGGATCTATTGCTCCCAAAACTGTAAATTATTTGGCTTTCCAACCTTTCGAACTGTTCCGATATTTTCTTTCGATTTATTTTATTCCCTATTGCCACAGGTGAACATAGCCAATTTCGACTTCTCTTGCTACCAAAAATTTTATGATTATTCTGGCTTGAAACTTTTGAAATTGAACGAATTTGATAAACATTTATCCAGAAAACACCGAGCCCACAAAATCAGATACCTACGTTTGTATCTCATAATCGCAATCCCAATTGAAAGAAAACAAATTTATCCTGTAATTGTATGATTTTGAATACTAATAAAGGGGGTCAAATAAACTTCAGTGTTATTAGGTCATGGATCTTATAAAGCATAGCTGGTACCTGATTCAAGTAGAGTGACAGAAAAAAATGAGTAACATAATAAGCGCCGACGGTATAGATGACACCATTGAAAACGATTAGAACGACGCTTGTTTCAGCTATTTTCTCCGGGTACACTGGTTTCCTCGACCAATAAAACTGACCTCCACGATATAGTTAAAATATTGTTGAAAGTTGAGTCACACGTAATAACCATAACAATAACACTATTCTTACAGAATAACCTTCATCATGTGTCACAACTATTAAAGGAACTTCCTTACAATATTCATGAAGATTGTTTTGCCATGAATGTCGGAGGGTCATTGTGAAAAAAAATAACAAAAATAATTACATACCGTTTAATGTTAACATATTTCATTGGTGAATGAGATTAGACACAAGTCTTTGCTAGTAAATGTTTTTCACTTATTACAGAAATATTAACAAAAACATGATAGCACATACTGGCGATAATAAACGCATCGTAAACATGATTCCACATACTGGCGATAATAAACGCATCATAAACATGATAGCACATACTGACGATAAAAAACGCTTCGCAAACATGATAGCACATAATGACGATAAAAAACGCACCGCAAACATGATAGCACATACTGACGATAATAAACGCATCGTAAGCATGGTAGCACATACTGACGATAATAAACGGATCGTAAGCATGGTAGCACATACTCGATAATAAACGCATCGTAAACATGATAGCACATACTGGCGATAATAAACGCATAGTAAGCATGATAGCACATACTGGCGTTAATAAACGCATCGTAAACATGATAGCACATACTGGCGATAATAAACGCATCGTAAACATGATAGCACATACTGCCGATAATAAACGCATCGTAAGCTTGATAGCACATACTGACGATAATAAACGCATTGTAAACATGATAGCACATACTGGCGATAATAAACGCATCGCAAACATGATAGCACATACTGACGATAATAAATGCATCGTAAACATGATAGCACATACTGTCGATAATAAACGCATCGTAAACATGATAGCACATACTGGCGATAATAAACGCATAGTAAGCATGATAGCACATACTGGCGATAATAAACGCATCGTAAACATGATAGCACATACTGGCGATAATAAACGCATCGTAAACATGATAGCACATACTGCCGATAATAAACGCATCGTAAGCTTGATAGCACATACTGGCGATAATAAACGCATCGTAAGCTTGATAGCACATACTGACGAGCACAAACTGGCGATAATAAGCGCATCGTAAACATGATAGCCCATACTGACGATAATAAACGCATCGTAAAGATGATAGCACACATTGGTGATAATAAACACATCGCAAAGATGATAGCACATACTGGCGATAATAAACCCATCGTAAACATGATAGCACATGCTGGCGAAAATAAACGCATCGTAAAGATGATAGCACATACTGGCGATAATAAACGCATCATAAACATGATAGCACATACTGGCGACAATAAACGCATCGTAAACATGATAGCCCATACTGGCGACAATAAACGCATCGTTAACATGATAGCACATACTGACGATAATAAACGCATCGTAAAGATGATAGCATATACTGGCGATAATAAACTCATCGTAAACATGATAGCACATACTGGCGACAATAAACGCATCGTAAACATGATAGCACATACTGGCGACAATAAACGCATCGCTAACATGATAGCACATACTGACGATAATAAACGTATCGTAAAGATGATAGCACATACTGGCGATAATAAACGCATCGTAAACATGATAACACATACTGGCGATAATAAACGCATCGTAAACATGATAGCACATACTTGCGATAATAAACGCATCGTAAACATGATAGCACATAATGGCGATAATAAACCCATCGTAAACATGATAGCACATGCTGGCGATAATAAACGCATCGTTAAGATGATAGCACATACTGGCGATAATAAACGCATCGTAAACATGATAGCACATACTGGCGATAATAAACTCATCGTAAACATGATAGCACATACTGGCGATAATAAACCCATCGTAAGCATGATAGCACATACTGGCTATAATAAACGCATCGTAAACATGATAGCAAATACTGGCGACAATAAACGCATCGTAAACATGATAGCACATACTGACGATAATAAACTCATCGTAAAGATGATAGCACATACTGGCGATAATAAACGCATCGTAAGCATGATAGCACATACTGGCTATAATAAACGCATCGTAAACATGATAGCACATACTGACGATAACAAACGCATCGTAAACATGATAGCACATACTTGCGATAATAAACGCATCTTAAACATCATAGCACATACTGGCGATATTAAACGCATCGCAAGCATGTTAGCACATACTGACGATAATAAACGCATCGTAAACATGATAGCACATACTGGCGATAATAAACGCATCGTAAACATGATAGCACATACTGGCGACAATAAACGCATCGTAAACATGATAGCACATACTGGCGATAATAAATGCATCTTAAACATGATAGCACATACTGGCGATAATAAACGCATCGTAAACATGATAGCACATACTGGCGATAATAAACGCATCGTAAGCATGATAGCACATACTGTCGATAATAAACGCATCGTAAACATGATAGCACATACTGGCGATAATAAACGCATTGTAAGCATGATAGCACATACTGTCGATAATAAACGCATCGTAAACATGATAGCACATACTGACGATAATAAGTGCATTGTAAACATGATAGCACATACTGGCGATAATAAGCGCATCGTAAACATGATAGCACATACTGGCAATAATAAACACATCGTAAACATGATAGCACATACTGGCGACAATAAACGCATCGTAAACATGATAGCAAATACTGGCGACAATAAACGCATCGTAAACATGATAGCACATACTGACGATAATAAACTCATCGTAAAGATGATAGCACATACTGGCGATAATAAACGCATCGTAAGCATGATAGCACATACTGGCTATAATAAACGCATCGTAAACATGATAGCACATACTGACGATAACAAACGCATCGTAAAGATGATAGCACATACTGGCGATAATAAACGCATCGTAAAGATGATAGCACATACTGGCGATAATAAACTCATCGTAAACATGATAGCACATACTGGCGACAATAAACGCATCGTAAACATGATAGCCCATACTGGCGACAATAAACGCATCGTTAACATGATAACACATACTGACGATAATAAATGCATCGTAAAGATGATAGCATATACTGGCGATAATAAACTCATCGTAAACATGATAGCACATACTGGCGACAATAAACGCATCGTAAACATGATAGCACATACTGGCGACAATAAACGCATCGCTAACATGATAGCACATACTGACGATAATAAACGTATCGTAAAGATGATAGCACATACTGGCGATAATAAACGCATCGTAAACATGATAACACATACTGGCGATAATAAACGCATCGTAAACATGATAGCACATACTTGCGATAATAAACGCATCGTAAACATGATAGCACATAATGGCGATAATAAACCCATCGTAAACATGATAGCACATGCTGGCGATAATAAACGCATCGTTAAGATGATAGCACATACTGGCGATAATAAACGCATCGTAAACATGATAGCACATACTGGCGATAATAAACTCATCGTAAACATGATAGCACATACTGGCGATAATAAACACATCATAAACATGATAGCACATACTGGCGATAATAAGCGCATCGTAAACATGATAGCACATACTGGCGACAATAAACGCATCGTAAACATGATAGCAAATACTGGCGACAATAAACGCATCGTAAACATGATAGCACATACTGACGATAATAAACTCATCGTAAAGATGATAGCACATACTGGCGATAATAAACGCATCGTAAGCATGATAGCACATACTGGCTATAATAAACGCATCGTAAACATGATAGCACATACTGACGATAACAAACACATCGTAAACATGATAGCACATACTTGCGATAATAAACGCATCTTAAACATCATAGCACATACTGGCGATATTAAACGCATCACAAGCATGTTAGCACATACTGACAATAATAAACGCATCGTAAACATGATAGCACATACTGGCGATAATAAACGCATCGTAAACATGATAGCACATACTGGCGACAATGAACGCATCGTAAACATGATAGCACATACTGGCGATAATAAATGCATCTTAAACATGATAGCACATACTGGCGATAATAAACGCATCGTAAACATGATAGCACATACTGGCGATAATAAACGCATCGTAAGCATGATAGCACATACTGTCGATAATAAACGCATCGTAAACATGATAGCACATACTGGCGATAATAAACGCATCGTAAGCATGATGGCACATACTGTCGATAATAAACGCATTGTAAACATGATAGCACATACTGACGATAATAAGCGCATCGTAAACATGATAGCACATACTGGCGATAATAAGCGCATCGTAAACATGATAGCACATACTGGCAATACTAAACACATCGTAAACATGATAGCACATACTGGCGACAATAAACGCATCGTAAACATGATAGCAAATACTGGCGACAATAAACGCATCATAAACATGATAGCACATACTGACGATAATAAACTCATCGTAAAGATGATAGCACATACTGGCGATAATAAACGCATCGTAAGCATGATAGCACATACTGGCTATAATAAACGCATCGTAAACATGATAGCACATACTGACGATAACAAACGCATCGTAAAGATGATAGCACATACTGGCGATAATAAACGCATCGTAAAGATGATAGCACATACTGGCGATAATAAACTCATCGTAAACATGATAGCACATACTGGCGACAATAAACGCATCGTAAACATGATAGCCCATACTGGCGACAATAAACGCATCGTTAACATGATAGCACATACTGACGATAATAAACGCATCGTAAAGATGATAGCATATACTGGCGATAATAAACTCATCATAAACATGATAGCACATACTGGCGACAATAATATCGTAAACATGATAGCACATACTGGCGACAATAAACGCATCGCTAACATGATAGCACATACTGACGATAATAAACGTATCGTAAAGATGATAGCACATACTGGCGATAATAAACGCATCGTAAACATGATAACACATACTGGCGATAATAAACGCATCGTAAACATGATAGCACATACTTGCGATAATAAACGCATCGTAAACATGATAGCACATAATGGCGATAATAAACCCATCGTAAACATGATAGCACATGCTGGCGATAATAAACGCATCGTTAAGATGATAGCACATACTGGCGATAATAAACGCATCGTAAACATGATAGCACATACTGGCGATAATAAACTCATCGTAAACATGATAGCACATACTGGCGATAATAAACCCATCGTAAACATGACAGCACATGCTGGCGATAATAAACGCATCGTAAAGATGATAGCACATACTGGCGATAATAAACACATCGTAAACATGATAGCACATACTGGCGATAATAAGCGCATCGTAAACATGATAGCACATACTGGCGACAATAAACGCATCGTAAACATGATAGCAAATACTGGCGACAATAAACGCATCGTAAACATGATAGCACATACTGACGATAATAAACTCATCGTAAAGAAAATAGCACATACTGGCGATAATAAACGCATCGTAAGCATGATAGCACATACTGGCTATAATAAACGCATCGTAAACATGATAGCACATACTGACGATAACAAACACATCGTAAACATGATAGCACATACTTGCGATAATAAACGCATCTTAAACATCATAGCACATACTGGTGATATTAAACGCATCACAAGCATGTTAGCACATACTGACGATAATAAACGCATCGTAAACATGATAGCACATACTGGCGATAATAAACGCATCGTAAACATGATAGCACATACTGGCGACAATAAACGCATCGTAAACATGATAGCACATACTGGCGATAATAAATGCATCTTAAACATGATAGCACATACTGGCGATAATAAACGCATCGTAAACATGATAGCACATACTGGCGATAATAAACGCATCGTAAGCATGATAGCACATACTGTCGATAATAAACGCATCGTAAACATGATAGCACATACTGGCGATAATAAACGCATCGTAAGCATGATAGCACATACTGTCGATAATAAACGCATCGTAAACATGATAGCACATACTGACGATAATAAACGCATCGTAAACATGATAGCACATACTGGCGATAATAAGCGCATCGTAAACATGATAGCACATACTGGCAATAATAAACACATCGTAAACATGATAGCACATACTGGCGACAATAAATGCATCGTAAACATGATAGCAAATACTGGCGACAATAAACGCATCGTAAACATGATAGCACATACTGACGATAATAAACTCATCGTAAAGATGATAGCACATACTGGCGATAATAAACGCATCGTAAGCATGATAGCACATACTGGCTATAATAAACGCATCGTAAACATGATAGCACATACTGACGATAACAAACGCATCGTAAACATGATAGCACATACTTGCGATAATAAACGCATCTTAAACATCATAGCACATACTGGCGATATTAAACGCATCGCCAACATGTTAGCACATACTGACGATAATAAACGCATCGTTAACATGATAGCACATACTGGCGATAATAAACGCATCGTAAACATGATAGCACATACTGGCGACAATAAACGCATCGTAAACATGATAGCACATACTGGCGATAATAAATGCATCTTAAACATGATAGCACATACTGGCGATAATAAACGCATCGTAAACATGATAGCACATACTGGCGATAATAAACGCATCGTAAGCATGATAGCACATACTGTCGATAATAAACGCATCGTAAACATGATAGCACATACTGACGATAATAAGCGCATCGTAAACATGATAGCACATACTGGCGATAATAAGCGCATCGTAAACATGATAGCACATACTGGCAATAATAAACACATCGTAAACATGATAGCACATACTGGCGATAATAAACGCATCGTAAGCATGATAGCACATACTGGCGATAATAAACACATCGTAAACATGATAGCACATACTGACGATAATAAACGTATTGTAAACATGATAGCACATACTGGCGATAACAAGCGCATCGTAAACATGATAGCACATACTGGCGACAATAAACGCATCGTAAACATGATAGCACAGACTGACGATATTAAACGCATCGTAAACATGATAGCACATACTGGCGATAATAAACGCATCGTAAACATGATAGCACATACTGGCGATAATAAGCGCATCGCAAACATGATAGCACATACTTGCGATAATAAACGCATCGTAAACATGATAACACATACTGGCGTTAATAAACGCCTCGTAAACATGATAGCACATACTGGCGATAATAAACGCATCGCAAACATGATAGCACATACTGGCGATAATAAACGCATCGTAGACATGATAGCACATACTGGTGATAATAAACGCATCGTAAACATGATAGCATATACTGGCGATAATAAACGCATCGTAAACATGATAGCACATACTGGCGATAATAAACGCATGGTAAACATGATAGCATATACTGACGATAATAAGCGCATCATAAACATGATAGCACATACTGGCTGCAAGAATGGACTAACCATTTGATTTCCCATGTTAATGGATTTCCAAACGTCGTTATACTAAACATTTCCATTTATCGTTTGTTTATACATGCATTGTTGTTGCAGTTCCAGTTATCGAGTAGAGGGGCGTTAGGGGTCCCATTAATCGGTATGATCCCGCCACAATTTTGTGTCTGTCCCAGGCCAGGATCTAGATTTCCACCGATACATGTCGTGATTGTTTTTGTGCTCAGTGAGTTCAGATAAGGTGATAGGTGATTGTTCGCTTTGCTTGATATTGGTTGATTTGATGACCATCACTGTTTTACCAAAACGTTTCGGAATGCCGAAGGGGCAATCAATAATGGACAATCCAGAGAAACTAGCAACATAGGGCACACAAGTCGAGGATAAAATTCAAAAACACAACACAATATGTGTTGGACACCACTGTATGCAAGCAAACACAAATAACGTAAATAACACATGAGCCCTCCTACAAGCAACTGGAGGTGAAAATCCGAACATCGTTTTTATGCGGAAATAGTAACCCACAGCACAACACGGAACTCAGAACGTAAAGACACATAATAGGACAACAGAAGAAACTAAAAGCATGAGCATTATGTTAATGGAAACATGTACTGACAAACCGTTCAGTTGACCTATAAACCTTTCAGATTACCTATCAACAATGATTGTCTATTTGTTTTAATTAACTATTTTATTTTGCAACTATGAAAAAAAATTGATATAATGGGAACTGAATATATACATAGAGATTAAAACATGACATTTTCCATATGAACCCGTGTATCATTCCGAGACCCCCATATCAGCCCGGGACACAATCGAGGGCTGATATTGATCGAGGGATGATAGCTGGGATGATATGGAAAAAGTCATGTATTAATCTTTTTATCATATATTTCCGACAAATTGTTCTATGAAACAAATAAACAAAATGAAATAATCAAATGAATTTATATGGAAGCTTAAGTGTGTAATCAACAGATACATTTTCAGAACACTATTCTCAAGCAAGATCATTTCTACCCCCATAAATAGTAATGGCAACATTTCATATGAGAGCATTTTGAAACATATACAATATAAATGTGATTCTTTAGTGTCGTTTTTTTATCATGAAATATGACGAGGGAATTTCCCGTGAATCGTTTTCATTCAAAATCAAGTTACGTTCTCTGTGATATAATCATCTATCATATAACGTTTCTGTGATTTTTATTTAATATGGTCTTCTTGACGACAGTTTTTCCCTCTCAACTCGATTTGTTAATATTACAGACATCCTTGCTGTCCTCACTTCCACCGATTCTTGTTGACACGATTAGTATGGATGTAACAAGGATAAAAACGTACTTTTGACGATTTACGTTGGGTTTCATATTCTTCAAGGAGTGTGATCATCATAAGTTATCCGTGATGAGACCCATATATCCCACTCTTCATTGTGTGTCGGGTAATGTTTATAAACAGACGTATCTGGAAATACCAGAAGTAACTTACACGGGACGTCTCTGATATGGGTTATCAGCCTGGGGGTGAAATTATGGCTAGTTTACTTTCGGTCGCTACACATATGCAAAAACTATTATATTAATGCCAAGTATATGATAAAATATCATATTATATTGCTAAGACCCTAATTCCTGTGTCTTATAATATGTCTTATAAGGCTCTGTTATTAGTCTGCGTTTACAATATTGAATCAATCACAAACGTGTTAACAATTCTCAATTAATATGAAATTAGACCGGGAGTGGAAATAATACGATTAATATTGAATATGTTATGTTAATGCATGTGTTGTTCATCGGAACGAAAGAAATCTTCTTCTTTTTTGTGTGTGTGTGTGTGTGGGAAAGGGAGGGGGGGGGGGCATTTGTTGTGGGTTTTTTTGTGTTTTTTTTTTAGTTTTAGAATCTTATTATTGTAGCTTTTATTTATCAAGTTAAATTGCATGGTCGTTCCACTAATAGAAATTATAACTCATATATTTCTCATTTACATAAGTCAGTCGTTCAGTGATCTATGTAAACTGCAGTAATTCTATTTTTATCGATATGACTCTGCACCTTCAGTACACTACACAAACATTACGTCATTATCAGGTAATGTATGTTGTAGTTATGTCAAACAGATATTATAATTGTTACATTTTATCATTTAACTAAGTCAGTTGTTCAGTGATGGCAGTAATTTTATATTTTAATAGCTTCAGTACACTACACTCACTACACAAACATTGGTATTTATAAAACTGGAATTTTACAAATAATATTCATCTATATTTACAAGAATAGTCTGAAGGGTCGTCTAACAGGATACAATCATGGGATTGTTGTTATTGTCATAGTTTCCCATTTAAAGATGTCAGTTGTACAGAAATCTATTCAAACCGCAGTAATTATATTCTTATTGATATGACCCCATAGCTTCAGTGCACTACACAAACATTGGCATTTATAAAACTGGAATTTTTCAATTATATTCATTGAAATTTACACGAATACTCTGAAGGACCGTCGAACAGTGTCAAGTCTCGGGATAATTTAGTGTAGTGTTTTGTAGGTTGTTGTTTGTACTTTTGTCCTTTCATTTCTTCAAACGTTTCTTATTGCGGCGCGTTTTTAATAAAAGGCCCTTTGAAACTATCTTCATTGGGGTATGGTGTAACATCGTTTGGCACTTTTCATTTTAAACATATTTTATTCATAAATAAATGAAATGGATTAGATAGCAGGCAATAGCCTATACAAATCCTCTCCATACACAAGGCAACAGCAACAATCAATAATGCATGCAGTTAATATTTACAATACACAATATAGAATTTCATACTCAAAGGGAAATAACTCGAGTATACAATAGCAGTCAGAAATCTCATATATTCAGTTATTGATACATGTAAGTAATTAACATTGATTAGATTTTATCGACAATTTGGCTGATATGAGATCTACTAATTTTTTTTAAATACAATTAGTTGCTATCTAAAAGTGTTACCAGTGTATGATGTTGCTAGATTTATTACCTCTCAATTCAATTTAAATACTTAATTCATTTTAGAAATTTTTTATTAGCATGCAGTAGGTAATCATAGTGTAAATATGAGATTTATGACATTATATATACATGTATATATTTATAAAACAAAATAAATTATAAATAGAATATCAATAAGTTAATTTAATTTAGTCATGTGAGAGGAATAGTACCGATATTTGCAATCATGGTCCATCATATGTGGGAATACTGTTATAGTTTAAAATGTTTAAAAAATTTAATTTATATTACTATAGTATTATCAAATCGTTTGCTCCGCTTAATAAAGGAATGTACTGCACGAAGAAGTTTTACATTCTGATTATAATCAGAGGTTTCACTTCCATAAAGAATGGTTTGAATAGTAAATTCTATGCTAAGTTTATTAACGGAATCAACAAGTTGTCGCCTATGAATATTGTATAAATGGCAGTGCATAAAATAATGGGAGGGGCTTTCACAGGGATCATTGCAATGTGGGCAAGATGGTCTGTCAGATAAGTGATGTTGTTGCAAATGTAGATTTAGATTGCTAGCATCATTCCTCATCTGACAGTGAATGATATTTTCTTTTCTGTCACCTACATGAAAATATTTAGGCGAGGCTTTTGTACCAGAGTTCAGTCTTGTCTTAAATATATTAAGAGAAGGACTGGACTTTGTTGAGGCAGGCAGACCATTCCAGAGTCGCAACGTACAAGGGATGAAACTTTTGCTATATGAGACAGTATTACAAAAGGGTACTCTAAAATTGTCCCCCGATATTTGTTGTCGTAGATTATAATCGTGAATATTTTCTGTGTATGGTTGGATCATGTCATACATATCGTCCGAGTTAAACCATTTATTATTTTATAGAGTGAAATCAACTTTTGTTTCTCTCTTCTTTTATAAAGGGGTTCCCAGCCAAGTTCACTATATAATATAGATCTGGATGAATTTACTCTCAACTCTGTAATTATCCTGCCTGCCTCAACCTGAACACTTTCCAATAGATTAGCTTCATTTTGGGTACAATTGTCCCAAATTACATTTCCATATTCTAGTATAGGTCGGATAAATGACAAATATATATTAATCAATACATTTCTGTCAACTTGATATTTGAGCATTCTAAGAATTTTCAGTCTGTCACATGCTTTCTTATAAATTTTACTTACATAATCACCCCATTTACAATTACTTTGGAGATCCAGACCCAGATGACAGTGAGTTTGGCACTGGGGAAAGTATATCCAATATGTTATTGCCTACTTGTTAATCTGCTGTACGAGGCATTCTTCATCGGTGCTTCTAAAGGAAAACGACGACGTTTGATTTTGTCTTTTTTTTTAACATTGGTCATTTGTCAAAAAAAATACGGATTAAAATGTAAAATTCTAGTTTCTAGGCTTTAATATTCATTTCCTTTACATTCTCTCGTCTTTTTATATGGTACAACATTGAATTATGAGTGCTTTGGCTCCACAATTATTGAAATAGAAGCTCAAAGCTAGAATAGGAATGAAAATATCAAAAACTTGGAGAAAATGAGTGTTGTCATATATCTATTGAAAAAAATAAAGTAATTGTAATTAGATAAAAGGACATTCGATCCAATTGTGAAAAACAATAGGACCTAAAAATATAGACATAAAGCAGGTGACCGACCAAAACCGGCTAATAGGGATTTCTGGGTTCAATGTTGGACGCCAAATGAATAAAATATAGTTTCAGATTATCGCAACGGTGCAGATTAATAAAAAACGTAGATATCTTATTTCGTACGCACGATGCATTTCTGGAATACCCTTCATCAGGTACTCTCAGAGTCAAAAGATTGGAAAGCCAAATAATTTTAGAAGTTTTGGTAGCAGGAATACCAGAAGGACTAAACATAATACCCAAAATCAGCCACGGCCACCTTTGTCTGAGGGAGGAGAACCTTAGTTTCGATACTAATTATATTATTTTGGAAACAGTAAATTTCAATAATAAATATATCTGATACACAATGTCAGTACTTTTGCATTCACAACTGGATGGATGATACCCTCGGCGACTTATAATCTACCAGCAGAGGTAGCGATCCAGCCAAAGTCCCGACTACTGGACGAATGACACCCTCGGGGATTAATAGTCCACCATCAAATGTATCGATCCAGTAAAAGCTCTTACTACTGGGCGGATGACACCCTCTGGGATTAATAGTCCACCAACAAAGGTATTGATCGAGCCAAGTCACTTACTACTGGGCGGATGATACCCTCGGGAACTAATTGTTCAACTACAGAGGCATTGTAATAGAAAAGAAAATGTTAAATCAATCTCCTAAGTTTAAGCTATTAACTGTGATGGTCAATCCAAATAAACATGACTAATGAAGATTAATAAATGTTAATTTACATGTTAATACAATCTATATATTACAGGATATCAACATCATGTCAAGTTCTCCATCTCTCTGTGGTATGTGTGACATTCGTCATATTTCTAAGCCATCAGAAGTGTGGTGTCCAGATTGTGATGAAGGACTTTGTGCAGAATGTCTAGACCAGCACAGTTTAGCGACACCTTGCCGAACGCACACCCCGATACCTATAACAGAATACCAGAAGCTACCGTCGTATGTGTTGGAAATCAAAGAACATTGCAGCGAACATCACGAAAAGCTCAATTTATTCTGCAAGGAGCATGAATGTCCGTGTTGTGGAATTTGCATGATGGAGACTCATAGGGACTGTGTGGATGTTGCTATTCTTGAGAATATAGTTAAAGATGTGAAGACGTCAGACATATTTAATGAGATCGAAGAATTTATTTGTGAAATGACTGAAACGATTGGTAAAATTAGACAAAACAGAGAGACCAACTCAAGTGCTGTTAGAGAACAGAAAATAATAGTTGAGAATGAAATACGGGAACTGAGGACAAAAATCAGCAATCATCTTGACAAGTTACAAGAAGATCTGTTGAAAAAATTGACTGAAGCAGAAAAACAGATAACCGATCAAACACAGGAAATACTGGTATCTTTAGACGAGAAACAGAAAGAATTGACCGAATACCAGACAAGTGTAGTGAACATAGCAAAGTATGCATCGAACCTACAAACATATGTGGCCGTAAAGCAAATAGAGAAAGAAGTAGAAACGCACAACACGTGTTTACAGTCACTTGTCAAAAGCCATAGTCTAAATCAAATAAAACTATCATGTAAGATAGACAATGGTCTCAAGACCATAGCCACCAACGTTCAAAAGTTTGGCGAAATAGTTGTCGAATCAAGGCCATGTGAGATTATCATTGTCAGAAAAAAAGATAAACAAGCCCAGATGATGGTAGCTGAACTCTCACCACCCATGTCAGTTGAAAATATACAGCTGAATCTGAAAAAAAAGATCAACATCAAGGGGAGTAGAATCAGAGGATGCTCTTTGCTTCCAGATGGTAGAATGGTATTGTCCTGTTACAATGCTAACACTGTCAGCTTTATGAGCACAGAAGGAGTAGAATTATTTTACATAGGTGAAGATAAAACAGGATCCCGTACTTATGATGCAGTTTATATTAAAGATAGCAATAGCGTTGCTGTATCATCTGCAGATGGAGAACATAAATGTATAACTATGATAGACATAGAAAGTCAGGAAGTCGTGACAACTATCTCCATGGATACCGACATTTTTGGCATGGTGGTTAGAGGTAGAACAATGTATTACTGCACATTGAATAAAGGAATAAAGATGTTAAATCTTAGTGATAAATCTGTAAGTGATATCATCAACAGTGATATGTCTTACGTTTATTACGTGGCAACAACTGGAGACAAACTTTACTACACCAATTGTTTCTCACATACCGTGACATGTTGTGATTTACACGGTACAACACAATGGAAATTCAATGATGAACAGGTTCTACAAGGTCCACGTGGTATCACTGTAGACAATGATGGGAACGTGTATGTCGCAGGTAGAAGTTCTAACAATGTTGTGGTTATCTCACCTGATGGTAAACGTCATAGACAACTATTGTCTTCCAAGGAGGGTTTATCAGACCCATTGGTACTTGATTATGACATATCTACCAACTTGTTATTAATTGTAAATGCTAGTGAATCTGCTTTTTTGTTTGATGTTAGAAGGAGAAATTAGAGGAATACCAGAACATTAGACACCATTTAATAGAATGATTTGTATTTTAATACAATAAGTCGAATATTTTCCTACCACTTATAATGTTATGATAAGTTTTTATACTTAAATTAAGTTTATGTCGATGATTATTATAAAAGTTTGTAGATAGTTAAGTATTTTGCTGTATTAACCTTATCCTTATTATCCTATTTAAAGAAACTGGCAATATTGGGTACACAAGACACAAGACGAAGACAAACAAAACAAAAACACAACACAAAATGTGGTGAACAGACATTATTAGACACCATTATACGCGGGAAAAAAACACCGTAATTAAGGCATGAACCCTCCTTTGAACTTAAATTATAATTCGCGTATAGTGTTTTTCGTACGTTTTCAACATCCGTAGCGACGTCATACTTTTTTATTTGTTATCGAATCAGGTTTTTCTTAAATAGAATAATACCATATATATATGTTGTTTCCTCCTCTTTTCTCTAGTTTGACCTTTTATCAAAATAAATGATGTCTGTTCGCTTGGTTGACATTGATTGAATTGTTGTCCATCATTTTTTTGTCATCATTCTTGGGGATTGCTGCAAGTTTTATTTGATGTACAAGAAATGCAAATATATTTAAATGATTTGAGACGTGAGTGTGAGTTTTCAGAAAGATCTTTGTTGGACGTCAGATGTTTAACAAGATTAACACGAGGGGTGTCACTGGTGGGTACGGATTTACTTACTCTTTCGTTACTCCATCCATGATGACTATGATTACATACAACCTACAGGCACCATCGTGGTCATCATCTTATGTTAGTTTTATTGACAACTACCTATGCAATCAGTGTATATCACCACAAACGATGTGAGTTCGAATCACGCTCATGCGAGGTGTAGTCGATACAACATTATGTGATAACGTTTTTCAGTGACTTCCGGCAGATCAGTGTACACCAGTTTCCTCCACCAATAAAACTGACCGCCACGATATAATTGAAATATCTTTGCAAGTGGCGTTAAGCATCATAACACTAACCCATACAGTGTACATGACTAGTCGATGTAATGTATCGTGATGTAATGCTACGGATGTTTGATCTTCTTGTCGAAATCTCTTAATACACACTTCTAAGATACTATTACGTCGTATATTATCTCTATCAGTCAAGAGTTATCATGAACGGTATGATGCACACGATAGTTCCGTGCAATCAGCAGATAATTGATACATCCACTGACATGTTGTGTATCACTAGTGCATACAAATGAACCAATACTGGATATCTTAATCGATTTCGCTGTGTTTTTTGTTTTTGCTTAAGCTCTTGTTCTCATACTGGAAGTTTGTATAGTGTTCAGCTTTTTGTTGTTTTTTTTTTTTTTTTGCTCTTTTGGAGTTCCTGTTTTCTTACTGGACGTTTGCACCGTTTACGCTGGTTTTTTTTCCAGCGCACCTGTTCTCATATCGTTTTTCTGTTTCTTTTTCCGAGCATCTGTTCTCATACTTGAAGTTTGAATCGTTTTTAGCTGCTTTTTGCAGAGCAGGTGTTCCCAGGCTGTATGATTGTATCGTTTTCAGATGGCTGACAACGAAATGTGACCCGACGAAAACTACCGACAGATCGTCACTGACAAACCATATCACATAATGTTGTTTCGAGTGAGATTCGAAACTACACTTTAGTGGTGATATGCACTGATTGCACAGGTAGTTGTTAATCCAAGTACCAAACGACTCCGACAACGAAGCCCCTCCCCTTATATTCTATCATATTATCTGTAGAATATATCTCAAAATACAAGGCCTGCTTGATTTTTAAAGATAAATTATCGCCATTTGAGAGAATTTATGTTATGTAATGATACAAGGATTGCCTGTTATAAAAAATATTTCCGTTCTGCTATCATAATGTGTTTTTAATCAATTGTTTCTACAACGGAACCGTTCATCTAAAAAATAATACAGGAACCCGCGGTCAATATGTGTTAGAAACAAAGTCTCCCCATTATCATGGTATTGTCCTATTACAATTATCCGAGAATGATATTGGATGCAATAATGAACATGTCTGTTAATAGCGGTCATCATAGCAGTTCCATCAACGCGTTCACCTTACATGACGTTGGCCTTGAGTGGTATTTATACTTAGCCGAGTTTGTACAGATATAAGGATGATACGACGATGAGTTAGAAAATACCAACGGGATCATCAGAATCCGTAAATCAAAGGACAGGCAACACAAAGGCCAAATGAAATAGTATATACATCTATCTATCAAATATTACACAGAAATCTACAGACAAAGCAACACGAACCACAATAAATACCGCGGGTGAACTCGGGTGCTCCGGGGTGGTAGCAGTTCCTCCTCCACACATGGCACCAATCGTGTGGACAGACGGACAAACACCGATCTACAAAATATACACATAAACGATTGAATACCACGAACCCCACTGAAAACCGGGGTTGAACCCAGGTGCACCTGCAGGTAAGCAGTCCCTGCTCCACTAGTGGCACCCATCGTTTTATTAATAAAGTATTTAACTTAGTGTCATTCACCTTTGAAACGACACTCACTCCTCCTCGTGAGTGAAATATATAATTTAATTCCCCCATTATACTCTTACTCATCTCCATATTGAAATAAGGTAAGAACCTGAATGTCCTTCCTCCGTGGAACCCTTGTTCGTTCGTGTTGCTAAATATTTAGTTGTCTGTGTAATTTTTCGTAGCTCAATGTCTGATCTTTTGGCTATGGCATATTCTGTCCTTCTCTTATTTACGGCTTCCAATTATCCCTTTTGTATCTTCAAATATTTGGCGAGTGCATTGTCTGTCCTTCTTTGATTTACGACTTCTGATTACCCCTTTCCTATTGTTAATCTTGTCTTAAAGAATAGAATGATAGTATGCATTTTGTTCTCAAATATTCTTTACATTATTGAAGATACCTCAGAGGTTTGAGTCATAGGATAAGATAAAATAAAGACCTCTTTACAAACTCCATACGAGTGAGTGAGTGATTGTTGTTTGACACCAACACAGCAATTTTGTCAGCTATATCATGGCCAGAAAAAGTTAATTTTCAATGAGTTGATGATGAGATCTGCTTAGTACTAGACCAATATGCTTAGTTGGATTTTAATAGTGCTAGCTAACTGAAACAGCAGTCTGTGGATATACATGGACTCGTATACATCTGATTCAGAGTCTAACCAGTCTTTGCTCTTTCTCCTTTATACTGCGTGCTTAGCGGAGAAGCAAAATAGTCAAATGTTATAGTCTATGTTTTGACCGGACAGGGGCTCATCGATAATATAAGTATAGAATAATAGTGTTGTATCGATCTACCGCACTCGAGGTGAGCACGCTGACCATTACACCACCAAGGCCGTTTACTCCATACAATGTAGCTTTGAATAACACTATAGCACTAACTAAACGATCGACCTTGACCTTGATCTAAGGGATTAAAATGTAGCAGACGTTGACATTAAAGACTTTTACGACGAAACTCGCATTAATTCCTACAACTCAAAACAAGCCATCCTAGGAAACGAGGTATCAATGGGTTATGCTGTTAGTACGTCTAACAAATTATTATTGTCATGTTTATCGCCACTTTCAAGAATATTTCAGCTATATGGTGGCGGTCAGCTTTATTGGATTGAAGAAACTGGAGTATCTATAGAAAACAGCCGACATAGTCGCAAGTAACTGTCAAATCTTATCACATAATGTTGCATCGAGTACACCTCGCCACAACTTTGGTGGTGATAGACACTGATTGCATATGGAGTTTTAAGTTCAACTACCATACGATCACGATCGACGGCCCCTTGTACTAATCTAAATTTAAGAATTGTGGTACAAACAGATTATTGAAACTGAAGAAGCGCTTACCAGAGTCCTACTGATAAATAGATATCCCTGGTGATATGTATTGATTCCATTGATAAAATATTCATTAAGATCATAATTCACTATCTAATATCATACGAATATTTATCACAATATAAACAAACACAAAAACCACGTGACATTACCAGAGTTTAATATGACTAGAATATGATTTACAATGTGATCCTTATTTGTTGATTTTCTTTCAAATTATTATGTTTTGCAAGATTTGATATCCAAATCTTTATCTTGTCTACATAATCTATAGCAAACCCGAATTACTGTCATTAAACTTTCATGTACTAGTGGAGCAGGAACTGCTCAGCCTTCTAGAGCACCTGGGGTCACCTCCGGTTTTAGTGGTGTTCGTGTTACTCTATCTTTAGTTTTATATGTAATATTTTGTAGATCGTTGTTTGGCCATTGTGTTGTCTGTTCTTCTTCGCTTTACGAATTTTGATTACTCCTTTCATATCTTCAATCTCTTCTTGCTGCAAATTTGTCCAATCAGGACAGATTAGTTTGTCCACACAATTTTCTGATTGGTTGGGTTTTTTTCCGTTTCTTTCAGTACAAATACAAAATTGAGTTCAAAGGTTATATAAATAAAACTTTAGATATAAACATTTAATGTGCACGACACGTTTCTTGAATAACTTTATCAGACAAAACTTAGAGTCAAAAGATAAGAAAACCAAATAATTTAAAAATATTTCCGAAGGAAAGGAAAGGTTATAAACAGAATAGTCATAATAGGTTAAGGTCACCTATGTCCGAGGGAGAAGAACCTTAGTTTTGATAATAACTACGTTTCTTGAATAACTTTATCAGACAAACTTAGAGTCAAAAGATTAGAAAGCCAAATAATTTAAAAATATTTCCGAAGGAAAGGAAAGGTTATAAACAGAATAGTCATAATAGGTTAAGGTCACCTATGTCTGAGGGAGGAGAACCTTAGTTTTGATAATAACTACGTTATTAAGGAACCGTAAGTTTCAATAATAAATATATCTAGTAAACCATGTCAGTGCCGAAACACTGACTACTGGATATATGATATGGTCGGGGACTAATAGTCCACCGGAAGAGGATCGGCCCAATGATAATAATACCGTAAGGCTGAATATTTATATCAAATTATGTTTCCAATTGATTTGCACTCCACATCATATTCTTGTCAAATGGTTATTAGAGGAAACAATACAAAGAACACACATATATTAATTGAGTTTTGCTTAACGTCACATTAGCAGTATCTCAGGTATATTGTTATATTCGTGACCCGCCACCCTCATATTATCATCAAACCGCTTCCCTTCTTAAAACTATATACGAGGAAAATAACCAAGCTATCATATTGGTTTAATAATGTCTTATTGCAAGTAAACAATATACACAGAGGATTAGAGATTAGGGTTATGGGGATATAGGGCCATTTTCAACAATATTTCAGTTTTATCGTAGGGCGGTCAGTTTTATTGGTGAAGTAATCCGGAGTCACTAACAAACTGTATCGCATAAAGTTGTATCGAGTATGCCTCAATAATATAATACTATAATACTTCTTTAATTTTAATCATGTCTATGTCAAGTTAATCAGATATATACTTAGTTTGAGAACAAATGTTTCTAACTTTAATATTTGTTTTAAATTTTTGGTCATAGATATATTATTTATTTACTTGGAACATTACAGTTAAAATCCAGGTCAAATGTATGTGATCAATAAAGAACAGACTATAAATGTTAAAACAACATTTTCCTCAATGTTTAATTATACCTGTAATTAAGTGTATGCGAACCAGGATGACACCTCTGTGGCACGTATAAGAAGAAAATAATAACCATAGGTGAAAGGTAAAAGGTAAAATAAATCTAGATTCAAAATATATCAACAATCAACTCTAGTAATTAAAAATTTCTAATCCATCAAAACAAAACAAACTTAAAATGTAATTTTTAAATGAAATGTTCATGCCATTTAATTAAATGTTAATAATTTTCAACCAATGATAACACATGAAAGTCCATGACCAATGTCTGACTTGACCTTATACTTTTTTCCATATATCTCTCTGATGGGTACCTTTTCTTTTATTTCCAGAGG
Organism: Bathymodiolus brooksi; assembly: GCA_963680875.1. Taxonomy (NCBI): domain Eukaryota; kingdom Metazoa; phylum Mollusca; class Bivalvia; order Mytilida; family Modiolidae; genus Bathymodiolus; species Bathymodiolus brooksi. The sequence goes on from OY804586.1 coordinate 21,067,121, forward strand.
AATTTATTTTTAGGTTTTCAGACATGACATCCTAATTACACCATCTTCCTGAACTTCATCAGTTAATTTGTCATTGGGGGAACTTGTAACACACACCTTTTCTAAAGAACCAATACCATTTAAAAAAACAATAAGAAGTATTTTATTTTTGGTTGAACATGTGAGATAGAACAGCAAATGCCCGGTACTTTAACTCGCCTAAGTGCCTCTGAGGATTTTGCGCCTCAGATCCACAGTGTCAAAGGTCAACTTTGTATTAGTATGTGAGGGTGCTCCATAAATATTTCCTCTAAGCCTGGATGTCGATTCAATGAGTTGAATATGCACTTACAGTAACATATTTGCTATTGGTCGCTAGGAATCTTTAAACGTATATTTCACGCTTATTAAAATTGTTTGGGGGGATGGGGGACATATCGCCTTATTGGTCGCTCGCTCGAGCTTGGATGTTGAATTTTCCTTTTTTTCGATTTTGTTTTTGTTTTTGTTGGGTTTTTTGTTTGTTTAATTTTTTTTTTTTTTTTGGTGTAAATCTAACGAGGAATGTTTCAATAGCCGACTTTCATGTGTCACTGAGTAAGGTCTACAAATCAATTATAACAATTATTAAAACAGACTAGAATAAGCAAAGGATATCATGGATACAGTTCCTCTAGATGTCCTAGTCATCTGTTTTCTTGAAACGTAATAAATTAAAATAATAAAGACTTTTTTTTCTCCATTCGTCTATTTAACATCGGAGTTTGTCCCAATTATCAAAAAAATAGACAAGGTTTTTTTGCTAAGTTGCATATTTCTGCGTGACAGAAAATGTTTTAAATCGGAACGTTGTCTTCTCAACTGGTTCTATCTTTTTATCTTAATTTTTACATAGTTAGGCAATTGTTTTAGCTACATTATTACGCGTGACAGAATATGTTTTAAATCGAAACGGTGCCTTCTCAAAGTTTTTTTTTATCGTGTAAAGATATACATAATTAGACATTTTGCTAGCTGCATTATTCCTTCCGCTTGTCAGAACATGTTTTAAATTGGGACGTTATTTTCCTCATTGCAATTGCATTTTTTTGTTATTATGTCACGGCCAAACATGTAATTACGTGTACTCAGCTGATGTTTAATTAGTACATGTCTCTATGGTAACGACATGCCTGCAATGAATTTTTCCTCATTAAAAAAAATTGTCGGTGAGTTTTATGCAACGGCTAATTATTTCATTCCGATCCAAGCATATGAGATTATGTTAAGTTTTCATACTATTTTCGGGGGCCGTCGTGATCGGGTTCGTATGGTAGTTGGATCTACAACTACGTATGCAACCCGTGCGTATCACCACTAAAGTTGTGAGTTCGAATCCCGCCCGTGGCGAGCTGTATGCTGTACAACATTATGTGATAACGTTTTTCGATGACTTGCGACAGGTCGGTGGTTTTCTCCGGGTAATCCGGTTCCTCTACCAGCAAAACTGATCGCCATGATATAACTGAAATATTGTTGAAAGTGGCGTTAAACACCATAATCCTAACACCTATCCCTCATTAATCAGTTGTAGGTGAGTTTTATACAATGCCTAATTATTTCATTCCGATCCAACCACATGAGATTATGGTAAGTCATCACACGATTTTCACATTGGAAATGGGAAGGTGAACAATATTGATTGTTCCTATCTAATAAAAAATATAATGCTGATGAATACAGTTTGAAGGGATAATCAGAAGCCGTAAGTAGAATATTGATACACAATACAATGGCCAAAAGAGAAAGTACAAAAGGACAAACAACGATCTACAAAGCATTACACAGATAACTAATGATCGAGCAACAGAAACCCCAACCAAAAACCTAGAGAGTGAACCCTGATGCTCCGGAAGGGTAAGCAGTATATGTTGCACATGTACCTTTTTCCATTATGCTAATTAAACTATTGAGGAAAAAAGCCTATTCGTCATCTCGGAGAAGAAAATAAAAAAAAATAAAAAACACACTTTCACTCTCCCGAAAAAAGGACAATGGATGGTACCTAATAGCTAATGGGTGTATTATTGTATACATCTACAAGTTATTCTGATCTTTTTTTTCTTCGTCATTTTTATTGTGTGTCCGGTGAGCAGTATTTCACAATTACTATGAATTTACGTTCAGTACATTATGTAGATATAAACATGTAGATCAAAATGTGCCTGGCTGCAGTGATGGAGAACATTGTAATCAATAGTGTGAACTTCCACCAAACAATGATAAGAAAACAACTGAAACGGTTACCTTGTACTAGATCACAAGCGACCATTCTTAAATGTAACATCCTTCCAAACGCTTTTGTTTGTTTGTTTGTTTGTTTGTGTACCGTGTATTTTGTGCACTGTTTGATTTTAATGTACTGTGGTTTTTTTTGCTGTGTATAGTGTTATTTATGTATTGTGTTTTTGTCATTTTTTGTGTCTGTTTTTTCTCTCTCGTGTCCTGTGTTTCTGTGTACTGTGTTTTCACATATTTTCGTTGTTATCAACATTCGTGGAATGGTGTAAAATGAAATGCTGCTTGACTTTTTATTTCATCTTTTTGGTACTTGCTAATAACGTCTCTTGTTATTTATGAATTTCGTGGGGCACTGAAATTCGTGGTTTTATTGAACCAATGAAACTACGAAAATTGGCATCAAACGAATAAACATGTATTCACTGTATTTGTGATTCGCCCTACTTAAACATCGGATACATATTTTTAAAGATGATGAAACCCAAAACCATTAAATTACCTTTTACTTCTTGGAATTCAGCTTAAAATGTATTGAAGTTTCGTCATTCTGAGTGTCACTGGAGTGTCGTTTGTGAAAAAGTGTTTTGAGGGGCCGCCGTGGTCGTGATTGTATGGTAGCTGGATTTCTAAATACCTATGCAATCAATGCCTATCACAACAAACGCTATGAGTACAGGGCAGGCGTACTCGATAGAGCATTATGTAATAAAGTGTGTCAGTGACCTGCGACAGGTCGGTGGTTTTCTCCATAAAACTGACCGCCACGATATAGCTGAAACATTGTTGAAAGTGGTGATAAAAACCATAACCCCAATCCTAGTGTTTCATTAAACAATCATTTGTCTTTTTAAAATATGTACCATCTGATATGTGTGTAAGAATTCAATCCAATATTTTGTAGTTTTATATGCATGTGAAAGCGTTGACATAATTACATTTTGTAAGAAGCGCGGTAGACTTCATATAAAACATATACTTCTGTCAACGCTTTTATACTAATAATTACAATTTTACCATTATTATTAAATACAATTGGAATTAGTATTATTTGTTTCAATATCCAACATTTTGTGTTTGAAATAATAGTTTACATAGGTTACAAACGTCTAAGCGATAATAAAACGCTCCGCTAACCACCGTTGGTACTCGAGCGACACCTGTTGAGTAAATTTGGGTGAATGGTCTCCATTAGTATTATTTGTTTCAATATCCAACATTTTGTGACTGGTGTTTTTGTTGTTGTGTGTAGTCACTGTGTATTATTTTACATACGTTCGACTGGTGCTAATAATGGAACAGGAACTGCTAATCCTGCCGGAGCACCTGAGTTCACCCCCCGGCTTATAGTGGGGTTCGTGTTACTCGATCTTTAGTTATAGCTTAGATCGTTGTTTGTCCTTTTGTCTTATTTCTTTTGGTTATTGTGTTATCTGTCCTTCGACTTACGGATTCTGATTACACCTTTGGTAGCTTCAAAGTCTTCTAAAACATTCACAGAAGTGGGCGTTGTTGGATGGTTTACGCGTCTTTGACTGATGAAGTTTCAATTTCGAAGTCACATGTCACTCTTTTCACCAATGACATGGGTCCTATAAATGAAATGAACATGTAATGCAATTATTGTATTTGGATCTCTCTTTTAATCTCTAGAATCTGACGATGACATATATAGTACACACTGTACTGTACACGTGGGTAATCTAAAACAGTAGGATGAATAGATGAGGTGGTGACGAGAACACAATTAACCGATCTGTCCTTTATCGATTTACGGATTCTCATTTCCCCTTTGGTATCTTCAAACTCATCATATATATTGTTGAGCATGTTCTCTTCCTGAACATGTATACACTATTTGCCACCGGGCGTCAAGAAACCAACAATCAATCAATCAATCAAACAAGATGGAAGTTAGACAACAAGTAACATTTGTAACAGATGATAAGATTATGACATTTGAAATTCAGGTTCAGACAAGAAACAGGCACACAATGTGGCGAGGGATAAACTGGTTATTGTAGTATCCCCCCCTGATTGATAATGAGATCTCCAATGAGAATATATATAATAGGCAAACAATAAGAAAGACCTGCACAAAATGTTGAAAATATTCTCGTCTTGAATATGTATGACATACTTGCCACTGGATGTCAAGAAACCAACAATCAATCAATCAAACAAATGAGTAGTTAGATAACACGTGACTTTGTAACAGATGGTAAAATTACATGTCGTGAAAGTTATTTCCTTCTTAATCTTAATCTTTCTGAATCAGTGAATGTAGATTACGTTAAGTTCTAAAATAAAGATAGTTTGATTGACTTTTCCGATTGATTTAAATATGTTTGTTGAAAAGCTGTAAAGAAAACCTGTGGAACCAGTACTCGTTAAGGATACGACTATATTACTGTTTTGAAAAAAAATGTACATAAATTTGACAGAAAAATTATCATTGACATGAATCATGGAAAAAATAATGTATTTGACCGTGCAGTTTTCAACCAGAAATTATGGTTACATTGAAGAAAAATGCAATTCTCATTCTTAATGTAAGAAAGATTATCTCATTTTTGCTTCACGTGAAAAAATTCTGGATCGAGGGAGGGATACATAGCGCTCTTTTTGAAGTTTGAATGTTCGGTCCCTCAATCGTAAACATTTTGCGAACAAAGACACTTAATTACCACAAACAGCGGATTCCATTAAAGATATTCAAATTACAGGGAACTGCATGATGTAGAATAACCAAATAATTAAAAAAATCGTTGGAAGCAAGTAAGCCACGGGACCTAAGCAGGACAGCCTGTGTTTAATCTATGGTTAGTTCTAAATATCTGTTTGTTATTTTCTCCTACAATAGTCAAGTTAAAAAGCTTAATTAACCTTACACAGAGTAATGGAGAACATCACCAACCCGGTACAACTAGTAATACAGAGTATGGATGAACATGAACAGGATAGGATATCTAACATTACTCTTAGACACAAATTACAGTAGAAGAACTACTTGTGGTAAGAAGGGAAATTGAAGTATATGAAGATGAAATACTATCCAACTTTACACTTAGACACAAATCAAAGAACAGGAAGAGAGTTTGTTTGTCTGTTGTTTTTTGTTTTTTTTTTGTTTTTTTTTTATTTTGTTGCCGTTCTACATTTCACAGTCTCTGTAGAGTCTTCAATAATGAGCTCATACCCTAAAATAATTGAAAATCCCTTGCTGTAGCGTGATACTCTTTATCCCTGTTGATAAAGGCTACATATGGGTATATTTATCGTTCTGGTGTTATTAGTTGAATATAATTGCATTGCCAAGATACGGGGTAATCAACATAAAAAACAACATACGGGATGATAAAATCCGACAAATATCGTCATTATTGCGCCTAACAATTTTACATTTTACACTTGGACAGCATTTTTTGGAATTTTTATATTGGACACGAATGAATCAAATGTGTCCTGTTAATCACAAATGGGTGACTAATAGTCATTGGGGTGTCATTCTTCGAGTAGCCAGTTTATTAGACATACATATGTATTTATGCTTGATATGTGCAGTTCCTAAATAACATAATTTACAAAAAACAAAGGTCAATCTCCCTCAGATATAGATCATCTGGGACCATTTTGCAAGCTGAATGTTATTGGCGTGTAGTATAGGCCCATTACTTCACTTGCTCCCAGCGACATTTGTAAAAATTATTTGGTTTTTCCATCATTTGACTATTTATATTATGCACATTTTGTCTGTTAGGCTACGGCTTTCAACAGTCAACACAATTATCATACCACGGTATAGTATACAATTACAAAATCTGTTGAAAGAGAGATAACTCTGACAAAATGTTAAATCAATGTGTTTCTCACATATTCTGATAGATCGTATGGTACTTATATGTGCCATCATTGCCTATTACCACTAAAGTTGTGAGTTTGAATCCCGCTCATGGAGTACTTGATGCAACATTACGTGATAAAGTGTGTCAGTGATTAGCGACACGTTTCATCAAACATGATTATAAGTCCAGGGAAAGCGGCTGCTTTATCAACATGCTGAAAGATCTAGAATTTAAACCACTACAGGAAAGAAGGACACATATACGATTAACTATGTTTTACAAAGTGGTTGAGGGATTGGTGCTCGCCATCGCATCAGAAGACTATTTGAAAGAAATAAGGAACAAAAGAAAGAGAAAAGCCAAACAATACGAAGGATTTGAAACATCAAATATAATAGATCGACAAACAGTGAACAACTCTAGACCCTTCGAACTCATCCAATTCAAGACAGACATCAGGAAAAATGCATTCTTTTCAAAGATTATAGTCGATTGGAACCACCTTGAGGACAGCGTAGTGTGCGCAAAGACAGTAGAGTGCTTCAGTAGTGCCCTCCAACAGTTGGACTAATCCAACTGCTCTCCTTCCAGTGCATCTAAAACCGTGATCGGTTCCTGCACTGTAAATATACAGATACAGACAGATATTTGGGATAACAGATGTCGGAGATTTTCTCCGTGTACTCCTCCATCAATACTTCTGACCGCCACGATATTGTTGAATGCGGCGCTAAACACCATAACCCTAACCCTAAGTCCTTATATACATCTGTTTATGATAAGTTTTTTCTGTAGATCTGATTTCCGGTTGATTGGTTGATTTTTGTTGTTTAACGTCATTTGAACGGTATTTCAAGTATAGTCTTAACGAGAAAATGTTTTTTTTTGCACAAGCAATAAAGCGTGCATGCTAAGTTATGCATCCGTGGTGACCAACAGAACTACCGGTCACCCTTTTCGGAGAACCCGTACTCCGCAGTTGTGAAATTATATACTTTTTCAATATCTCGATTTAACTGTTCCAATATCAATAACAGTAAGTTCTAGATAAATTCGTCTTTCATAAAATCAAAATATTATCAAACTTTTCAATTGAAGATAATCGCATCAGAATGTCAAATTTACATAATCTAAATAATATAATTTAATAAAACTAAGGTTAAATAAATGTACTTAGATCACAAAGAGCATATGTTCGTTTTAGTTTTCTATGTAATGTTTAGTAGATCGTTATTTGTCCTTTTTCTTTTGGTCGTTGTGTTGTCTGTTCTTATTCTATTTACGGCTTCTGTTTACCACGTTGGTATCCTCAAACTTTTCTTAATCCGGATTCCGCATGTAACCAGATGAAGTGGTTAAACGTAGATATCTAATATAGTCACACGGCGCACTTTTCTGTAACAGGTTTCAGCAGGTACGCTTAAAGTAAAAAACAAATGGAAGGTCAAATAATTTAAAAGTCTCTGTAAGCAGAAAAACAACGGGTGTAAAACATGTCTGCCAAAATCAGCTGGGGGTCGCCGTGTTCGTGATCACATGGTAGCTGGATTTGCAACTGCCTGTGTAGTCAGTGCCTATCACCATTATGTTGTTCCTTACGGTAGGTCGGTGATTTTATCTGAGTACTCCTGTTTCCTCCTACAATAAAACTGACGCCCCGATATAGTTGATATATTGTTGCAAATGGCGTTAAAAACCATAAACCAAAATAAGCTGAGTTCATCTATGCCTGAGGGGGAGAAGAACCTTAGTTTTATTCACAATTACATTATTTAGGAACTGTAAATTTCAGTAATAAATTTATCTTACTAACAAAGTCAGTGTCGAAACAATGACTTGACTACTGACCTCCGGGACTAACAGTCCACCAGCAGAGGGTATCGACCCAGTGATAGAAACAATGACTTTACTACTGACCTCCGGGACTAATAGTCCACCAAGCAGAGGGTATCGACCTAGTGATGGCAATGAAAACGTAGATATAATTTAGTAATTTAATATCTAATAAATCTTTTAAAATTAATACAGCCTAAACACTGACTACTGACCTGGGTGGATGATACCCTCCGGGACTAATAGTCCACCAGCAGAGGGCATCGACCTAGTGATGACAATGAAAACGTAGATATATAATTTAGTAAGTTAATATGTAATTAATCAATAATAAACATAAAGCATGGTATGTATATGTACTGTGGTTTTTAGGTTTCTAAGGATATTCCTGATACAAAGAAAACGTTACCTTGATCGCGATAGACTTTTAGCATTGTATGATATATATAAATGGGGTGTAATAAAATAAATTGATGGTAGTACTATTTGTGATTCAACTTACGTTGTTGTTGACAAACAATGCCTTTATTTACTATATATATATATAGATTAGTACATGGTATTTTTCATATCATACCATGTATCAGCCCGAGAGCCGGTAGGCTCAAGGGATAATATATGAACGAGGGCTGATAAAGGGTATGATATGAAAAATTACATGTTATGATTTGTTTATCATATACTTCAACAGAGGAACAAATCTACTTCCGAGTGCATCCAAAGACTATCACCACTAATGTTGTCATGTTCCATTCTTGTCAGCATGTTCAGTTCATCTCTACCTATAGTTGTTTGTAAGATATCGCATGTCATATTCCCGTTGTTGTTTTTTTGTGTGTTTGTTTGTGTCTATTGGTGTCCAACACATATTGTGTTTTCATTCGTCTTGTATACCCTATGTTGCCAGTTTCTCTGGATTGTTCATTCTTGATTGCCCCTTCGGCATTCTCTAACGTTTATATAGTGTTGATAAACACCGATTCCACACTAGACATAACAGACTTGTTAATTGTGAGGTGTACTCAATACAACCGTTTGTGATCAAGCTTGTAATTTTTTTGAAAAATCTACGGTTGTTCCCGAGTATTCCGGTTTCCCTCAATAATATAGCTGAAAACCACGATATGACTACAAAATTGATAATTAAAAAAAAGCGTCAGACACACATAGCCCATAAACTCATTTGATAAAGACTTCCGGTAGGTCGGGTGTTTTCTTCGGGTATCCCGGTTTTCCTCAACAATAAACCTAATAGCTAGGATATGATAGCAACATTGATAACAAAAAGGCATCAGGTACACATAAGAAATATACACCATTATTTATTGGAGTTTGGAAATGACTTCCGGTAGGTCGGTGATTTTCTCGATTGTCCTCCACCAATAAAATTGACCACTACGATATAGCTGAAAAATTGTTGAAAGTTGCGTTAGACAAGACACCATAACTCTAACCAATTATTGTCTACTGTGAGTAAAGTCTTCGAGGAGGTTGTTTGCAGAATCATTTATAATTTTTAGATATGATAGTTATTAATATACAAGCTCCAATTATGGTGGTATTTCATAGTCGTGGGTTAATTTTGTTATTTTGTATGATGTCATTGGAGTTTTGATATGGGGCTTATTATTCCACCTTAAGATCTATGGTATAAAATTTCATTTTTTCGGTTGAAAGTGGCGTTAAGCACCATAACCCTTTCCATTAAAGAAAACTCATACTAAAACCAATTCAATAATTTATTAAAAGAATCAAAATTAAATAAAAAGATCTGACAGTATGTACAATAGAGGATCGTGTATTGGCAAAGCACATTATATAACTCTGGTAAGTATATAAAACAAGAGGGATCATTAGTTGTGTGAAAATAAATTGTTATTCTATATCTTGTGTTGCATTTCATAATGTATCCACTTGATACAATTTAACAAATTAATTAATGCAGTCATTTTAATTTATTATTTTTTCTTCAAATCGAATATAAATAGTGAATCTCAGGTATTTGTGAAATCCCCATTATAGCGAATGTATGGAAGCATTTGATTAAGAAAAATCAAAAGCAAAATTGTATCGCTTTAATCTATTCAGTGTTTTTCGGTTTTTAGTGAATATTGCTTATCACGAATTTTTGTTTCTCGAAACCTTTAAATAAGAATATTTATAACCGATTTTCAAACTAAGAGTTTATGTTTTAATGAAGGCTCCCTAGAACTTCGCTATGAACGAGTTGAATGATAGACAATAAGGTTAAGCAACAAATATTCTAGAGATACAATGACACACAGTAGATATATAAGAAATTGACACTGAATATCCTTGAAATTAATACGGACTAAAACCAATGAAAACATTAGCGCTATATATAGAATCACATTATCTTTAAGAAATATCGCATATTACACAAATGTTATTCAAAATGGTCTTGCGCGATAATGGGATGAAGCAACATACAAGTTAATCAGATGTTGTTTTCTTAATTTGTATTTGATTTACTTTGCTATGTTGCTCTTCGAAATTTGGACATTGCCATCCACTTTCAGAATTACTGATTTGCCCGTTGTATTTTCTGGGTTGAGTTTAATTGTCCTTACACCACCACCACTGCCACCACCCCCAGTGCCACTACCAGATCCACCCCCACCAGTACCACCGCCGCCCGTACCGCCAGCACCAACAGCTTTCTGTGCCATTGCATCCATCATGGCGTCACCGAAATCTCCAGTCATCATCATCGCCATCATCATAGGGTCAACGTCAAAACCTCCATTCCCTTCATAGAAATTGTGGTTTAAATTGTTATTAAGATTATTATTGTTGTTGTTATTATTGTTATTTATATTAACATTTTGTTGCATTCCACTTATTTTCTGTTCCAGTCTCGCCACCGCTGAAGACAGAGCCAAAGCATCTGCCATGCTGATTCCTGCAGAAGGACCTCCTACTCCGAAGCCTGGCATACCAATATTTCCAATGCCTACGCCACCGCCTCCCATCAGACTTGAAATATCAACATTCTGACCTCCCCTATCAAACTGCCTACCCACATCCACAGCCTTTCCCATACCACCAGCAGATGCGGCGGCCATTGCTGCCTCAACCATACCTGGATGTTGAAAGAAACCGGCAGGCTGCTTATTGTGTATATTTACAGTCATGTCACCAGTTTTTGCTTTTACTCTTGCGCCACCACCAACAGCATTTCCTCCCTTGAATTTCACTTTTGCACCTTCAACAGTGGAGACTGATTTCCCTCTGTTGCTATCCACCAAAATAGTCTTTTGTTCAGTGGCTCTACCTAGTGTTCCTATGAGATTAAGGTTCTTGTTCTTGTCGACAATCTTAGAATTGTCCATTTTCTTAAAAACATTGATGATTGGTCGTCGGTCAAGGACGATTATTGGTTTCGGTCGATTAAACACCACGGTCATTGGTTGTTCTTTGTTAATGTGAACATTGGTATGAGAATTTGATATTACTTTTTTTGTTATTGCTTTTTTTCCAATATTTATTACAGGTTTTCTATTTTTAAAGTTTTTTCCACCAGCATACTGCTTGACAAATTGTGAACCATACGGTGCGATTGGGAGTCGGGATCCAAAATTATAGCCATCTCCAATCAGCGGACGATGAATAGAATTATGACCGCCAACCAAACCTCCCCGGTATCCAACAGGTTTGTAAACATTAATGGATGGTACTTTATATCCTGTTCTTCTCTGAAAAGATATAAAATATATCATTTTACATCATACAATGTATCTGTATTTCAGTCTTTTCAACTTTTATTATTTATCAGTATTTTATAACGAATAAACGTTAGAGATTATCGAGGGAGCAATACAAATGGACAATTCAGAGACACTGACAACATAGGGTACAAAAGACGATGAAAAACAACACAAATAACGTAAATAAGACATGAACCCTCCTACAAACAACTGGAGTATACACGAACCGAACATCGTTTGTATGCGGAAATCGTAGCGGACATATCAACACGAAACGCAGAACATGAAAACACATAAGACAACCCAACGGACAATATTTTTTTCTACTATATATTGACATTCTATCAAAAATGAAATTTACTCTACGAAAGGTTTAAGGATAACAAAGGTGTAATCAAAAGCGAAGAAGAACGTACAATGCAAAGTACATAAATGATCTAAGAAACATTACACATAAAACTAAAGACGTTCAACACAAACGCCACTGAAAACCAGGGTAAACTCGGGTGATCCGGAAGGGTCAGCAGTTCCTGCTCCACATATGACACTCGTCACAATACTGTTAAGCGACACGAACACCATCTGATATGGACATCGTGTTGGATATCATTATACTTAAGTAAATACTAATAAATAAGTTACTTGTCTTAGTGATGTTCGTGTTGTTTATGGATTATAATTACAATTAGACTTATATTAATAGGTCACCTTTGATACAAAGAAAAAGCGGTCTTATGATACAGGTGACCTCTTAAAAGCGGTTGAATTTATATGAAATTTACCATGCCAGGACAAGAAAAAAGTGACCTTTTAATACAGGTGATTGCTTAATAGAGGTGACCTCATGGGAAGGTTTGACTGTACATGCCTTCACGTTTTCAGTTCCGTGCTGTAATGTTCGCAACGATTTCCGCGGTTTGTCTTGACTCCCATTTGTTTTGTAGGAGGTTCGTGTTGTTTTTATTTATGTATTTTGGTGTCAAATACGATTTCAATGTCAGATGATGTTCGAGTCGTTTAACTGCTAAACCTTCAAAAGCACCCAAGTGCAGCCCCGGCTTTTAGTGAGGTTTGTGTTGTTCGATCTCTCGTTTTCTGTGTAATGCTTTGTAGATCGTTGTTTGCCCTTTCGTCACTACAAGACGCTAATTTATATCATACCGTAAGGGCATTATCAATATGTGATTCTGCCTGCACAACCAGGGAATGTCTCTGTGTCTATATTGGAGCAGGAACTTCCTACCCTTCCGGAGCACCTGCGTTCTCTCCCGTTTTATTGGGGTTCGCGTATCTCAATGTTTTGTTTTATGTGTATATTTTGTAGATCATTGTTCGTCTAGTTTTTCACCTTGTTCTGTCCGTCGAATTATGGCTTCGGTGTATTCCGTAGAAAACTTCAACTTTTCTTGTAGGATTTGGACATAAATCCTATTTATATACCTCCATACTCCCTCGGGGACTTTAATTAATGTTCTAGAAGTATTTGCAAAATAAAAAAATAATTATCCGTCTGTCTTTCGTTCGTGTAGATGAGAATATTGACACTTTTTAGGTTAATCAAAGCTGCCATGTAGGTGTTGGACAGATAAACCGGACCAATACCGCCATTAAATGGTCAATATTATTAGCCATATTGACTGGTAAGTGGACATATTATCTGATATTGATAAATGTACAGATAAAACTGAGATACATATGTCAATAACGGATGATTTTTTTAATATAAAAAAAACTATGTTAACCGATTTTTGGCTATTCTGTTTATGCCCTTTTGATTTACTTGCTGCTCAAAATTTGCTCGCAAAAAACTTTTCAATTATGTAGCTTTGAGTGTAGTTGATGAAGGTTATTTCAGAAACGCATCGTGCACGCTCAATTTGATATCTATGCTTTATTAGCTGAACAAATGTACAGTCAAATGTTCCATAAAATGCACCTCTATATAGCAAATCACTGTCTATAATGGAAAATCTCATTTTCCCATTAATGAATAGATTAATGAATATAACCTGTATTTGAAGGACAACTGCTCATAAATGACACATTTTCCCTTTAGTGTCCGTTTTACACAGACTTCACTGTATTTAATTTGAAATAAAATGTATACATTTATCCTGAAGCTGTGCAGTAAATGACATTATATAACCCTTTTCTATGACGTCACAATATTAAATATTATAATTGATTTTTGGTGTTTAACTCCACTAAATATTATAATTTCACTTATGACGCCAAGTGAATTTTTTGATGGGGCTTGTTTTCTATTGAATATTTATTGTTTATCGTCATTTATGCTCGATTTGATATTATGGTGTTATTATTCTCCCGTAATATATATGGTATAACATGACATCTTTTCGAATGACTTTCTTTCTTTTTGTCAACATACATTTTATTTCAATCACCCGTTTTTACATTAACACTGGGTATTATTTCAATCACCCGTTTTTACATTAACCCTGGGTATTATTTAAATCACCCGTTTTTACATTAACACTGGGTATTATTTATATCACCCGTTTTTACATTAACACTGGGTATTATTTAAATCACCCGTTTTTACATTAACACTGGGTATTATTTAAATCACCCGTTTTTACATTAACACTGGGTATTATTTATATCACCCGCTTTTACATTAACACTGGGTATTATTTAAATCACCCGTTTTTACATTAACACTGGGTATTATTTATATCACCCGTTTTTACATTAACACTGGGTATTATTTAAATCACCCGTTTTTACATTAACACTGGGTATTATTTAAATCACCCGTTTTTACAATAACACTGGGTACTATTTAAATCACCCGTTTTACATTAACACTGGGTATTATTTAAATCACCCGTTTTTACATTAGCACCGAGTATTATCTAAATCACCCGTTTTTACGTTAACACTGGGTATTATTTAAATCACCCGTTTTTACATTAGCACCGAGTATTATCTAAATCACCCGTTTTTACGTTAACACTGGGTATTATTTAAATCACCCGTTTTTACAATAACACTGGGTACTATTTAAATCACCCGTTTTTACATTAACACTGGGTATTATTTAAATCACCCGTTTTTACATTAACACTGGGTACTATTTAAATCACCCGTTTTTACGTTAACATTGGGTATTATTTATATCACCCCTTTTAACAATAACACTGGGTACTATTTAAATCACCCGTTTTTACATTAACCCTGGGTATTATTTAAATCACCCGTTTTTCACATTAACATTGGGTATTATTTCAATCACCCGTTTTTACATTAAAACTGGGTATTATTTAAATCACCCGTTTTTACATTAACCCTGGGTATTATTTAAATCACCCGTTTTTACATTAACACTGGGTATTATTTAAATCACCCGTTTTTACATTAACACTGGGTATTATTTAAATCACCCGTTTTTACATTAACACTGGGTATTATTTGAATCACCCGTTTTTCACATTAACACTGGGTATTATTTAAATCACCCGTTTTTACAATAACACTGGGTATTATTTAAATCACCCGTTTTTACATTAACACTGGGTATTATTTAAATCACCCGTTTTTACATTAACACTGGGTATTATTTAAATCACCCGTTTTTACATTAACACTGGGTATTATTTAAATCACCCGTTTTTACATTAACACTGGGTATTATTTAAATCACCCGTTTTTACATTAACACTGGGTATTATTTAATTCACCCGTTTTTACATTAACACTGGGTATTATTTAAATCACCCGTTTTTACATTAATACTTGGTGGAAAGTTAAATTTCAGACAGATACCAAAGGGTAATGATAAAAGATAATGTTTCTGAGAATGGAAAAGTGAAGTCGGGGTGCCTCAAGCTTCCAAAAAATAAGTTTAACTAAGATTCTCCTCCCTCAGACATAGGTGATCTTTGCTAATTTTTGGCTATCCTGTTTCGAGACTTTGTTTTTTTGGCTCAGAAAACTTCAAATGAATTGGCTTTCCAATCTTTCGATTTTGCACGTGCCTGATGAAGGTTATTACAGACACGCGTCGTGTGCACTACATTTAACATCTACGTTTTTTTCTAGTAGATCCTTCAATATAAAAAATGTGGAAGTGTTTGATTAATATTTTCAACAGTTGGAACCAACATTGTATCTTACATAATCAAATATATCCATATGTTTCAATTCAGATCAAACATGCACAATGTCAACATATATTGTGAAGTTATGCACCTAACAGGTTCGTGCATTATTTGCACAAAATTTATTTTAGATATTCATATTTTCATAAAAATAAGAAATTCAATTTTGAATCTTTTCGTCTATTGTTTTATTTAATTTTTAAATCAAAAACTCAAAATAGATTCAAATGTCATATTTTATTTATTTGCTGTCTCTCTATAGCAAACTTTGACAATGTTATCTTTAATATTTAAATATTAATATTAAATGTTCTAAACAAATAAATGACATTTGCAATTTAACCATGTATAATTCAGTCAATTAAAATCCAACTTGATAATTTCAATTCATCATAATTCTCTTTTTTTTCCAATCATCTACACAGTTATTCATTATTAAAAACTAATAATTCATACAGAAATGAATTATACATGAGTTAAAGTATCACAGCTAAGTACAACACATAATGACTTTTTTGTAAATACACCATTTTCTTTAGAAATGCCTGTACCAAGTCAGGGTCATTACGGTTTTCACAGTTTTCCGGTTGTTGACTGATTTTGTCTGTTTATATAATTATGAGTTTTGACTTTCCCTTTGTAAGATTGTTCGGAGTTCGGTAATTTTGTTATTACCCTTATTTATTTATATCTGTCTTATACATTTAATCTTTAGTTCCTAATTATTTATTTTGATATCAAAATCATATGAACAATAAATCAACGCTAGTTCTAGTAGGCACCGATTGCAGAGGCAATTGTAAATCCAAATACCATACGATCACGACCACGACGGCCCCAGCCCAAATTTGCATGAATTTATTAATTTTATATATATGTTCACCAACGGGTTTGGTGCGGTTCGTGTTGCATATCGTTTTAGTTTTCGGTGTTGTGTTGTGTATTTGTTTGTCTTCGTCCAGTGTCTTATGTACCCAATGTTTCCAGTATAACTGGATTGTTCATTCTCGATTGCCCCTTCGCTTGTTCCCTAACGTTACTTATGAAGAGCTTAATTCAGGATATATATAAATACTGAATTTCTAGGGATGACGATGTTATATTTAGAGCAGCGATTGTCTCGGAGGGTACGTTTTAACTGTAAGATTTTTTACAATCACATTTAATATTTTTTCTTTTCAAACTACAACAAAGCGAAATGAAGTTTGTATTTGCTTAAAAAAACACTACTGTTGTTCAAAGCCCTGATTGGTGGATGATATCCACCTAGTCGAAGATTTTGCATAACAATGAAGGTAGAGCAAGTTTATTTCCAGAAATTACAGCAACATGTTGTAAATAATCTGACAGACCACTCATAAAAGCATTAAAGCTGTAAATAGAGACAACAGTCTTAGCAAAAAGCTTCCATTTCTATCTTTTTTGTGCAATTACCTTGGTTAAATGGTTTCATAAATATACATAGCTATTAAAGTCTCATTCAAATGACTGAGATCTAAAACAGTACTTGACCATGAAGTTCCTGTGCCAACCTTTGAAAGTTAGCGGACATGTATTGGTTTGTTAGGGATATAGATGTTGCCAATCTTAACTACTCGGCCATTCTCGCTACCCTACAAATAACCACGTACGTACATAGTAGAAATTCTTCTTAAATTGTTTGCCGGAAGTTAAGTTAAGTTAAGCCGCACACAAATATAGTCCACGAAAATCCAATATGGAAGACATACTAAGTAAAATCTAATCATGCAAAACTAATTAAAACTTTAATTGAAATAATAGAAAATTGCTTAAAATATAACTTTATCAAACTTTCATGTAACTGACATGTGAAAAGTAGTGCGATTTACGCCTAATGCATACGAGGTTATTTGCAGGGTAGCGAGTATGGCGGAGTAGTCACGATTGAGATTTTGCATCCTTCTGCAGTTTTTCTATTGGATGTTGGAACTGTTCCGACATTGTGGTATTTTTTGCTTTACATGTTATTAATGTACTTGAAACTTACGGACGCTAAATTGTTCCACTTTAAATGTACCCCCCCCCCCCCTCCCCACTCCCTTTTCGATTTTCTCTAACGGTTAGTTCAATATTATATACAAGAGCAACAAAGGCATTAGAATATATATCCAATAAATGCCGATAAGCAGGTCTTTCACTCTAGAAAAAAAAGTGTCCTGAACCACGTTAAACTGGTCACAAGTGTGGGCATGCGCTTTTCATTGAAAATTAATATTCATAAAGTAATTTGTTATGCATTATTTTATGTGTGATGCATAATGAAGTATACTATTTATATGCGCTTTTCTCATTAAATATAGATAAGTTAGCTGTAATATACCTATGGATGTAGATAATAATAATTCGCCCAAATATATTATCAAAAATATTTTTTCAATTCCTGTCCAAAATGATACTATGGGAGCCACTATGACTTGGCCCAAAACATAAGTCCACCTATTTCAGAGGATTACAATAATTCAGCAGAAATGAAAAGCACACTTAACAATTTGGCTATAACTATTGTTATAAGTTGGTGACATTTAATTATGAGCAAATAAGCTTAAAAAAACATTATTGTTGTTTTTCTATGAAATGGTGAACATTCAAAAGTAAAAAAAAAAAATGCTTGATAAAACATAAGGGTCAATCAAGAATGACACGCGTCGTGTGCACTACATTTAACATCTACGTTTTTTTCCAGTAGATCCTTCAATATAAAAAATGTGGAAGTGTTTGATTAATATTTTCAACAGTTGGAACCTACATTGTATCTTACATAATCAAATATATCCATATGTTTCAATTCAGATCAAACATGCACAATGTCAACATATATTGTGTAGTTATGCACCTAACAGGTTCGTGCATTATTTGCACAAAATTTATTTTAGATATTCATATTTTCATAAAAATAAGAAATTCAATTTTGAATCTTTTCGTCTATTGTTTTATTTAATTTTTAAATCAAAAACTCAAAATAGATTCAAATGTCATATTTTATTTATTTGCTGTCTCTCTATAGCAAACTTTGACAATGTTATCTTTAATATTTAAATATTAATATTAAATGTTCTAAACAAATAAATGACATTTGCAATTTAACCATGTATAATTCAGTCAATTAAAATCCAACTTGATAATTTCAATTCATCATAATTCTCTTTTTTTTCCAATCATCTACACAGTTATTCATTATTAAAAACTAATAATTCATACAGAAATGAATTATACATGAGTTAAAGTATCACAGCTAAGTACAACACATAATGACTTTTTTGTAAATACACCATTTTCTTTAGAAATGCCTGTACCAAGTCAGGGTCATTACGGTTTTCACAGTTTTCGGTTGTTGACTGATTTTGTCTGTTTATATAATTATGAGTTTTGACTTTCCCTTTGTAAGATTGTTCGGAGTTCGGTAATTTTGTTATTACCCTTATTTATTTATATCTGTCTTATACATTTAATCTTTAGTTCCTAATTATTTATTTTGATATCAAAATCATATGAACAATAAATCAACGCTAGTTCTAGTAGGCACCGATTGCAGAGGCAATTGTAAATCCAAATACCATACGATCACGACCACGACGGCCCCAGCCCAAATTTGCATGAATTTATTAATTTTATATATATGTTCACCAACGGGTTTGGTGCGGTTCGTGTTGCATATCGTTTTAGTTTTCGGTGTTGTGTTGTGTATTTGTTTGTCTTCGTCCAGTGTCTTATGTACCCAATGTTTCCAGTATAACTGGATTGTTCATTCTCGATTGCCCCTTCGCTTGTTCCCTTACGTTACTTATGAAGAGCTTAATTCAGGATATATATAAATACTGAATTTCTAGGGATGACGATGTTATATTTAGAGCAGCGATTGTCTCGGAGGGTACGTTTTAACTGTAAGATTTTTTACAATCACATTTAATATTTTTTCTTTTCAAACTACAACAAAGCGAAATGAAGTTTGTATTTGCTTAAAAAAACACTACTGTTGTTCAAAGCCCTGATTGGTGGATGATATCCACCTAGTCGAAGATTTTGCATAACAATGAAGGTAGAGCAAGTTTATTTCCAGAAATTACAGCAACATGTTGTAAATAATCTGACAGACCACTCATAAAAGCATTAAAGCTGTAAATAGAGACAACAGTCTTAGCAAAAAGCTTCCATTTCTATCTTTTTTGTGCAATTACCTTGGTTAAATGGTTTCATAAATATACATAGCTATTAAAGTCTCATTCAAATGACTGAGATCTAAAACAGTACTTGACCATGAAGTTCCTGTGCCAACCTTTGAAAGTTAGCGGACATGTATTGGTTTGTTAGGGATATAGATGTTGCCAATCTTAACTACTCGGCCATTCTCGCTACCCTACAAATAACCACGTACGTACATAGTAGAAATTCTTCTTAAATTGTTTGCCGGAAGTTAAGTTAAGTTAAGCCGCACACAAATATAGTCCACGAAAATCCAATATGGAAGACATACTAAGTAAAATCTAATCATGCAAAACTAATTAAAACTTTAATTGAAATAATAGAAAATTGCTTAAAATATAACTTTATCAAACTTTCATGTAACTGACATGTGAAAAGTAGTGCGATTTACGCCTAATGCATACGAGGTCATTTGCAGGGTAGCGAGTATGGCGGAGTAGTCACGATTGAGATTTTGCATCCTTCTGCAGTTTTTCTATTGGATATTGGAACTGTTCCGACATTGTGGTATTTTTTGTTTTACATGTTATTAATGTACTTGAAACTTACGGACGCTAAATTGTTCCACTTTAAATGTATCCCCCCCCCCCCCCCCTCCCCACTCCCTTTTCGATTTTCTCTAACGGTTAGTTCAATATTATATACAAGAGTAACAAAGGCATTAGAATATATATCCAATAAAAGCCGATAAGCAGGTCTTTCACTCTAGAAAAAAAGTGTCCTGAACCACGTTAAACTGGTCACAAGTGTGGGCATGCGCTTTTCATTGAAAATTAATATTCATAAAGTAATTTGTTATGCATTATTTTATGTGTGATGCATAATGAAGTATACTATTTATATGCGCTTTTCTCATTAAATATAGATAAGTTAGCTGTAATATACCTATGGATGTAGATAATAATAATTCGCCCAAATATATTATCAAAAATATTTTTTCAATTCCTGTCCAAAATGATACTATGGGAGCCACTATGACTTGGCCCAAAACATAAGTCCACCTATTTCAGAGGATTACAATAATTCAGCAGAAATGAAAAGCACACTTAACAATTTGGCTATAACTATTGTTATAAGTTGGTGACATTTAATTATGAGCAAATAAGCTTAAAAAAACATTATTGTTGTTTTTCTATGAAATGGTGAACATTCAAAAGTAAAAAAAAAAAATGCTTGATAAAACATAAGGGTCAATCAAGAATGGAAAATCTAGAGACACTGACAATATTGGGTACACACGACACAGGACGAAGTCAAATAAAATTAATACAACACAGAAAACTAAAAAGATGAGCAACACGTACCCCACTAACACACCGGATGTAAACCCAGATGGATAAGCAGATATTATGTAAAATTTTGATATTTGATTTTGGAACTATTCCGGCAGTTAGATATTTTTGTTTTTATCTTTCATTTTTTGTCAGCATTATTAAAGTTCATTCCTTACTGTAGATGGCGAAACATTTGTTCTACCTTTGGTGAGGTCGTCAGTATTGTCGTATAAAGAAAAACAAAGAGTGGGTGACAGTAAACATGATAAACTCAAAGACCACATAGTGTACAACACTTTTAAACTTATTTGTCTTATTAGTTTAGCGTCAACATATTTGTATTTGCTAAATATAACAAATAGGGATCGGACACAAGTTTTTCCAACTTATGAAGTCTTCTCCCGAATACAATTATTTACAATATGTATTAGTATGCGCAATGAAATGATATGATATGTATATAATATGCATAGAGATAAATAAACACAGAATGAATATATACAAAAACATAGGTAAAGACAATATACGAAATAAAAGAAAGGAGAATAAATACTTTTGGAGATGTGTGTTGGTTCTTTAGATCATTTAGACAATTGTAAATCTTTTGGAGTCTTTAATATATTTAAAAGCATGTTTAAAAATAGTTATATTTTCTTGATATGTTAGGAAATCACTTCCTTTTTCCAGTAGCTTTACATCAATATTAATGTTAGAAGGTAGCCAATTAAGACTATCAAATAATATATTCCTATTATCTGTATATTTATCACAATCAAAAAAGAAATGGTGAGAATTTTCACGTGGTGCGCCACAGTTACAGGAAGCATTTGATAAAATTTTAACTTTACATCAATCGTAATTCAAGAAGGATGCATTGCAACGAAGCTGTGTTAAAATTATATTCAGTTTTCTAGGACCATAAGAATAGTGTCTCGAAATTGGCATTGAGATTGAACTGCAGATTGCCTTTTTAAATTTAGATAATATGTCAAGATTACGCACTGAAAGATTAAGGCTATTCCATTCCCTTACTGTAGCTGGGACGAAAGAATCTCTGGTTATAGAAAGTCTACAGAATGGAACAATAATATCGTTGCCATTTCGAAGAAACAGGAAAACAGGAAATGATTACATTACACGAGCACATGGTTTAAGGTGGTACCATACACTTCAGGTAAAATTTGATCTGCTCGTTTAATTTTCTTATTTTTTTGGCAGTGTGTTTGAATATATCCACTGTAATAAATATCACAATTTTAACAAATTCCAACCAACAGACTCAGAGCTATAAATGCACTAGCCACATAGCACCTTTTCTCTCTGTGGTTTTGGTCACCGAGATGCTTGAATTCTGCATACACACATCATATGATCAAAACGCTCAACTGATTTTAAAGAGTTATCTCCCTGTAGTGTATGGTACCCTCTTAGCACACGGTCTTTTGATGGGTGTCCGTGTTGCTCATCTTTTTGTTTTTTATGTTGTATTTGTTCTTTTCTGTTTGTCATTGTTCTATGTTTTGTGCCCAATTTTGTCAATATCTGGATGATCCATTCATGACTCCCCATTCCTTTTCTATAACTTTTATTTATTAAAAACGTAGATATCAAATGTAGTATGCAGGAAACGTTTCTGGAATAACCGTCATCATGTGCGCTCAAATTGGAAAGACTGGAAAACTAAACACAAAATAGAAAATTTAAGCTATGCTTGTACTATTTTAACTACTTATACTGTATGCATTGCTTTATCTAATATGTAGGATACATTTTAAAAGTTTGTGCACTATTTTACATTTGGTATGATCTATGTAGGGAAGAGTTGGCAACACGCTGACAAAAGGACTTTCTAAGAGAAAGTTTGTGCACCATTCTGCATTTGGAATGATCTCTGTAGGGAAGAGTTGGCAACAAGCTGACAGAAGGACTTTTTAAGTGGTCGCGTTTGTCTTTCTTTAAATTTTATAGAAAAACATATCTTCACATGAAAGATGCAAAACAACTATAATCTGCCCCTGCAGTTTTCAACCAAAATTGTTGGTAAAAATTTCAGAAAAAGTATCGTTCATGTTCAAAAACAATTGTGTTTCATATGAGCAAACATATTCTGGCATTAGGTGAAAAAACATAACCCCCGCTGCTAAAAGTTGAATGGACGATCCCTTACAGATTGCTGAAGCACAATTTTTAAACTGACAGGTACTGTGGAATACACATTCACTTCAGTCACATAAATGTAGAATTTAGGTAGAGGGTAGCTCCCCATTGAGTTGTAAGGAGTGTTGATGAACATCTAGAGTTGTTAATCAGAATGTGTTGTGCTTGGCTTAATGGCGTGGAGGATGTGTCTCATATTTTACTATAATGTCCTTTATTTGAAGATTTTATAAAATAATTATTTTGTATTGTTGAATGTTTTAAAGCAATTTGTGTTATCATTAAAATGATATTCAAAGATTGGCGTTAAAAATGAAAAAAACTAAAACGTACCACACCGTCGGAAAAGTTCCACATTCGAATCGAAAAAATGTAGAAAAAAGTCAAAAGCTATACCCTAAGCACACGCAATATGATGAAACCTGTTTTTTTCAATATTCAATATTGGTAGGCATGTAATATATTGCAAATAATATCACTTGGGGGCATATTCATTTAAAAAAAAAACATTATATTTCTTAGCAGTCCCGTATAATTCTTTATAAATGGTTTTCATTTTATTTAAAACTGTAGTTCATATGTATTATAGCATAGACATGAATTTTTAATAAAGCATTGACATGATATGATGTGAGAAATCTATTGTATTAAATATTTACTAAATGTAGTTGGGTGTGCTCATAGAATTCTAGTTTAACCCCGTAACTTTTTATTGGAGTCCACGTACCAAACCAGTAAAGTGAGCGGTCATGCATGTTTGTCAGGGTGTCGAATTTTGCCTCTGTTTTGATGACCTTTCTATTAGATTGTGGAACTGTTTTGGTTTTCAGTTTAATACATGTATTTTCCATTTATTTGTATATATTATACGTGTATTTGTTAATTGAGTTTGCTTGTGGATAGTGGTGTCCCATATGAATTGACTATGTGAGTAGCATGGCGGGTGTCTTGTGGGAGGCACGGGATATTTTCCCTTTGCGAGCACCTTCGTTCACACCCGGCTTTTGGTGGGGTCCGTATAACTCATCATTTTAGTTCTTCTCTGTTGTGTTGTTTGCTTTGTTTTTCTTCATCATGTGTCTTGTGTACCCAATGTTACCAGTGTTTATGGATTGTCCATTCTTGATTGTTCCTTCGTTTTTCTCTGAAGTTTATTAATAAATATTATTCCTTCATTTTTAATTATTTTCTAATTTGTATGGTAAATAAATAAAATTGTAATACTACAAAAAATGGAAAACAAATCAAAGTTCCAAGAGATCGAGGGATATGCTTTATTAATACACAGTTATGGAAGGTGACCAACACTTCTTTCTTGGCTGCAAAACTGACTTAAAAACATGATGAACATATTGTAAACGAAATTGTTTATTTTTCTAATTGTTCAAAAGAACAAATACTTATTCGCATATCAGAGACTTCTGAATACATAGAAACTATTGTATTTCTTTCAGAACGGCGCCTGGAATTAAAGGCGACGGTCTTCTAACTTGTCTTTGTTAAACACACATCATATTTGTTTTCACTACTTTTTGTATGTTCTATATAATTTGTATCTCAACAACTTATTATATAATATTTTAAAGAAAATTCATAATATGATTAAAACCAAAAAGTACAACACTGTCGTAACAGTTCTAAACTGCAATAGAAACCTCGTATAAAGAGACAAAATCAATAGACGTAAGACATAAATTAATTACCGCACACTTTACTGGCTTGATACAAGCACTTAATAAAACATGACGGTGTAAACAAAACATGACACACTCTCGTAACAACTCTAAACTTCAAGAGAAAACTCGTAGAAAGAGTCAAAATCGATAGCACTAAAACATAAATACATGGCCGCTCACTTTCCTTGCTTGGTACAGGCACTTCATAAAAAAGGTGGCAGGGTAATAACAAATTACCACACTCTCGCAACAGTTCCAAACGCCAACAGAAAACTCCTAGAAAGAGACAAAATCGATGCCCCTACCACATAAATACATGGCCGCTCATTTCCCTGTTATGTTACAGGTACTTCATTAAAAAAAGTGGTGGCGGTAACCTAGTTTTATGGGCATCGTATAGTCTACCTCTTGCTAAACAAAAACAGTACATATTAATAAATAAACGTTAAGAGAATACCAAAGAGGTAATCAAGAATGAACAATCCAGAGAAAAAAATATAGAATATTGATGCACTATAACATTAATTATCATATATATTTTTTTTACAATTAAGTAATTTAGATTCGTCAAACCCACTCAAAACAAGACAATAAAACACATAACAAAATAAATCAGACTGCAATAAAGAGAATTTGTTACTGAAAATAGAGGCTATTTGACTAACCAATTATATTGGCAGTAAATATTATCATAATTTTATACAATTCGTATTCACCAATGCAGGTGCGGGAACCTATAATATAATAGCTACGATTTGTTTCTATTAGATTGTGTATATGTACAGGTAGTGTGGTATATTTTTGGTTTTTCTGTTACATTTTGGACCTGTTCTGACAGTGTAGTATTTTTTTTCTATTCGAATTTGGAAACATTCCGACAGTGTGGTATTTTTTCTATTAGATTTAAGAAACGTTACGACATTTTGTCATTTTTTTGTTTTTCTATTAAATTTTGTAAACGTTGCGACATTGTGGTATTCTTTTGTGTTTCTATTAGATTTTAGAAAGGTTCCGACAGTGATGTATTTTTCTGTTTTTCTATTAGAGCTTGGAACTGTTCCGACAGTGCGGTATTTTATTGTGTGTGTGTGTGGAGGACGGGGGTTCTATTAGATTTTAGAAAGGTCCCGAATGTGTGATATTTTTATGTTTTTCTATTAGATTTTGGAAACGTTCCGACACTGTCGTAGTTTGTTTTCCTTTCTATTATATTTTGGAACTGTTCAAACAGTGTGGTGTTTTTTTCAATTATAATTTGGAACTTTCTTACAGGGTGGTAGGTTTTGTTTTTCAATTCGATTTTGGAAACGCTCCTATGGTGTGGTATATTTTGTTTTTCTATTGTATGTTGGAAACGTTCCGAGAGTGTGGTATTTTTTGCTTGTTTTCCTATTAGATTTTGGAAACGTTCCGACATTGTGGTATATCTTGTGTTTCTATTGGATTTTGGAAACGTTTCGACATTGTGGTATTTTTCGCTTTTCTATTAGATTTTGGAAACAGATTTTCTAAGTTTTTCTAATATATTTTGGAAACGTTCCAACATTGTGGAATATCTTGTGTTTTTATTAGATTTTGGAAGCATTCCGCCATCGTGGTAGTTTTTTTCAATTAAATTTGGAACTGTTTTTCTATTATATTTTGGAAGCTTTCCATCAGTGTAGTATTTTTTGTTTTACTATTAGATTTTGGAAACGTTCCAACAGTGTGGTATTTTTCTTTCTTTTTTCTATTAGAATTGGAAAATGTTCCGACAATGTGGTGTTTTTCTTTTTTCTATTAGAGTTTGGAAATGTTCCGACAGTGTGGTATTTTTTGTTTTTCTATTAGATTTTTGAAATCCTCCGATATTGTGGTACTTTTTCAATCTATTGCTACGTTTATTGCTGTTTATTCTGTAATGATTGTATATTTTCTAAGTACGCCTAAACATATGTGAAAAACACGCAATAAATTGCTATTTTTAGCTTTCATCCTCTCGCCAACGTTTCAGCCGGAACAGCATCCCAAACCCATTCGCATTTATAAATGCAAAAAATGTAGCATATATTATACGTTTATTTGTTAATTGAGTTTGCTTGTGGATAGTGGTGTCCCATACGTATTGACTTTGTGAGTAGCATGGTGGGTGTCTTGTGGGAGGCACGAGCTGTTTTTCGTTCCGAGCACCTTCGTTCACACCCAGCTTTTGGTGGGGTCCGTATAGCTCAACATTTTAGTTCTTCTGTGTTGTGTTTTTTTCCTTTGTTTATCTTTATCACATGTCTTGTGTACCCAATGTTGCCTGTGTTTCTGGATTGTCCATTCTTGATTGTTCCTTCGTTTTTCTCTAAAGTGTATTAATGAATATTATTCATTAATTTTCAATTATTTTTTAACTTGTTTGGTAAATAAATAAAATTGGAATACTACAAAAAATGGAAAACAGATCAAAATTCCAAGAGATCAAAGGATATGCTTTATTAATACAAAGCTATAGAAGATGACCAACACTTCTTTCTTGACTGCAAAACTGACTTAAAAACATTATGAACATATTGTAAACGAAATTGTTTATTTTTTCTAATTGTTCAAAAGAACAAATACTTATTCGCATTTCAGAAACTTCTGAATACATAGATAACTATTGTATTTCTTTAAGAACGGCGCCTGGAATTAAAGGCAACTGTTTTCTAACTTGTCTTTGTTAAACACACATCATATTTGTTTTCACTACTTTTTGTATGTTCTATATAATTTGTATCTCAACAACTTATTATATACTTTTTTAAAGAAAATACATAATAGGATTAAAACCAAAAAGTACAACACTGTCGTATCAGTTCTAAACTGCAATATAAAACTCGTAGAAAGAGACAAAATCAATAGCCTAACACATAAATTCATTACCGCACACTTTACTGGCTTGATACAAGCACTTAATAAAACATGGCGGTGTAAATAAAAAATACCACACTCTCGTAACAACTCTAAACTTCAAGAGAAAACTCGTAGGAAGAGACAACATCGATAGCACTAACACATAAATACATGGCCGCTCACTTTCCTGGCTTGGTACAGGAACTTCATAAAACAAGTGGCAGGGTAATAAAAATACCACACTCTCGCAACAGTTCCAAACGCCAACAGAAAACTCCTAGAAAGAGACAAAATCGATGCCCCTAACACATAAATAGATGGTCGTCCACTTCCCTGTTATGTTACAGGTACTTCATTAAAAACAGTGGTGGCGGTAACCTAGTTTTATGGGCATCGTATAGTCTACCTCTTGCTAAACAAAAACAGTACATATTAATAAATAAACGTTAAGAGAATACCAAAGAGGTAATCAAGAATGAACAATCCAGAGAAAAAAATATTGAATATTGATGCACCATAACATTAATTATAATATATTGTTTTTTACAATTAAGTAATCTAGATTCGTCAAACCCACTCAAAACAAGACAATAAAACACATAGGAAAATAAATTAGACTGCAATAAAGAGCCATTTGTTACTGAAAATAGACGCTATTTGACTAACCAATTATATTGGCAGTAAACATTATCATAATTTTATACAATTCGTATTCACCAATGCATGTGCGGGAACTTATAATATAATAACTACGATTGTTCTACTATATTTTGTATATGTACCAGCGGTGTGGTATATTTTTGGTTTTCTCTGTTACATTTTGGACCTGTTCTGACAGTGTAGTATTTTTTTTCTATTGATTTTGGAAACATTCCGACAGTGTGGTATTTTTTCTATTAGAATTAAGAAACGCTACGACATTGTGACATTTGTTGTGTTTCTATTAGATTTTTAAAATGTTCCGACAGTGATGTATTTTTCTGTTTTTCTATAATAATTTGGAACTGTTCCGACAGTGCGGTATTTTGCTTTGTGTGTGTGGAGGAGGGGGGGGGGGGTCTATTAGATTTTAGAAAGGTCCCGAATGTGTGGTATTGTTATGTCTTTCTAATTAATTTTGGAAACGTTCCGACACTGTCGTAGTTTTTTTGTTTTTCTATTATATTTCGGAACTGTTCAAACAGTGTGGTGTTTTTTCAATCATAATTAGGAAACTTTCTGACAGGGTGGTAGTTTTGTTTTTCAATTCGATTTTGGAAACGCCGCGACAGTGTGGTATATTTTGTTTTTTTATTATATGTTGGAAACGTTCCGATATTGTAGTATTTTCTGTGTGTTTTCCTATTAGATTTTGGAAACGTTCCGACATTGTAGTATTTTCTGTGTGTTTTCCTATTAGATTTTGGAAACGTTCCGACATTGTAGTATTTTCTGTGTGTTTTCCTTTTAGATTTTGGAAACGTTCCGACATTGTAGTATTTTCTGTGTGTTTTCCTATTAGATTTTGGAAACGTTCCGACATTGTAGTATTTTCTGTGTGTTTTCCTATTAGATTTTGAAAACGTTCCGACATTGTAGTATTTTCTGTGTGTTTTCCTATTAGATTTTGGAAACGTTCCGACATTGTAGTATTTTCTGTGTGTTTTCCTATTATATGTTGGAAACGTTCCGACATTGTAGTATTTTCTGTGTGTTTTCCTATTAGATTTTGGAAACGTTCCGACATTGTAGTATTTTCTGTGTGTTTTCCTATTATATGTTGGAAACGTTCCGACATTGTAGTATTTTCTGTGTGTTTTCCTATTAGATTTTGGAAACGTTCCGACATTGTAGTATTTTCTGTGTGTTTTCCTATTAGATTTTGGAAACGTTCCGACATTGTAGTATTTTCTGTGTGTTTTCCTATTAGATTTTGGAAACGTTCCGACATTGTAGTATTTTCTGTGTGTTTTCCTATTAGATTTTGAAAACGTTCCGACATTGTAGTATTTTCTGTGTGTTTTCCTATTAGATTTTGGAAACGTTCCGACATTGTAGTATTTTCTGTGTGTTTTCCTATTATATGTTGGAAACATTCCGACATTGTAGTATTTTCTGTGTGTTTACCTATTAGATTTTGGAAACGTTCCGACATTGTAGTATTTTCTGTGTGTTTTCCTATTATATGTTGGAAACGTTCCGACATTGTAGTATTTTCTGTGTGTTTTCCTATTAGATTTTGGAAACGTTCCGACATTGTAGTATTTTCTGTGTGTTTTCCTATTAGATTTTGGAAACGTTCCGACATTGTAGTATTTTCTGTGTGTTTTCCTATTAGATTTTGAAAACGTTCCGACATTGTAGTATTTTTTGTGTGTTTTCCTATTAGATTTTGGAAACGTTCCGACATTGTAGTATTTTCTGTGTGTTTTCCTATTATATGTTGGAAACGTTCCGACATTGTAGTATTTTCTGTGTGTTTTCCTATTAGATTTTGGAAACGTTCCGACATTGTAGTATTTTCTGTGTGTTTTCCTATTATATGTTGGAAACGTTCCGACATTGTAGTATTTTCTGCGTGTTTTCCTATTAGATTTTGGAAACGTTCCGACATTGTAGTATTTTCTGTGTGTTTTCCTATTAGATTTT
The DNA here is from genome assembly GCA_963680875.1 of Bathymodiolus brooksi. NCBI lineage: Eukaryota > Metazoa > Mollusca > Bivalvia > Mytilida > Modiolidae > Bathymodiolus > Bathymodiolus brooksi. Next base: position 21,097,719 of record OY804586.1, read on the forward strand.
GGAAACGTTCCGACATTGTAGTATTTTCTGTGTGTTTTCCTATTAGATTTTGGAAACGTTCCGACATTGCAGAATTTTTCGTTTTTCTATTAGATTTGGAAACATATTTTTTTTTAAGTTTTTCTATTATATTTTGGTAACGTTCCAACATTGTGGTATATGTTATGTTTCTAATAGATTTTGGTAGCATTCCGACATCGTGGTAGTTTTTTTTCAATTCAGTTTTGTAGCTGTTTTTCTATTATATTTTGGAAGCTTTCCATCAGTGTGGTATTTTTCTTTTTTTTCTATTAGAGTTTGGAAATGTTCCGACAGTGTGGTATTGTTTGTTTTTCTATTAGATTTTTGAAATCCTCCGATATTGTGGTATTTTTTAATCTATTGCTACATATATTGCTGTTAATTCTGTAATGATTGTATATTCTCTAAGTACGCATAAACATATGGGAAAAAACACGTACTAAATTACTATTTTTAGTTTTCATCCTCTTGCCAACGTTTCAGCCGGAACTGCACCCATTCGAATTTATAAATGCAAAAAATGTAGCATTGCGATTTTTAAAATTAAATGCACACAGTAGATTTCGTCAGTTTATTCCTTCATTCATCAAATTCAATATATATATATAATTTTGTTCATAAAGAATCTAGATTTGGCTAAGTGTACGGATGTCTATCGTCACTCTTAGTCTTAGCATGTTTAGCTATATTGTGGCTACCACACTTTTGGGGGGGGGGGGGGGGGCAGGGGGGGAGGCATGTTGGAGAGTATACTACTCCAGGCGTTAAGGTTTCTAGACGCTTCCCTACACAAATTCAATAAACACTTTAAAAGTAAAGGAGTGGAAACGTTCGGAGTCTTACATTGTAGGACTAGATGTAGCTGACAAATTACTGAAGGTGAGAACTAATTTTATCCTTGTGGAAAATACACTTGAAAGTGTGTAGAATGTGGTTTTATTCTAACTGATTTATTGGAATCTAAGATCAACGCAAAAGACTCAACAACGAAATGTCAATGAGAAAAAAAAACATTAAACGCGGAGAAATCATAAAAGTTGAAAAATTCAAAACGATTTTTGAGTGATAAGATATTTTAGTCAAGAATTAGAACGACATTCGTCCTTAAACTGTACATTTTAATGACGCTAAAACGAAACAAATAGCCCCCCCCCCCCCCAAAAAAAAAACAAAAAAAAAACAACAACAAAAAACTAATACAATAAACAAACAAAATCAAAAAGATTCTGAAATTAACCGTACACATCAAATTTAGTGTGCACGACGCGTTTCTGGAATACCCATAGTCAAAATATTTGAAATCCAAATAATTAAAAAAAATATACGACGAACTAACTTTTAAGGAGAAAAATGTTAATCTAGATTCAGTCCTTGCATTGATTGATCGATTACTGCTTAATTATTATAAGTTATGGGTTTAATATATTAATGAACAAAAATGCCACACTGTTAGGGCAGGTCCGTAATGTAACATGAACAAATCGTTGAAACAGACAAAATCAATACCCCTAATACACATAGTAATCAGAATCCGTAAAACAAAAAAGAACAGACAACACAATGGCCAAAAGAAAAAAATACAAAAGGAGAAACAACAATCTACAAAAGAAGAGTTTGAAGATAACAAAGGGGTAATCAGAATCCGCAAATCAAAGAAGATCAGACAACACAATGACCAAAAGACAAAAGGACAAACAACAACCTACAAAATAGTACAAAGAAAACGAAAGATCGAGTAACACGAACCCACTAAAAACCGGTGGTGATATCAAGTGATATCAGGTGCTCTGGAAGGATAACCACTTCAAGAAAAAATGGTCGAGTTAATCTTGTTTTATGGGACCAAATCCAGTCCTCTTAACACTTTTTCCATGTGTGACTAGAAGAGCAGCGTTGTTTTAAGAATTCCGAGTGGTAATCTTGATCTTTATACATAATATATTTATTCTACGTGACATAGAAGTTCTCATGTGTTTGATAAAATAGAGCCGGTCACATTGTATGTAGCAATCTTTTCAATAGTAGATAGTACACAAGGACACGGGGAGATATAATTTGGAAACGATTAATATCATAAGACTGTGTGTCATATATATGGGCTGGAGGCTATTTGTTTCCTGTTTATAATAAATATTACTTAACATTATTTGAGGACTAGGGTCATGGTGTTTAATGTCACTTTCAACAATATTTCGATTATTTCGAGGCGGTAAGTTTTATTGGTGGAGGAAACCGGAGTACCGGGAAAAACAACCGACCTGTCACTGACAAATTTGGAAACAACTAATATCAAAAGACTGTGTTTCATTTAAATAAATTCATTTATCGTTAAATAAGGCTAGAGGTGCAGGGGCGGATCCAGTATTTCAAGTTAGGGGGGGGGGGGCACATTTAAAAATATTGCACCGAGCGGAGGGAGGCGCGAAAATTGTTGGGGTATTTCGTGTGAAAAATCACGATTTTACGCCAAAAAATCTTATTTTTTTCCAATTTTAGGGGGGCGACCGCCCCTGAGGTGGGTTTTAAATGTGGCCACTGCTTAGGGAAGTGTTGCCTCAGTTTTCAAAAACTGTAATAAAATTATTTTGCTTTATTTATTTCAAACATACTTATATGTTGTTAGTTTTTTTGTGGTTTTTCCTCCCAATAAAATAAGAAATTTAGGAGATCAATATTTCTAAACATTTGAGAAGTAATAAATTATATGTAGGTCGTAGTTCAAACAAGAAATGAATAAATACCCCCCAAAAAATGAATAAATAATACAAAATACAAAAATAATAAAATAAATAAATAAATAAATAAATAAAAAAATGCAAAATACTTACTACTGGAACATATAGTGAGTGTGTTACATCACAGCAAGTAAACACAACTAGAAAATATACGAACAAGTGTGAAATATGATTTAAATCCATATCTCTACGTCCGTGGCAGCTTGACGTCAGATAAGGCTAAAATGATGATTAGGTCTAAAACGAAATGAATGGACCTTCGTACTAGATATGTAAGACTCTCTCTATCGTGACCAATAAGGTTGTCACACTATAACATATGTAATATAAATCTGAATTCATCTTGTAAATTAACGATAAACAAAGGACATTTTACAATCAGTTTGACCTATTTGTATTCATAGTTGTATAGCGGCGAAGTAAGGTATTGGAAAAAATCAACGGAACTGGACAATAAAATGAGAATAAATGACAAGAGAGAGAATAGTTAGATATATACTAACGAGGATATGTGTACATATGTCTGTGTAGCTCATACGTGACGATGTCATTAAACAGAAGACAACATTATATCATCTAAAGATATGTGTATCGATTTCTATGACGAAATATTGTACTTATTAAGGATCGACCATTTTATTTTTAGTGAGGAAAAAGTGGAGGGCTATCTTTTTGTCCGAGCAAGAAAATGTCTACCTCACGAAACAAAAATCAACATTTTTCTATATTTTACCAAAATTCCATGTTGAAAACTACCGGATCATATTATTCATCTATTTATTGCATTTTTCGATCAATTTATATTTTTCTGCTAAAAAAAACATAGATCAAGCTATGATTTCTGCATGAGAATTCGGGCCAATAACCGCTCGATGGTCATTAACAACATAACATGATTTTTGACGTCTTGGTGATAGGAGAAACATGATTGTTAGGAGAAACATGATTGTAGGTGAAACATGATTGTTAGGAGAAACATGATTGTTAGGAGAAACATGATTGTTAGGAGAAAAATGGTTGTTCTCCTTCTGCTACCAGTAATTTATTCTCCATAGTTAAATTTTCACAGATTAAAGCTCGGGAAATATCGTAATACACTGGTAGCAGGAGAATATATTTATTAAATATTATTTTTTATTATTATAATCATTTCCACAATGAAACAATGGTATTAAATGAACTCTCTCTTTCTCAGGTCTCTTTGGGTCGGGTTTGCTTAATTTGTCTTTGTATTTTGCGATTTTTCTATTTTATTTTTGAACTTTTCAGACAGCGGGGTATTTTTGTTTATTCATTATATGTATGTTATGTACCTGTTGTGTTGTTTTTTTAAAAATCCAGCTGTGATCATTTCATATTTGTTTGTTTTTAGATGTTAATTTGTTCATGCCACGAAATAGCTGAAATATTGTTAAAGTTGGCGTTAAACACTAATCAATCAATCAATCGCAATCAACAAAATATCCAGCTATGTCGTGACTATCATGCTTATTCTTTTTAAGGGAAAGGAGGGGGTACCATGGTCAAATCTAATAACTTGATCGGTGTAAAGAAACTATTGGAGACGAATATCATTTTTTATTAGTGTGTTAAAATGAAAACATTATCACCTTTAGAAATAAGTATTTGCCAAATTATTATCGGGCTTACCCTAATCATGCCAAATTTGAAGGTCTTCTTTCTATTTGCAATGCAGAACTTTATAAGCGATTATCATTTTTTATTAGAAAAGCTGCTGCCTTACTCTGATTATATGTAACTGCCTGTATTATGTTGTAACTTTATATTTATATTTACTGTCAGATTTATTATTTTTCATCGTATGTTCATTCTGTCATGTCTTGAATGTATATATTATTTAAAAATTACCTCTTGTTACACTTGTATATGTGTCCGAGTGTTTTCAAATAAATCTTGAATCTTTAATCTAAAACCCGATATGCACACTTAATCAGACGTACGTCTTTTATATTTGATAATACATTGTTGTCTGGAACCCACGTCATTGGTGTTAAGCTTGTGGTCAGAAATTGACGACCGTAACCACTTGACCACCGAGGCCCTTCAAGTCATAATAACAGATTGTGAACAAATATTTCTGTTGCCATGTGGACCATCGATATTCGTTGGTGTCTACGACCGAAGACAATGAAAAAGCAATATATTATTTTTTTTAGTTAAAATATGATCCATTAATGAAAAGAAGGTTTATTTTGAAGGTTTTGTTTTTCAATTAAAATAAGGAATTGTATCAAATTAATTACATTTTAAATCTATTATTTTTTTCTTTTTTTAAATTTAATATCTCTTTTTATTGTTTATTAAACCACAACTATATATCTGAAATAGTGTTGAATAGTGGCGTTAAACACCATAACCCTAACAATTTTTACTGACGTTTAAAACATAAACATGAGGATTTTAATTATCCAAACATGCGGCCATTAGTAAATCAGTTGGTTTATCAAATTGATACTGATTACGTTTTATTTATTTCATTTTAAATATTAATTTTCCATCAATTTAATTTTCAAGATATTTCGTGTTAAGAAGAGTTTGAAGATAACAAAGGGAGGTAATCAGAATCCATAAATCGAAGAAGGACAGACAACACAATGACCAAAAGGATCAGGACAAACAACGATCTACAAAACATACACTTAAAACTAAAGATCGAGTGACACGAACCCCACTAAAAATCTAGTTACAAACCCGGTGATAAGTAATGAATGAAAAGTACATAATGGGTATTTATTTATAAAGGCGCATTAATACCTGTACAGGTAAGTATACAGGTACGTCCGACATTCTATATCTTACGTCATGGTGGTCAAGAATACAGTAAAGGTCATTAATTCAATATAAAGCTAATAAAGGTGTAATATTGAAGTCACAACGTGTTAAGTGACGGACATTAACGTGTCAGTAAGAGAGTTATATGGATCACATCGTTATATACGTAAAATCTTAATCACTTTTTAAAGGACGTGGTAATACATACATAATTTTGTAATAAAATTAAAAGAAAAAATACCACAGCGTCGGAACCATTCCTAAGGCTAACCCCAATCATAACATTGTAGAAACAGGGGAGACAATTCGACACCTTTAACACACATATACAAAAGGCCCCGGGTGGCTCAATGAGTTGGATTACCTAACAACTTGTACAAGCCTATCACCAATACGGCGTGGATTCGCACCCGGCTTTGTAAATTACAAAAAAGGTGCACTCGACTCGCAGCCGCAAGTGATAAAGTTTATCAGTTGCTTGCCCATGGTCGGTGGTTCTCTCCACCACTAAAACTGGTCGCCATGATATAGCTGAAATATTGTTGAAAGTGGCGTTAAACACAATAAGTCAAATCAATCACACATATACATGACCGATCACTTTTCTGTCTTGTAAAGTAGTTCTGGCTCTTCAATAAAAATACCAAAATGTCGGACCAATTCCAAAATCCAATAAAAAAAAATCGAACAAACAGAAGCAAAATCGATACTATTAACACACGTATACATGATCGGTCACTTTTCTGTCTTGTAACTGGCTCTTCAATAAAATTACCAAAATGTCGGACCAATTCCAAAATCCAATAAATAAAATCGTAAAAGCTGAAGCAAAATCAATACCTTTAGCTCACGTATACATGACCGGTAATTTGTCTGGCTTGTTACTGGCTCTTGAATAAAGACAAAGTGGCGGGATAAGCTAGCTTTATGCGCACAGTATCTTTTAATATAGAAATGTGTTCCTAAAAGAAAGAAAAGAGGAAAAATTGACACATATACATGACCGCTGACTTTTCTAGTTTAGTGCATGCTCTTCAATAAAAAGTGGCTCGGTTAAATTGGTTTCATAGATCCAGTGTCTTAATTATTTTTTTTCTAAAAGACTGTGGCATTGCATTTGTTGTAATAAAAAAGATAAAGGTTTAAACAGTCCATTGTGGTCAATAAGTCCACCAATATCTATACAACGAATAACCACCTCTCGGCTCAAATCATTCTACGAAAATTAAGATTGAAATCAAAATTCGAAAAAGTTGCGGTCGCCACCATGACTTGGTTGACCGTTATGGAATATCCGTGTCATAAATGACCACGGATATGTTCCACTTGTCGTAGACACTTCCCGGTCCTTTCCTTATTCACGATTTATTACCGGATTTGTAACTAGATTAACACGACGGGTGTCACTAGTGGAGCAGGAACTGCTTACCCTTCTGGAAAACCTGATTTCACCCCCGGTTTTTAGTGGGGTTCGTGTTACTCGATCTTTAGTTTTATATGTATGTTTTGTCCTTTTGTACTTTTTCTTTTGGCCATTGTGTTCTCTGTTCTTTTTCGATATACGGATTCTGATTACCCATTTGGTATCTTCAAACTCTTCTTAAATAATATTTCGTTTACACTAACACTTCTAGGTGCCATATTTTGTATAGTTCGTGTTATTAACATAGTTGTCAAATAAAGCTGAGTAATTATACTTTTGTGATATATTTTAATTGGGTCAGAGGTTACAGGTTATGGTGTTTAATAACCCTTTCAACACTAGTTCAGATATATCTTGGCGGTGAGTCTTATTGGGGGATGAAGCCGGATTACCCAGAGAAAACAACACTAGTTCAGATATATCGTGGCGGTCAGTCTTATTGGGGGATGAAGCCGGAGTACCCAGAGAAAACAACCGACAAAATTTATCACATAATGTTGTATCGACTTTTAATTGGAGATTATAACAGGAATTTGTACTTTAAAACTGCACATTCTCGGGTGTTATTTCCTGTTTAATTTCGATTATTAAATGAAAGTTAAAACAGTGATGGTCAACAATGCCAATGATATCAATAACATATTTCACTACAAATCATTCAACACAAATAAAACCACATGTGGCGAGAGAAAACCACCGTCCTGCCTTTATATCTCTGCGTTGTGTCGAGTGTACACGAGCGAAATATGCATTTATTGATTAACATGAACGTTAGAGAATACCGAAGATGCAATCATAAATGGACAATCTAGAGATAATGACAACACATGTCACATAAGACGAAGAAAAACAAAACACAAAGCAAAATGTGTTGGACACCACAATGCGCAAGCAAACACAAATAACGTAAATAAGACATTAGCCCTCCTACAAATAACTGAAGATAAAGACGTACAGAGGATCGTTTTTTTTGCGGCAATCGTAATATACATCACAACACAGATATCAGAACGTAAAGACACATAATGGGAAACCACAAATTTTTTTTAAAAAAAGATGCTTATCTGAATATTTCACCGAACATTGACCAAATGCCCGTAAGGCCAGTCCGCCTCTGGAACAAACCTATCGAAAGAGTCATTTATTGCTTTGATAAAGAACATAAATGTCTTAATGTATGGCAAGTAACAAGAAAACTGACAGAATCATTAAAGATCCCGCAGGCAGAACAGTTTTAGAATCAACAAATAAATATAGACTGTGGTTTATATAATGAAAGCAATAAAAAAATCATTGCCATTCTGTGCAGGTTGTTTATCGTTTGTTTATATATGTATTGCCGTTGTTGATCCACATATTCCACTTATTAAGGTGTTATCCTATTAATTGATTTAACCCCCTCACATTTATGTGCATCTCCCTGGTTTACAATGTCGTATGTCATGCCTGGTTTACAATGTCGTATGTCATGCCTGGTTTACAATGTCGTATGCCATGCCTGGTTTATAATGTCGTATGTCATGCCTGGTTTACAATGTCGTATGTCATTCCTGGTTTACAATGTCGTATGTCATGCCTGGTTTACAATGTCGTATGTCATGCCTGGTTTGCAATGTCGTATGTCATGCTTGGTTTACAATGTCGTATGCCATGCCTGGTTTACAATGTCGTATGCCATGCTTGGTTTACAATGTCGTATGTCATGCTTGGTTTACAATGTCTTATGTCATGCCTGGTTTACAATGTCGTATGTCATGCCTGGTGTACAATGTCGTATGTCATGCCTGGTGTACAATGTCGTATGTCATGCCTGGTTTACAATGTCGTATGTCATGCCTGGTTTACAATGTCGTATGTCATGCCTGGTTTACAATGTCGTATGTCATGGTTGGTTTACAATGTCGTATGTCATGGTCTTATTTGTTGTTGTTGCTTAGTGAGTTCAGGAAAGAGGTGATTGTTCGTTTTGTTGATATTGGTGGAATTGTTGACTATCACTGTTTCTTTTCATATCATAATATTGTACAAAGTTTTCAGTTATAGTCATTGCACATCACTAGTATATAAGTTTGCTTGCCAGATCTTCATTCAAATAAGATAAGTACATCTACACGTGATGGTAATCCAATTCGAAAGATACTATAGGAGAACTAGCACTCACAAACATTATGTTTATATTCTCTATGAAGTATAATATTCTTACATAGCTCTTGCATTTTCCCCCGATCTTCGCGAAAAGATGATATGCATATCTACTTATACATGATTATAAGCAACTCTGTAAAGTTTAATTCCAATCCAAATAATATATTAGCAGAACTTACGCTCACAAACCTTATACTTTATATGAGTTCGCGTCACAATACACCCCTCTGACCATGTCATCATAGATGGTGTTTCAAAAAAATTAGATGGCATGTCGAATTCATGCGATGTTGTGTCAATCTCATCATTGATAGATGGTGTATCAATTGCATTAAATGGTGTGTCAATTACATAAGATGGTGTGTCAATGTCATTAGATGGCGTGACAATGTTATTAGATGGTGTGTCAATGTTATTAAACGAAGTGTCAAAATAATACGATGCTTTGTCAATTATATAAGATTGTGTACCAATGTCATTGGATTGCGAGTCAATATCATTATATGGTGTGTCAATGTCATTTGATTCCATTTTAATAGCATGGTATGGTGTATCAATATCATTAGATGGTGTGCCAATGTCATTAGATTGCGTGCTAACATAATTAAATATTGTGTCAATGTCATTAGATTTTGTGTCAATATCATTAGATGGTGTGCTAATGTCATTAGATTCCGTGCTAATATCAGTAAATGGTGTGTCAATGTCATCCTTGGAGTTGTGGCAATGTCGTTGGATTGCGTGCTAATGTAAGTAATTTGTGTGTCAATTTCATAAGATGGTGTGTTAATACCGAAGGGGCAATCAAAGAGGATAATCCAGAAAAAATGACAACATAGGATAAAAAAGACGAAGACAAACAAAACAAAAAAAGCACAACACAATATATGTTATACACCACTATGCGCAAAAACAAACACAAATAATTTAAATAAGAAATGAGCCCTCCTACAACTAACATAAATAAGACATGAGCCCTCCTACAACCAACAGGAGGTAAAGACGAACCGAACATCATAATAATACATGAGCCCCTCCTACAACCAACAGGAGGTAAAGACGAACCGAACATCATAATAAGACATGAGCCCCTCATACAAACAACTGGAGATAAATACGAACCGAACATCACAATAAGACATGAGCCCCTCCTACAAACAACTGGAGATAAATACGAACCGAACATCATAATAAGACATGAGCCCCTCCTACAATCAACAGGAGGTAAAGACGAACCGAACATCATATTAAGACATGAGCCCCTCCTACAATCAACAGGAGGTAAAGACGAACCGAACATCATAATAAGACATGAGCCCCTCCTACAACCAATTGGAGGTAAAGACCAACCAAACACCGTTTTTATTCGGAAATCGATACGGACATCACAACACGGAACTCAGAACGCAAAGATTATGTTGCTTATCTGTTGTATGAAAAGGGAGACCGCTAGAATTGTTTAAAAAAAAACATATTTTCACATTAATTAATATTTGTTCAGGGGACTATTTTTTCTCTCGTTTTTAAGAAAAAATAATGAAATATATATCTTCTCATAGCATCACATTACTGCTGCCCTTTCATTTCAAGCGAGATATCGTTATTCATATATATAAATTATTATAATTTGTTCAACTAACAATTTGTTTTTCTCCCTCGACGGGATTTGAACTTGCACCATAGGTAGACTGTAGCACTAACGTTTAGCCTTATGTCCAGCGACCCTAGACCAGTTAATCACATCCGATTAAAAATCCTCTAAACGCTGATGTATATAAATATTTAGTAGTAACCTATTATTTCAAGTAACTTTGAAATCCAGTGGGTGGGGGGGGGGGGGGGGAGATATAATATATCGTTGTCACTTGCTTAGACGTTTGTATGTTTGTATTACCCAACAGTAGTCGTTCATATAGTGTATATTAATACACATTAAATATTTATTTTCTACAACAAGTTATTAAATATGACTACAGTTGATTTACCACATCTTGTTAATTTTGAACATTTGACGTATAATGGCGAGTGGGAGTAGGATTAATGTTGTTTTTACACATAATAATATTCGGCAAGGCGATAAAAACGTCCATATTGGATATCTTCATCAGTCATGCGGTAAAAATATTTTGGTATGTGAAAAGAGAAAAATGGTAATGGATTATTTCCCTTTACTGGCAATCAGAGTAAAAGGTAAAATGTATCCTGCAATTGTGTGATTTTGAGTACTTATATAAGCGCTGACGTCACAGACGATGCCATTAACACGATTAGAACGACGCTTGTTTGAACTATTTTCAGACGATTTGACAGTTGCTTTGGACTTTTTGATTTTTCAGGTTAAACACAAAAATATACATACATTGTAGTTAAAAATAAAATAAATATGCACTCGCTGCGAAACAGGCTAGACAGGCTCATCAAGCGCTAGCTTCCTCACCTGTTTCTAATGTTCGTACAAATAAATAATATATTTATCGACAATGTATGTATATTGTATATTTCTTTAGGAAAATTATTAACATTTCACATTCAATGCGATACATACATGTCTTCATCTCAAATTAAAATATAAAAATGCCTTTGTAACTGGATTGACATATATTTGATAGGAGATAATGATAACCCCTAAAAGACCTCGGGTGTATTATAAGAGACAGGAACTGCATACCCTTTGCGAGCACCTGAGTGGTTTTTTTGGAGGGTCCATGTTGCTCATCTTTTAGCTTTTTGTGTTGTCCATTTTCTCTTGATTGTCCTTATTGTGATTGCCCCTTTGGTATTTTCTAATGTTTATTTGCAAAGAGGTCCATTAGTGTTTTAGTCGTATACTTCCATTTGTGATGAGTGCCAAAATACGCATTTTTGTGTACTATATCATGGCGTGAACGAGTTAATATTTCAGATGAAGATGATGTCTGTTTTGAACTAGGCCAACACATTGGGCTGGATTTGCATAGTTCTATCTCACAGAATGATTTGTATAGTTCTAGCTCAGAGAATGATTTGTTCTCACACACCCACAACATATTATCGAGATGGCAGGCCAACAAATCTGTGATCTTGCTTATTGCGTAGAAGTTTCAAAGGCTTGCTTTGTTTTAAGTCTATTTGCCCCGAAAAGGGATTGAACCAACCATCCACCGCACTATAATCGAATACGCTAAGTATTATTCCACAGATACAGTTGCAATCGTTAGTAGTTAATCACAAGTAAGCTATTATGTTGTTCTATATTTGTGTAAGTAAAATATTAACAGCGACGACAAAGATCAAACTTATGCGTCAACTGAGATGGTGTCTGCCCATTAGTGAAGTCCTCATATATTCCAATAGTCCCCAACCTAATAAATATATGCATCGCAGCTGATACAATACTCCAGAGCCTGTGTTCCTATCTAGATTGTCTTTATAACCGTTAGAGATGTAAATTTAAAAAAATGGACAATCCAGAGAAACTGGTAACATTGGGTACGCAAGACACATGACAAACAAAACAAATTCACAACACAATATGTATTGGACATCACGATAGGCAAACACACACATAGTAGATCACCGCCTACACATGAATATTCATGATTTTGATATCTATTTTGTTATTGTACCCCCGCGAAATTAACACGGTATATGGTACGTTACTGTTATTAATTAAAACGGAAGTTGTTCCCTGCTGTTTATGATCAGTTATTTCCCTGTGCCAGTTACCACACATTATATTATATTTTAACATAATTAGCATCGTACTTACATTGACATAGGAGGTAATATAAAGGTTAAATAACAGTAAATTAACACTTAATGGACCCCGTTCAAAACCGCTGCGTCATTGTTCAAGTCAGAGACGTTTCGTCGGGGAAATGGTGTCATTGGTTTGTTTGCAAAGAGTATTGTGGTAATTTTTGTATTGAGAATCAAATGTATAGCCAATCAATAGGTTGTCGTCAATATGACATCTAGGAGATGGGTCTGTGATACTTCCTAGGTCGCCAGCGAGTACTTTTGGTGATCTTTTTATTGATGCAAAGGTCCATAAATAAAAAAGAATGTAAATGCATCCAGAGAAATAAACCTGGTATATGGTATGGGAACGTTTTTAATTAAAACATAAGTTGTTTTCTGTGGTTTATGAACCTTTGTTTCCCTAGTTACCACACATTACATTATAAATAGTCATCTAAGACATAAAGTTGTAGTACCTACAACCATCTAGGAAGTAATATAATGGTTAAATACCACTTAATGGACACCATTTCAATACTGTGCCAATGAACAAGTCAGAACGGTTCTCCTGGGAAATGATGTCATCGGTTTGTTTACAAAGTAATTATTGTAGTTTTGTCAGGGGTATTGAGCAAATAATGTAATATTTAATATACGGGAAAACATCTCATTTCCATGTGTCATTACCACAATCCAATTATTTCATATCTTATCACCGTACATTTAACAACAGTGACAGGATGGGTGCAAGCTACTATTGATGCTGTAGCGGCCTACTCTTCCATAGATTCAGCGAAAACCCTCTTTTCTTATTGAAATTCGCATTGCGCAATCTTTCGTTTTCTGTGTAGTATTTAGCCCACCATTGGTTCTCTTTTCGTTATTTTCTTATGGTCATTCTATTCATTGTCCTTTGATTTACTATTTCTGATTATACCGTTGATATCTTCAAACTTTTCGTACAAACACTTATCTTTCCCACGTTCATGGTTGTTTTTGCATTCGAGTTATCTCTGTCGTCATTGTCTTTTTTATAAAGGTCATTCGGTCTTGTACGACAGTCACAAACCAGTGACTTCCAAAAATAAAACATTAAGGTTAAAAGGGCTATCTGATTGAATTATTATTAACAGTGTGGTTAAGTGATAGCATTAAGAAAATAATATAATGAATGCACTGCCATTAAACTGTGTGTGGGTGGGTTAAAAAGCAATCGCTTTCAGTCAATGTTTGAAAGATATATATGTCCTGTTATTTTTGCAAAGAGTTCAAATGGTTCTCTTTTGCAATTAAAACATTTTTGTGTTACTGGCAATGTCCTGTATCTTACCAACCGTGCAAATCGTACGATATATTGACCCATGACCACCACTTCTTATTACTAAAGATATAGACTATTACATGGTTTATTCAATATCACACCGCCACGATATATCTGAAATATTGTTGAAAGTGGCGTTAAACACCATAACACCTCACAAATACTTCTAACACCCGGATAATACGGTAATATAATCCCGAGGAGCTATATTGGTACAAGGTAGGAGCTATATTGGTACAGGTAGGAGCTATATTGGTACAGGTAGGAGCTATATTGGTACAGGTAGGAGCTATATTGGTACAGGTAGGAGCTATATTGGTACAGGTAGGAGTATATTGGTACAGGTAGGAGCTATATTGGTACAGGTAGGAGCTATATTGGTACAGGTAGGAGCTATATTGGTACAGGTAGGCGCTATATTGGTACAGGTAGGAGCTATATTGGTACAGGTAGGAGCTATATTGGTACAGGTAGGAGCTATATTGGTACAGGTAGGAGCTATATTGGTACAGGTAGGAGCTATATTGGTACAGGTAGGAGCTATATTGGTACAGGTAGGAGCTATATTGGTACAGGTAGGAGCTATATTGGTACAGGTAGGAGCTATATTGGTACAGGTAGGAGCTATATTGGTACAGGTAGGAGCTATATTGGTACAGGTAGGAGCTATATTGGTACAGGTAGGAGCTATATTGGTACAAGGTTCATAACGGTTTGATTTTGATACGATTTATAATATACATAAAACAGATGTCAATATGGCTGATATCAATCTTCATGGATTATTCATGCCCAACCGTGACTAATATCGACTGTCACTGGTGCTTGATGCACAACCGTGACTAATATCGATATAGTCACGGGGGATTGATGTGCAACCGCAACTAATATCGACTGTCACGGGTGCTTGATGTGCAACAGCTACTAATATCGACAGTCACGGGTGCTTGATGTGCAACCGCTACTAATATCGACAGTCACTGGTGCTTGATGTGCAACCGCTACTAATATCGACAGTCACGGGTGCTTGATGTGCAACCGCTACTAATATCGACAGTCACGGGTGCTTGATGTGCAACCGCTACTAATATCGACAGTCACGGGTGCTTGATGTGCAACCGCTACTAATATCGACAGTGACGGGTGCTTGATGTGCAACCGTTACTAATATCGACAGTCACGGGTGCTTGATGTGCAACCGCTACTAATATCGACAGTCACGGGTGTTTGATGTGCAACCGCTACTAATATCGACAGTGACGGGTGCTTGATGTGCAACCGCTACTAATATCGACAGTGACGGGTGTTTGATGTGCAACCGCTACTAATATCGACAGTAGTGACGGGTGCTTGATGTGCAACAGCTACTAATATCGACCGTCACGGGTGCTTGATGTGCAACCGCTACTAATATCGACAGTCACTGGTGCTTGATGTGCAACCGCTACTAATATCGACAGTCACTGGGGATTGATGTGCAACCGCTACTAATATCGACTGTCACGGGTGCTTGATGTGCAACCGCTACTAATATCGACAGTGACGGGTGCTTGATGTGCAACCGCTACTAATATCGACAGTCACGGGTGCTTGATGTGCAACCGTTACTAATATCGACAGTCACGGGTGCTTGATGTGCAACCGCTACTAATATCGACAGTCACGGGTGCTTGATGTGCAACCGCTACTAATACCGACAGTGACGGGTGCTTGATGTGCAACCGCTACTAATATCGACAGTGACGGGTGTTTGATGTGCAACCGCTACTAATATCGACAGTAGTGACGGGTGCGTGATGTGCAACCGCTACTAATATCGACAGTGACGGGTGCTTGATGTGCAACCGCTACTAATATCGACAGTGACGGATGCTTGATGTGCAACCGTGATTTATATCAATATTGTCATGTGTGATTGATGTACAACTGTTGCTAATATTGATATCATCATGTGTGATTGATGTACAACCATTACTAATATCGAATTAGTCACCAATGGTTATTGCGGAACGATCTTGGTTTGTATTACATTTCAAATTAACCTGCATTTAGTTCTCAGTATAAGATAAATGTACCCTTATGCTAGTTTCTCTGGATTGTCCATTTTTGATTTCCCTTCGGCATTCTCTAACGTTTATTCATTATCTGACGGCCCTGTGGAAAGTAGCATGCTGATTGGCCAACAGTGGCTATTTAAAAATCAATGGATGGAGAAAACATAATTTTGATTGGCTTACACTCAACAAAAGAAATACGCAACATTTCTTTATATCAAACCCTTCGTTTGTATCGTATCATTTGTTTGTATAATCTAAAGCCATCTTCTGTCACTATAAACACAGCAGATGACTTTTCCCTTTATCATCTAATTTCAGAAAACAAAAACAGTAGACAGTTACACAAAATAAAAATCGCTGGAAAGAGTGCTCTGTATACGGGTCAACTACATATTCGATGCAGAATATTAAAATCCTCTCATTTAGTCATATAATAAACAATTTGATAGGACACAAGTTTCACAACTTAGAAAAACGTCTTCCCCGATACCTACACGAATTAACACAAAATAAAATACATAATATCATATACATATGTCATATTCAGTGAAGACATGAAAAAAAAAAACCCAAACAAATTCCAAAAATATGAAGTGTCACTCAACTGGATTATCCAAGCTATTCACATGATGTTATCAGTGCAGAAAGGTCAGATATGACGCCTCATTGTTTAGCAGGTTCAGCTGCCCGTCAAAGCGCCATATCCGACCTTTATGTACTGATAACATCCAAGAGAAGGTGGTGGTAATTTATATTAAGCTATTGTCTATATCACTATCATTGTATTATCCCTTTAGTTTTTTGTGTTGTCATATTATGTGTCTTTACGTTCTGAGTTCGTTGTTGTGGTGTCTGTTACGATTTCCGTATCAAACTATTTCCGGTTCGTCTTTACATCCAGTTGTTTGTAGGAGAGCTCATATCGTATTTACGTTATTTGTGTTTGTTTGTGCATAGTGGTGTCCAATACATATATCGTATTTTTGTTTTCATTTGTTTTTCTTCGTCTTGTGTACCCTATGTTCCCAGTTTCTCTGGATTATCCATTATTGATTGCCCCTTCGATATTCTCTAACGTTTATTGTTCTCATAAGGTACATGCAGTCGGAAAGCAAACTCATTAATGGCGTCGCTGGTAAAACCAGGGGTCACGTGATTCTCATTTGAAAATGTTGACATTTTCGTCGGTCATGAAAATCATGGAAAATTGTAGAACAAAGACCTCGTTTATTTATACCGTAGAAAATATCGAAACGTCTTATATTGTTTTCTTTTCAGCAATAATTACTTCCACGATTTGTTTATTAGATTTGAGTTAAAACGGGAGATTATTATTAAAATGTTGATGATTTAGAGGGTGACCCCCTCGATGGAATGTCTCCTTCGCATTGGAATAAAATGCAAATATATTAAGTTTGCAGTATAGTGACATTCCCAAACTTCACACTGCGCTAGGTTATATATTTATTTAACGAAATGTTTCTCTGGTACACGTTTTTATTCATTAATAAAAAATTGTGTCAGCTTTTAGTGCCGAAAAATTGTCAGCCAAGAAAGATAACTCCGTACCATCGCATAGTGCAAATATATTAAGTTTGCAATAGAATGACATTCCCAAACTTCACACTGCCCTAGTTTATATATTTAGTTTACGAAATGTTTCTCTGGTACACCTTTTTATTCATTAATAAGAGTTTCTGTCAGCTTTTAGTGCCGAAAATTATTCAGATTCAGAAATATTGTCAGTCAAGAAAGATAACTCCGTATGAATTTCCGTATTTCTAAAAATAAATTTAGAACTAACCTAATGACTTAAAAACACGCTGTGCACAAATGTTAATGCCGATGCAGCCTGCTATTTTAATAGCATATGCATATAATTAACAACAAATTTTGGAATATACAAACATTTATATATGGTCTCCTATCCCCAAAAGAAAGGATAGGCGACTAAAATTTACAGGTCCACCGGTTTTATTCTAGCAATTCAAGAAAAAACATTTCTATATCCTTTTGATGAATCATGAACAGAACTCGCGTAATTTTTTTCTAGGCATGAAAATAAAATTCAATATAAAGATAAAAAAAATGTATAAATATTTAAAGAAAATGTATATCTGTCAAAAGTATTGGGAAATGTAAAAAAAATCCCTATATAATCAACCAAAACCATATTTTTTCAAAAAAATATTGTGAAGTAATTTCTAGATTGATTTTAACAAATTTTACACCAAAACATTCAGAATTGTCAATGTTTTGATTGTTTATTTACTCATTATGTTGTTATGAGTTATTTTTATTTGTACATAATTTAAACACAACAAATCAAAATTGATTTTGATTTTCCTATACATTTCAACTAAAAATAAATCCTAAAAATTAACAATCATGGAAAAATTATGTACAAATAAAAACCACTCGTATAAAGATTTGAGCAAATAAACAAACAAATATAGACAATTCCGAATGTTTTGGTGTAAAATTTGTTACAATCTATCCAGAAATGATTTCACAATATTTTTTTGAAAATATGGTTTTGGTTGATTATATATGGATATTTTTTACATTTCCCAATACTTTTGACAGATGACTGTACATAATAGTTTTCAAGTGTATTTCTTTTCCATAAACTATTAACAGAGTAAAAAGTCCATACATTTTTATGAAAGTTGAACAAATCCTAAGTACAATGAATTATTAATTTAATAGAAAATGAGATTAAAAAAAAGTATGTGCCAGTCTCCATGATATGGCAAAACCCAGCTTAATGAACCTCCATATTCTGATTTTAATTTTATTAAATGGTCATAAGATTTCCTGTCCCAACAACAACTTGATACTGAAGCTTTATCCCAATCTGAAACTTTTTTGTGAAGAATATTCAAAGTTTTCAAAACTGTGGCTTTTGAATCTGCTGTCTCATCTAAAACTTCAATTGAACAACTCAGATTTTTCAGTGTCAGTTTCAGAAAATGAAAGAAAAGTGTTAAGACCTGGGAGATCTACATGTATATCATTTTCCTGTACCAAATATTTCATAAAACTGTAAGCTGACAATTTCTTCTCGAAACTTTCCCATGCAAAGGTTTCATCACCCGTTTCCTTGAAATCTTCCAAACTTAAATGGGAGAATTTATTGCCTCTAATGGGAGAGGGTTCACCAATTTTGTCTGGTTCTTTCAGTGATTTAATTAAAGCTGTTTTGTCAACTAAATCTTCAAATTTTTTGTACAAATCTGGCAACAATAAAGCTTTGTTGGATAAAAAGTCACTGACTACAAATTCTAAAACAGGATAAAACAGTAACGGTCAAGATTGTCAGAGTTTACATTGCAATATTCCACCTGATCAAACTGTGAAAACATTTAGTTAACTGGTAGTCATCAGTTTTTGAAATTTCATTTAGAGAATCATCAGACCTCACAAATTTGTTAAAACATTTTTATAACATGTAAGGCATAAAATGGCTTTGCCTGCAGACAATGAACACAGGGCCGAGGGTCCCTGCCACTTTGGGCTTCAGAACAGTTAAGTTTTTTTGGGGCATTACTACTACTAGTCAACTATGGTAAAATCAGTCTTGCAAAATACAGTTGTTTAATCAATTAAATATCATATATGCAGTTACATACAGATAACAAATTTAGCCTACTTTCTATTTATAACACACACACTGGCTTGTTTTTGTTTTCAGAGTCACATTCATTCAATCATTGTATACCTGTTACACATAAATTCATAATTCATTTGCAGAAGAAAATCAGGTAAAACTTAAGTCAGCATTCCTAAATATATTTGATAAACTAATTGCCTTTGAAATAATCGCCACATTAGATCATGTACAAGATTAACTGACAGCAAACGGGAAAGGAGTCTAAACAAAGTGTATTGACGAGACGGGGGGGTGGGGGGGGGGGGATAATCTGATGTAAACAATGCAGTTTTCTTGTAAACTTTCGGTTAAAATATAAAGATATTAATAAATCTAATAAAAGGCAGACATATACAGACTACATGGGTGTTTTGGGGGAGAAATGTTCACCAAAATGAGCAAATTTTACACTAAAACAAGGCGAAAATTAAAAAAAAATATGCCTCGTCGAATTTTCTTTCAGGAATGATTTCCATTCAGGGTGACGGAATTTCCAGTTGAGAGAGCATTTATTATTGGTTGATGATGCTATATCACTCCTGTATCATCAATTTCATGTCCTAATATAGAATTGTGTCAGCTTTTTCATTGGCCGAAAAATGTAAACAAACCGAATCTCGTGTTTTTACACATTCTAGAATGCACGATTCGAAACACGTTTTTGACTAATATAAACCTCGGTCGCTTGTCTGATATAGCCAGTCATTGCAAAAAATATATATATATTTTATAGAAATCACCTTTCTATCACAATTTTGTCTATTTAATACTTTATTTCACGTTTATCCTACAACGGCGCGAATGAAAAAATTTGCGGGACTTGTAAAGCGGCAACTAACGGGAATTTTTTGCGGTTATCGCCCCCTGACTGCGTGGTTTTAGAATCACCAGCTGTAACGGTCAAATCATGGGTTTGCTTTCCGACTGATGGTCGCACCAATCACATCCTCATAGCCAGAAATGATAGGTGATTTGTTCATTTGCATATTCAAAATGGCGGCTCAAAGAGAATTTGGATTTTAACATACACATGTATAGTTGAACGGGAAACTTTCTGTTAGCTTGGGACGGACAATTTGCCGGGATAAAAAATCAAACTATGCACCGGTTTGAACAATATCTCAAACTATTACAGCTGTTCCATGAAAACTCAAGGTTCCCACCCAGTTTCAAATTTTGAAGCGTAAGCACCATTCAAAAGCATTGAAAAGAAGTGAAAAAATGCATCCTGCACGGTTTTCAAGACCTAAAAGCACTTTTCTTACAATCCCCATTCTAGTTGTCGGGACAAATTCGGTCAGTTCCGGTAACATTGTTGAGGAATCTTTCTTCGATAAATATTTTGCTGAAAAATTAAAGGTTCCCACGATAATTTAAAAGAGGGCTTCACAAGTTGTGTTTACCTTTCTAGTAGAGATTCAATAGGGGTTCATGCAAATAAATCTACTATTTCGTAAAACTGCTTCTGCTGGACATAGCATTACTTGAGTAAGCACCGCATTCCATTGTAAATGTAAATAAACAATTAAAAAAAGGCTCCACAAGGGTATTTTTGTATTTCGACAAAACAACAGAAGAAGTACATGTACAAAGCTATAATACAATTGGTAACAATACTGCTGATATATAAAGTTCCAAAAATTTAACAATATATATACTAAACGATTTCAATGACATACTAATACTTATGTGGGGCAGAAATTGAAAATAAATGCACAATATATTTTTTATTTACATACTTTTATTTCGTGGAAAAAGGGGGGGGGGGGGGGGGGGCAGTGCATTAAATATATTTTCGATCTTCTACACACATCATCGGATTCCTAATAAACATATGGTGACAATTAATTTTGATACGATCACAAATAATTATGAAGTTATTTATGTGATCAAAACTGTGATGAAATATTATTTAGAAAAAATAGATACGAGGTTTCATCGGCGTCTTCCAAATATGGTTCAACGTTTATCTGCTGACGTCATACATGACGCGATTTGGTTTATGAATATTCATGAGCAAAATCACCTATGATTTCTGGCTATGCTGCTGTCTGTGTTCAAATTGTACATTATGTTTATAATGTACGTTCTAACATGTCTGGTTTTAGGCTTGACCGTTGGCTTCTTTAGCAATGCAAAAAAGTATGCTTAGTACTTGAAGTTAAAGAAGGGTAATTCAATGTAATATTTCTCGGTTGATGTCTTATTTTTGTCTTTCAATTATCAAGAGTTATTTCCCCTTGTACGTATATACTAAATTACACAATCGTAACTACTCGGTCATTCTCGCTACCCTGCAAATAACCTCGTACGTACATAGTAGAAATTCTTCTTAAATTGTTTGGCGGAAGTTAAGTTAAGTTAAGCCGCACAAAAATATAGTCCACGAAAATCCAATATGGAAGACATACTAAGTAAAATATAATCATGCAAAACTAATTAAAACTTTAATTGAAATATAGAAAATTGTTTAAAATATAACTTTATCAAACTTTCATGTAACTGACATGTGAAAAGTAGTGCGATTTATACGCCTAATGCATACGTGGTTATTTGCAGGGTAGCGAGAATGGCCGAGTAGTTACGATTGCTAAATTAAATTGTCTTGGTTTTATTTCCATATCGACGACTATATCAGTTCTCAGCAAGAAATATTAAAAAAAAATTATAAATGCAGTGCCTTGTAATTTTTTAAAAGCAAGACCAAATATTGAAGCGAAAAGCACATTGTGAAATACAAATGATGTACGATTATCCTAATTCTTAATATTTCTTCCATGTTTCCACTGCTATTACACACTATCAGACCAAAGATGAATATTTTAATTCTGCGTAGAGTGAAACCTCATATAAATGTGATTCTTATGAATAATTATGTAAGATGTTCCAAAATGGAATATGGAGTTCACAATTTCGTTCGAAAATCTTGTAATTGTTCCTTTATTAGTCCTATGAAAACTTGCGAGAATCTTCGAACGTACCATATACTAAGCGAGGCAAGTACAAATAGTTTAAAAAAAAACTGTGTTAGTGTTCATGGTAAAATAGATAGTGAACTCACCACTGAATCATGTTTATTGGTGAATGTTTAACAAACCGCTTAATTATGATTTTACTTTTCAATGCTTAGTAATTAAAGTCAGCATACCATGCTTGGTAATCTGTCCATGTTATCATGTTGATTGCAGGATGCTGAGAAAACTAATCATTTAATCGTGTTTACTGTGCAGTGCTTAGTCAATTCACCGTTTAATTATGTTTATTGTTGTTGGAACGCACCATTAAACTTGTTATACTGTTGAATGCTTAATATATTAACCATTTAATATAAGCGGGTTCATTGTTGAATTCATAATATTTTAACCATTTGATTTAACCGAGCATTTTGAGCATGCAACAATAAACCAGATTAAAGGGTTAATATATTTGAGCAACCAACCCTTTGCTTTAATCTGGTTTATTTCTGCATGCTCAGTATTCTAAACATTTCATTTAACCAGGTTTATTATTGAATGCTTTGTATTCTCACCATTTAATGTAATCGGGTTTACTGTTGAATGATCAGCATTTTAACTATTTAATTTAACCCGGTTTATTGCTGAATGCTCAGTATTTTAGCCATTTAATTTAACCAGGATTATTTTTGAATGCGCAATATGTTCACCATTTAATTTAGCAAGGGTTTATGTTGAATGCTCAATATTTTAGCCATTAACCATAAACTGGTGTTTTTTTTTGTTAATGCTGAGTATTTTAACCATTTAATTTAACCGGGTTAGTTGTTGATTGCTTTGCAGTTTAATCATTTAATTTAACCGGCGTTATTGTTTAATGCTCAATATTTTAACCATTTCCTTTCACCGATTTTGTTGTTGAATCCACAGTATTGTAACCATTTAATTTAATCGGATTTATTTTTGATTGCTCAATATTTTATCCATTTAATTTAACCGATTGTGTTGTTGAATCCACAGTGTTTTAACTATTTCATTTAACCGGCTTTATTTTCAATATGTAACCATATACTTTGACATGTTTATTTTTTAATGTTTAATATTTTAACCATTTAATTTAACAGGTTTTGTTGTTAAATGCTCATTAATTTAACCTTTTAACTTAACAGGTTTCATTGTTGAATGTTCAGTATTTTAACCTTTTAACTTAACCGGGGTTATTGTTGAATGCTCAGTATTTCCACCATTCGATTTAACATGTCTATTTTTGAATGTTCAATATTTTAACTATTTACATTATTCAATTTAACCGTTTACTTTAACTTCGTTTATAGTTGAATGCTCAGTAATTTTACCATTTAATTTAACCGTGTTTATTGTTGAATCTTAGTTCTGGTGTTTTAGCCATTTACTTTAACTTCGTTTATATAGTTGAATACTCAGTATTTTTACCATTTAATTTAACCGTGTTTATTGTTGAATCTTAGTTCTGGTGTTTTAGCCATTTACTTTAACTTCGTTTATATAGTTGAATACTCAGTATTTTTACCATTTAATTTAACCGTATTTATTGTTGAATCTCAGTTCTGGTGTTTTAGCGATTTACTTTAACCTCGTTTATAATTGAATACTCAGTATTTTGACCAGTTAATCGTGTTTATTTATCGTTGTGTGTTGTTTATTCCTTTATTGATTCTTAATATACAATGATGATTTTATTGGTTTATTTCCAGAAATAAATCTTGGTAGATCGAATTATAAATCTTTACTCGTCACATCATAGTGTTGTCAAGATGCCCACATACCATTGATATTGACAATGAATTATTTTAATAACATTTTTACCAAATTTCTTTTCCCTTTTCAAATATTAATAAACCATGGATGATGTTTTTTTTACAGATTTGGAAAAAGGTGGTACGGTTGTTTCTAACACGGAAGTGAACAAGTTTGATTTCTTCAAGCATATAGTTAATGGTTATGGTTATGTTGTTTAACGCCACTTTCAACAATATTTCAGATATATCGTGGTGGTCAGCTTTATTGATGGAGGAAACCGGGGGAAATCATCGAACTGTCGCAAGTCACTGACGAACTTTATCACATAATGTTGTATCGAGTACACCTCGCCATGAGCGAATAAAATCGTAGATATCTAATTAAATACACACGATGCGTTTCTGGAGAAACCGTCATCAGTACTTAGTCATCAGATTGAAAAGTCAAATAACTTAAAAGGCGTTGGGAGCAAGTGAACCGAAGCGGCCAAGCAAAATAGTCGAAATGTGGCCAAGTCTACTTGCGCCTTGGGACAGTTGACCTTAGTTTTTACATATTTTGCATAGTTTCTGTAAATTTCAAACATTAACAAGGAGGAAATATATATTTTCTCTTATATTGTATATCATCTCTGTACCATTGTTGTCTTGGATTGTGAGAAAAGAAAGATATAACACGATTAGAAACGATTCCTTTTTTACTCTTTTCATGTAAAAGGACTATTATAATGAATTATTGTAGAGCCTTATGTTTTGTCCCTCTGGACTAGGCACTCTTGTATCCTCAAAATAATAAAGAATAGCGATTGTTAATGTTAAAGCGGCATTAGCTACAATTTTGACCCCCCAAAAATATATGTTTGGGAAATTGGTAAATAGCTTTAAAATGATGAAATAAAGGTAAATATTTCACATTAAACAGCTTATCGTACCACTTTTCGCCTTTTGAGAACGCAAATTACCATCGATTTATTATTGTCTTGCAAGCAAATAAGTTGACCTCGCTTTCTCCGTATGCAACTGACCTTACTAGTGACAGGTAAAAACGAATACATGTAATTTGTATTTTGTCGCTTATTAACTGCAAACTTGCATTGTTCTTTGTCCGTAATTAACGCCGACTAAAAGCAGATTCACAGAAAATAAAAAAATAAGAGCATTGCTGTACTGATTTAATGACGATTCGGCAAAGTTCGTAAACAATGCCGATAATTAATAAGATGGCGTCCATTTCTTGATTGATCTCAAAACACGAGCAATTGCACCTTTTTTCCTCGATGAGCGTACATTTCATAACATTCATAAGTTACATAAACACGTTTTATTAAGGCATCAATCATACCGGTATCTGATAGTTTTTTAAGGGTAACACAAATTTTGGCAGATAATGCCACTTTAAATATACTAGCTTAACCCCGCCACGTTTTACTTAATTGCCTGTACCAAGCCAGTAAAGTGTGCTACCGGTATCGAGTTGACCTCTCTACCAAGCCAGAAAAGTATGCTACGGGTATCGAGTTGACCTCTCTACCAAGCCAGAAAAGTGTGCTATGGGTATCGAGTTGACCTCTCTACCAAGCCAGAAAAGTGTGCTACGGGTATCGAGTTGACCTCTCTACCAAGCCAGAAAAGTGTGCTATGGGTATCGAGTTGACCTCTCTACCAAGCCAGAAAAGTGTGCTATGGGTATCGAGTTGACCTCTCTACCAAGCCAGAAAAGTGTGCTACGGGTATCGAGTTGACCTCTCTACCAAGCCAGAAAAGTGTGCTACGGGTATCGAGTTGACCTCTCTACCAAGCCAGAAAAGTGTGCTATGGGTATCGAGTTGACCTCTCTACCAAGCCAGAAAAGTGTGCTATGGGTATCGAGTTGACCTCTCTACCAAGCCAGAAAAGTGTGCTACGGGTATCGAATTGACCTCTCTACCAAGCCAGAAAAGTGGTGTACGGGTATCGAGTTGACCTCTCTACCAGGCCAGGTAAGTGTGCTACGGGTATCGAGTTGACCTCTCTTCCAAGCCAGAAAAGTGTGCTATGGGTATCGAGTTGACCTCTCTACCAAGCCAGAAAAGTGTGCTATGGGTATCGAGTTGACCTCTCTACCAAGCCAGAAAAGTGTGCTACGGGTATCGAGTTGACCTCTCTACCAAGCCAGAAAAGTGTGCTATGGGTATCGAGTTGACCTCTCTACCAAGCCAGAAAGTGTGCTACGGGTATCGAGTTGACCTCTCTACCAAGCCAGAAAAGTGTGCTATGGGTATCGAGTTGACCTCTCTATCAAGCCAGAAAGTGTGCTACGGGTATAGAGTTGGCCTCTCTACCAAGCCAGAAAAGTGTTGTACGGGTATCGAGTTGACCTCTCTACCAGGCCAGGTAAGTGTGCTACGGGTATCGAGTTGACCTCTCTACCAAGCCAGAAAAATGTGCTACGGGTATAGAGTTGACCTCTCTACCAAGCCAGGAAAGTGTGCTACGGGTATCGAGTTGACCTCTCTATGCTTCTGATATTTTATTTTAGAATAATTTCAACAGTATAGTATTTTTTACCATATCATATAAGCTATGCTATGCATGCCTATTCCTATAAATTATAGAAAGTCGTTATATTTTTGGACTACATGTAAGAAAGACAATACCGGTATCTATGTTGTAAACAGCAGAGTTATTTCCTATTATCCATGCAAATATTTTGTAGATATCATTTGTATTTCTAATATCAGGAGCCGTTATTCGACGAAGTCGTATACGATCGCTTTTGACCTACTTTTGTTATGGACGCTGTTGCCTAGCAATTTTAAAGATGAAAATGTTTTCTAACTTTTTGATTGGAGAATAATACAAATTTGGTAGGAGTTCGGAGAACGCAGTTAAAATGCTTGCAGGGATTTTCTGACTGTGTTTTTTTGGGCCGAATATCGGCCCCAGTCCCAATGTGAAAAAAAAAATGTCCCCAATTTCTTGGGGAAATATTCCCAATAGCGTGGTAATAAAATTATTCGTAAAAACTGGTTAAAAAGCTTTTTCAAATGACATTTTCACGCTTATGACCTGCTTTCTATTTGTTTTGATTAGCCAAGCGAAATACTACGCACAATATACCGATAAAGCCTCAGAAAACGAAAGCGGAAATCTGTAGTATTTGGAATAAATGTTTCATTAATTAAATTTAATATAGAATTGTATTTAAAACAGTAAATATGTCCTGTGATTTGCTAGAAATAAAAATGTCACGATGTTGCATAAATTGTTAAGAAATTGACCAGTAATGATGGAAGCAAGTAGCCTACATGTAACTTGAATTAAAACAAGTTTTTACCTCCCCCAGGAGAAAAATGAGGTTGATGACGTTAATAAAGCTACTGAATCTGTTTGTGCTTTGAAGTGAGTCCGACCCACTACTGTAACGGTGATGTCGTCTATCTAACCCCATTAAAAAAATCCTATTCCAGGTATTCCAATGCTCAATAGATGTTGTTGCAGTTAATTATGCTGTTTTTGCAATTAGTATCTAATTAATTATTACCTGTGATGTACCTGTATTTTATGTCAAATATTGCAGAAAAAGGGAAAATATTTGAGTGAAGTAAGTGTTATTAATAAAAAATAGAAATTGGAATGACACATTTTTTTCATATGGAGTGAAATCAAAATATGACATAAATAGTAAAATATCTTTTAAAACATATTTGTACCTTTGAAAAAAAACATGAATCATAAGAATTTCATTACAAAATGAATAGTAACAAACATAAGCTAAGACATGCTTGTTTATTATTTCATGTAGTTTAAAAGTAAATAATAAGTTCTATGGATGTTGAAATATAAATGTATTGATAGAGATATCACTTATTCATATATGTATGTTTTTTTTATTAGAATAAAAATGATAAATTAATATATTTTAGTTCCCCATTCTCTAATCAAGGTTTACCTGCAGTTACTAGTAATGAGGTTTTGTTTATACACCTTAAGACCCAAATGTTTGCACATTGTTTATACAATAATTACAGCTATTCCCACATGCAATTTGAGATTTCTTTAATGAATTTTAGAAAAAAGTGGGATTAGGTGGAGTCAACACTACCGGTCACCGTGCCCAGAAGCAGAACCACTGCGAATGTCACTCCAAAAACAACCAATTCAAATTCTGTATTACCTAACACAGCTTCAAATGACATCCAACAACATGTAAATAGTGGTGATATTGATATTCGCAATCTGACTGTCACTCTGATTCGGACAGTTGTGCTCCAGAGGTCATGGTACCAGATGCCAGGGTGTTCAGTTCAATGAAAAATTAACAAAAATACCCATGGCTATATGACAGTGTGGTACACCAAGGATATTTAAGTAAGTTTTGTGAACTGTTTTGTGGTCATTCTTCCTCATCACAAGAATGTGTTACTGTTGGCATTAACCTTGGTACAGTATGATTGCTATTCTATTTTACTGGACCTCCAAACTAACAAATGTATTGCTCTCCCCATCTTTTCCCAATTCACATCATTTACGCGCTAATTTTCCCAATTATAAGGGACCGGACCCCAGATACAAATGCGTAGAAAAATCACTGACTTGTAATAAGCATGTCGGATTTAAAGCACTTTGTAATAAGCAAGTCGGATTTAAGGCACTTGTAATAAGCAAGTCATTTAGTAGTTTGCTGATTGGTTGCGTCCGTCGTCCTACGCCCCGTACAGACAAAGGGAGTTCGAGTATAACTGATAATATGATTACTTTTAATGGTATATCTGTATACAATATATTAAACTTTAAATTTAAGCGATATTTTCTTTAACCAAAGTTTTATATGTCGTAAAGTTTTCAATGTATTATGTAATCTTCAGGTGAGCGACTGGGGATATTAAATTCTGAGAAAGTGCCATTTCATCTATTACATATTAAAGAAGTTATTGTTGAAGCCATGATTTTTTTTAGATTTTACCACGGATAGGAAATAATATACACCCCCTTTTTTTTTAAGCTCACTTGATGTGAGCCTTTGTCATCACTTTGCGTCGGTCGTCCGTCCGTACACAATTACTACAAATATTCTCCTCTGAAACCACTTGGCCACTTGAGACCAAACTTTGGTGGAATGGTCCGTGGGTGATCCCGTTCCAAAATTGTGTCCGATAATCCCGACCTCCAACCAACATGGTCGGTGTTACTAAAAATAAAAAAGGGGGATGAAATTAAAAAAATTTTCATCTCTGAAACTACTGGACCAATTGGAACTAATCTCTGCTAAGTCCTTTGATGACCCCCTTTCAAAATTGTGCCCGGCAATCCAGACATCCAACCAACATGGCCACTGTTGCTAAAAACAGAAAAGGTGGATGAAATTTTAATTGTTTTCCTCTTAACCTACTGGGCAAATCATGGATTCATGCTTTGCTAAAATAATCCTTTGGTGATCCCCTTTCAAAATTTTGTCTGGCAGTCCCGTCCTCGGGCCAAGATCATTGGACGCTGTTACTATTTATTAACGATTCCTTGCACATTAAGTAGGATGCAATGTTTTACATGTCTTATCAAATCCTATAAAACCAATATGTTTAGGTTATTTCAGTGAAATACTGTTCGTAGTAGAATATAATATATGTGCTTCGTCATATATTTTTTTTTAAATATAGTTCTTATTTTTGTACTATTATTCTAGTTTATTACAAAAACATTACACATCATTTTATTAACTGATTGACGTACGTTCATTATTACTTAAGAAATAAATCATGGAAGCCAGAATGTGTTGGGAGATTTAACACGGATTGGCGGATATTAGTATTTTATCCCGAGCCAGAAGCGAGGGATAAAATTTACCAATATCCGCCAATCCATGTTAAAAGTCAAAACACATTCTGGCTTCCATGATTTATTTCGATTCTGATATGTCTTAAGAGTACAAATACGGTGGCATACTCTGATTGGAAGACGGTAATTTATAATTACGTTTGCGGAAAATGTTGCACACAATTTATGCTGCCAATGAAAAAGTCAGTCACATTTACAGGCGCATGTGCTAATGAGATTATACCGAATGGATAACTCGCTCGTTTGTTAACAAAGCGAAAGAAGGACGTCATTTTAGAATATTAAATAATGAATAGTGAATAGTAAAACATTCACTTTCCGCCTTTGTATTGTGCATAGTGACGTACGACCTATTTCCTGACTTATCTCCGGGAATTGAACGAGGGTAACACGACGCGTGTAGCATTTGAAGCAGGAATTATTTACCCCGTTTTAAGTGTGGTTCATGTTGCTCGTGTAGTCTTCTGTGTAATGTTTTGTGCATCATTGTTTGTCTGTTTTCATATTGTATTGATTGTTCTACTTACACTTGTAGCCTCTGATTACCTCTTTGATATCTTTAAACTTTTCTTCATTGTATCTTGGATTTTTTTTCTCCTTCCTTTTTTATCAGTTCTAGGGTAGTTTTGCAAATAACCGACACTTTTATACATCTTTGGCAAAAATTGTCTTTGCAATAAAGCGAATTCTGCCATTAACCGCTTTGCAATTAACCGGGTGTTTTAAAGTTAAATGAATGGTAAATGGATCGGTGTTTAAGCTTTTTTTGCAATAATACGAATTTTGCAATTAACCGGTTTGCAATTAAGTGGAGTCTACTATGCTAATAAAAATATACTGTTGGCGAACTTCTAAAATAAGGTTTCATTGCAGGCAGAATAACACAAAATCCAGCGGGTCGTAATGATCGTGATCGTGTGGTAATTGGACTTACAACTACCTATTCTATCAGTGCCTATTACTAACGTTGTGAGTTCTAATCCCACTCGAGGCGAGGCGTATTCGATACAACATTATGTGATAGTGTTTGACAGTGACTTGCGACAGGTAGGTGGCTTTCTCCGGGTACTCTACCAATAAAACTGACCGCCACGATATAGCTGAACTGTTGTTGAAAGTGGTGTTAAAAATCAAAAACCTCCCAAAACAACAAATTAAGCAACCAGAAAATATAATTTGAATATTGGGTCAAAAGCACAATAACCTCTAAACTTTCCCTATGAATGACAACAAACAAAACCCAAAAAGACATTCGTAATTAATGATATAATTAATTGTTTATGATGAATAGCATAAAATAAATCATCCTCAATTAAACAAATATAATGTGGGCGGAATCGCAGATACCGATACTATTTAAAGAACGGCGTGGTTCGATGAATAATTATCATATATTCTTCTTCTTTTTTTAACTACTTACTTACTCGTGACTTGGTACTTTGAAATAAATACAATTAAGAACGAGAGACTATCCAACATTACGCCTAGATACACATCAAAGCAGAGAGACAGCGTCATCATTATAGTTCCAGAAATGCAAATACACGCTAAAGAATACCGAAGGGGTAATCAAAAATGGACAATCCAGAGAAACTAGCAACATAGGGACACAAGACAAAGGAAAAAATCAGAAACACACCACATTCATTATGTGATGGTTACCACTATATGCAAACAAAGACAAAAATAACGTAAATAAGACATGGGTTTTCCTCCAAACAACTGGAGGTAAAGACGAACCGAACATCGTTTAATGCAGAAATTGTAAGACATCACAACACGGAACTCAAAATGAAAATATATATAAAAGGACAACACATTTTAAAGCCGTAACTCGCCTCATGGAAGTTGCCAGCTTGCGACTGAAGAGATAATATGTTTCCAAAACTGTACGGGCCTCCGGGGACCCATGGCGACAGAAAAACGGGAAGTATACAAGAAAACAGAAAGCTTATTGTTTGTTAGCCCGAAATGGGATGTGCTACACCTGGAAGGTATCGTTGTCGGAAAAGAGAAGGCAGTGACGACAAGTCAGCTAAAGAGAAAAGAGACCGAAACAAGAGAAACTAGATATCGATTTGCATGAAGAAAAACAGAAGGTTGACCACACTTAGGCAATTGAACCAGAAGATCTGAAAAACAAATATACACGAGCCATGCATTGATTCCAAATATACCCGTCGACCTGCTTCAAAAGACATGGTTTGTTGTAATGCTTTTCCTCTGCAGATGGGGATGGGAAAATCTGCGCTCTGTGAAGAAAGACACAATTGCCCTAGCTAAGGATTCCTGGGGAAAAGAATATGTCTTCCAAAGAACGACAGTTGATTCATAATCTTGATCTTTATACATAATATTTTATATTAATTCTCCAAATTCATGTTTTCTATTTATATAAATCGTCGTCAGCAAAAATCTCATGCATTTGAAACTTTTTTTCAGAAAATGCACGACCTAAGTTGCAAGTTTTACGTTACTACCTACATGCAAGATGCAAGCACGTGGAGGGCGAAATTATTTTTCAAAAGTCTGAAAATATTCCTGTTAACACAGAAAAAAAAGTAAGTTTGTTGCGCGAATATCTTAAGGCAACAGGACATAATAGTAACTTTGAAACTCTCTCTGCACAACAATTAAATGACATCCTTTAGCATTGTTATCTCAGTGCAAGAAAAGCAGACGGCGAAATGTACAAAGTCAATTCTGAATCCATGTGATACTCATTTAAATAGATATCTCAAATCATCTACTGTGCAGAAAACATTTGACATCAAGGACAATGAATCTAATGAAGCAATTATGCGATTTAAAACCGCCATCACAGAACTTAAAATTAGCGGAAAAAATACAACTGAACCCCACCCCACTGTGTTAGAGGAAGATCGTGAAAAATATACTCTTCTATCCATACTAGTTCAAATACGCCCTCTGTGCAAAGTACAATGGGACAAATGCCCAAAAACATTTTTGTTGTTAATACTGACCATGAAACTAACAGGAAATATGAAACAAAAACATTGGCGAACTGACGAAAAATCACCGTGCTGATGACAAGGAAATGGTGTCCGCTATGATGCCAGAACAACCAGCTAGACCGTTTTGTCCAGTCCGCTCTTTTGAAAACAAAATATATTTCAAGTTACGTCCGGTTTGCAATAGCCTTTGGCAAAGACCATTGGAATCCATTATGGAGAACGATGATGTCTGGTATTGGAATTCTCCTGTCGATCGTGACATGTTGACAAAATTCATGAAGAAACTGAGCGCTTCATGTGGTTTCTCTCAGATTTGTGCAAAATCATTACATACGTGCAACAGGTGCAACACTTTTGCGGATGCTCGGTCGATAACGGCCCATTAAAGTGCATTTAGTCTGGCAATATATCAACGCACATCAGACCAGAAAAAATAACAATGGGAACAGTTGGTAATTCTGCAATGACTGGAGAAAGCATTAAGAAATGTTTGAAGATACCAAAGGGGTAAGCAGAAGGACAGACGACACAAGGAAACGGACAAAAAGTAAACAACGATCTACAAACCACTACACAGAAAATTAAAGATCGAACACCACGAACTCCACTAAAAACCGGGGATTAACTCAGATGTGCCGGAAGGGTAAACAGTTCCTGCTTTACACATGAGACCGGTGAAAATTATGACGATTTGCTGTGAAATAGAAATAAAATATCGAGACATTAAATCAACAAGACGCCCAAACCCCAAGGATCAGAAAATGTTCCTTCAACATAGTTATTGCTTCATTTTGACCGCCCACCACATCATTATCATAACTGTACATACAACTGACCGCAAATCATTAACACTTAAAATGGAAATCATTTGTTGGAGAGATATGTCACCTATCTAATGTCACAATGACTCATATCCGTAAAGTACATTACATCTAATATATTTGTGGTTTTGTGGTGCACTTCAAGCTAATGGACATTGCAAGAGAAGGCTTGAAGATACCAAATGAGTAGTCAGAGGCCGCAATACAAGGACAGACAAAATAATGACCAAAGAAGAAAATGAGAGGAAAATATAAACAATGGACAATGAAATACTACAAAGGAAACTAATGAATTTAGCAACGTGGTCCCCACTTATGCAGGGGGAGGAGGCAGTCAGTTTCTTACTTCAGTACTGATGCTTGTCTTGTTGCTCCTGTTAAAACATCACTTTCGACAAACGGTACATTTCCGCTGTCATCATATGATCCGTGGCGACCATAACACTTTCTAAGTAATGGCTTCTTTATTTCTACGAACTTTGTTTCTTGTCTGGAATATCATATATTTATATACATAAATGTGCTGCAGAAAGTTCCATATACACGGAAAGTGCACAAACGGAAGGTTTAAATGATCGCTTTTGCCGTAATGATTAGTTTTCAACTGTCCCTCACTTTCAATGTCTAGGTGAAAGCCCTATGATTTACTTGCTGTCAAAGACTTAAAATAATTGGCTTTCCAATCTTTTGATTTTGAGCGTACATGCTGAAGGTTATTACAGAAGCGTGTCATGAGCACTAATTTTGATATCTACGTTTTTATTAAGAGTATGGTATTAATGTATAAGTAGTTGAAAAGTCAAATGTTTTATTGCTTTATGAGAGCGACTTTGATTGTATGAATTCGAACCGATCTTTTGAATGGTAGGTAAGTTCAATGTTTTAATAATATTGAATAAGGAGAGGGGACATTTATTGCATATACTCTCGGATCTTTATCATATTTCACAATCCACATCCGATTCACACTATCGCAGTAGGAAATGCCGTCACAGTAAGATAAACCCTGTTTTGATCGCCAATAGAATAGATAAACTATTTCACTAATTAGGAAAACGGTTCCATGGAGCCTATAGCAGACACCGCAAAATAGCGTTGTTTGTATGGACACGTATGCAATATAGGTATTCAATAGAGTGAATATAAGTTCTTCATTAGTGTCGTCGGGGAATATTATGAAAAAAAGAATAATTAAGGATTGATCGCAATTTTTGTTCGGTTCATAGAAAAATAACCTCAATCAGGTTGTACACACCGGGTAACCCGCATATCGGGCTACGCACGGGGTGTGGGTGGTACATCCTGATTTGGGTTATTTCGAATGAACCGAACAAATAATTTCGATCAATCCTTATAAATTAATTCAAACTTTTTTTTGCTATGATATTGAAAAATATACTTATTTTTTCAAAATAAGGCAAATAATCGGAAATAAATTCAAATAACCCCAAAGATGTCTCATTTAAAGAAAATCACCTAATGACAACGCATGCGACGCCTTGAGAACGACGTTTATTTTTAGATTCAGTACACTGACAAATAACCTCAACTTTTTAAACCAATCAAAACACGCATAAATGACATGTGACTCTAAAATTAATTTATACAGTGATGGTCAACAATTCCACCAATATCAATAAAATGAACGAACACCTCTCATCTTAATTCGTTGAATACAAAAAAGACCACGACATATGACGTTGAAATCCAAGTCCTGGCTTGGAACAGACACAGACATGTGGCGGGGTTAAACCGATTTGGTTGGTTGTCAAATGAACTGTCAATACATAATACCTTTATCAAACAATCAATGTATTGTGATTTAAATACAAAACCAATCTTGGTAGCAGCTTTGTCTGCAGGCACAATAACATACCTTTCATGGAGACAAGACATGCAGTTTGCAAAATCCTGTCAGTTGTATCATCTTAGCCTCGGGTATCTGTCATATCCAGGAAATTCCCACTATTTCTTAACTGGATTATAATTTATTTGTATGTGTATGGTGGAATTTACTCTAAAAATGTCATGATACAAATATGTTGAGAAATATAAAACAAAATTAAATTTACATTCTTTACAGAAGAATGGGAGAGGGTGGTAGTCAGTTCAAATTCCGTCTGACGAGTTTCTATAATAAATACATGTTTACTAATAATAACCAATCGTCCAAGAATAAGGTCACGTGAACTTACCTTTATGTACCAATGCTATTTATCAGTTAAATTAGACAGGTCACGTTACCAACCATTAAAAGAAGAGTAGCACTATATTTAAATACATATATATGATGTGTTGTATGATTAAAATGGAAGTAGCATTATATACACTCCGACAAAAATTAGGCACCACCCTATATTTTTATCGATATATTTTTTTACATCAATACTGTTAAAACAATAAAATAAATATCACCATTTTCCTTACACTTCTTAAAAGACTACACCAAGGGCTCTACAATTACCAATCTATTTATCATCCTGAAAGACGTGACTATGACGTGGCAAAAATAGGGGTTCAAAACAGGCGCTGGGAAAACGTAAAACCAGTTTGTCTTTGATGGAAGTTTTTAACATTGCATTAAAATGCAGAGTCTTCAGATATTAAGAACTTTTAAATGCATCTATTGTGCGTATGTGTAAGGCATAAAAATCAATAACGAGTATATCCACCGCGTTTATTGTGAAGTTCTGTAACGCGCCTCGTCATGCTTCGCACAAGATGCCTACGCCGTTCTTGGGGGAACTGTTGCCACTCCTGTAAGGTAGCAGTGCTTAATTCGTCAATATTTTGACATTGTGGATTGATTTGGTTAATTTTTCGGCCAATACAGTCCCATACATGTTCTATAGGGTTCATGTCTGGCGACATCGCAGGCCATGAAATTGTCTAACAGCCTCTTGCTGCAAAAATGTTGTACAATCCGGGCTCTATGTGGCCTAGCGTTGTCGTCCACGAACATTGGCCTGTCAGCCAACGCATGATTGTCGAAATGGGGGACTACGCGTGGAGCGAGCACATTGTCACGGTATTTTTGGCCTGTCAGATTACCATAAAGAACGTACAATTCCAACTTCCAGTAAAAGGAAAAACAACCCCAGACAGTTAAACCCCCACCCCCAAAAGCAGTTGTGCCCAAAATGTGGTTGTCATGAAATGAAGTGTTTCGTTGGCGCCAAACCCTTGCACGACCGTCGGTAGGGCATAACAAAAAAGACTTTCATCAGACCAGTGGACCTGTCTCCATGTGCAAATAGTCCACCCCAAATGATCATGTGACCAGTCAAATTGAGCATGGTGATGACGTAATGTCAACTGTGGACGTTTTATGGGTCGTCGCGCTCGCATTCCCTGATGGTGGAGGCGTCTGATTACAGTGCGTGTGCTAATGTGGCCTCCAAACGCTAAATTACCACGAAGTGCACCAGCTGTACTGAACGGCCGTTGCCGCGTCCGTCTGGATATGAGCCGGTCCTCTCTCGGCGTCGGTTTGCGAGGTCTACCTGCACGAGGACGGTCAGTAACATTCTCCGTTTGACGAAAACGCTGCATCAGTCGTACAACGATGGAATGGTTAGCCCTGAAGTGGTCTGCCACCCCTCTATGGCTAAAACCACCGTTATGCATGCCAACAGCTTGCCACCTTTCTGGTATGGTTAATTTTCGCCAAACCATACCAAACCAATAGAAAATGAAACTTAAAACTCTACAAAAAAAAATCAGCTTTCGTTCGCAAACACAAATGTTGATATATTTAAATGCATGTATATGATGTGTAGTATAATTATATTGGACACGTGCAATGTATGTCCTCTAAACGTGATTAAATATACAGTAACGTGTTGTCTTAATCGTGTCCAATGTCGTACTGGATATTGTCTTTATGCATATATTTTTTTTCTCACCTTAAGCATGTAGTAAAAACGTGCGAGGATGTATAGTAACGTGAATGACTGACAATGTGTAAAACCTTAAACGTGTCGTTAAAACGTGCAGAGATGGTACGATTAGGTGGGTATAAGACATAATTTTAAGACCTTACATATGAGTATAAACGTGCGTGTATGTGTACGTACGTCTATTAAGGCATAGCTTAAGACTTTCAATGCGCCGTTAAAACGTGCACAGATATACAGTAACGTGTCGTAAACACTTCCCGGTCCTTTCCCATTCATGAGTGTACAATAAAATGTAACGGTTTTGACCATGTAAAGACATATCTAGGTCTAACACCGGGAGATGTGCAAGATAGTAAAATCTGTGACACCCGAGGGTAAGATTTAAATAGTATCGGACGAGGCTTATCTACAAAGTATCGCTCATTAGATGCTGTTTAAATTTTTCTTTTACGTGTAAATAGATTAGAATTCTCCATAATAGAGACACTCATTTTTGGTCAAGACGAGCTGTTTGTTTTATTCGTCCCGTATATCTAGACGACACCGCTGTCGGAAAGTTGTTTTCTGTAGATAAGAAACTTGGTCCGGGATGTACAATTCACTGAAACTTGATATATATGCATCTAATAAAAACAAATCTGTGAATAAATTATTGTAAAATATAGAATCACGAGATTCAGTACAACACCCTTTCGGATGATTTGAGTTCACTGCCGTTATTGGTTTGTAGTAACGGGTTTCGTGTTGCGCAATCTTTACTTTTCTGTGTAGTTGTCTGGACTAGTGTTTGTCTTATCGTTTTTATTTAGACTATTGCATTCTCTGTCCTTCGAATGTCGATTTCTGGTAGTATCTGTTATACCTTCAAACTTGTCTTCAAGATATTCGACGCCCACTATCTTTTAGAACAATATCTTATTTTTCAACTTGCACCAAGTAAAATGTATGACTTCGTAGTAGACTATTTTGTAGTTCTGGACCTATAATGAGTGAGCTGTCTCTCTGCTTGGGTATGTCTCTAGGCGTAATGCTGGATAGTCTCTCGTGCTCATTTTATCCATATACTTGCTTACTAAATGATAAAAGGTTATTCCTTTGCCCTACTAACAATGCATAACTTTGTCAGCGAAATATCTTTCCGAAGCACCTGAGTTCACCCTCGGTTTTTAGTGGGGCTCGTAATACTCGATCTTTAGTTTTATATGTATGTTTTGTTGATCGTTGTTTGTCCTTTTGACTTTTTCTTTTGGCCATTGTGTTGTCTGTTCTTCTTTGATATACGGATTCTGATTACCTCTTTGGTATCTTCTTCTTAAAAGCGCCACTAACCTAACAAGTAAGTGGAATTTTAAAAAATAGTCTATATGATAGTTACTCATCAAACCACACCGTTCTTAAAATCTGTGATACCGCCCACATTATTTTGTTTTTAACTGACGGTGATTTATTTTATGATATTCATTCATAATTGATTACTGGTATGTTATTAATTACTATAATGTTATTAATTACTAGTGTGTAATTAATTACGAATGTTGACCTATTGTCCTTGTCTCTTTGTTGTTTGTTTTTCTTTCTGTAATTCATGGGGAAAGCTTAGAGGTTATTGTACGTTTGACGCAATATTCACTTTAGACTTTCGTGTTGCTTAATTTGTTGTTTGGGAGGTTTATGGTGTTTAACGCCACTTTCAACAATATTTCAGTTATGTCGTAGCAGTCAGTTGTTTTGGTGGAGGAAACCGGAACAGCCAGAGAAAACCAACGACCTGTGCCACAAGTCACTGACAAACATCACATAAGGTTGTATCGAGAACACATTGCCTGAGTGGGATTCGATAACACAACGTTAGTGGTAATATGCACTGGTTCCTTAAGTAGTTGTAAATCCAACTATCATACGATCACGACCACGACGACCCCAACTGGTTGCTTGAATCGAAGAGAAAATGCATTAGGTGACCAAAGAAATGTGAGCTAAAAATAGCTTCGTAGATAATTTGTTTAAAACCAATACGAAAGTGATATGATAAAGAAATCGTTTAAAATTGCAGAAAAACAAACCATAGATCATCAATTAAGATCATAAAGTAGAAAACATAATAAATTATACAAAATCATGCCATGTACATAAAAGGGAGAAAAACAACACCGTCGGAACAGTTTCATAATTCAATCGGAAAATTGTAGAAATATATACTTTTGTGTCATCTGACCCATTCTCACCATTTTATTCCCATTTCGTACCCATTTGCATTGAAAATCAAATAGTACATTATATCACAAGATAAATGGTCCATGTTTTATAGTCTCCCTTGACAATTTGAATGAATAACATCACCGTTTACTTTTCTACGGAGATGTAACATTACATGGTCGCCATATTTGTTTCTATTGGGACGCCGTGTTGTTTACCTTAGATAAATTTAATGCGCAAGACGCGTGTCTGGAATAATTTCTTCATCAGGTACATTCAAGATCAAAAGATTTTAGAGCTAAATAATTTAAAAGTTTTTGTAAATAACAATTCCGTTGAATTCCGTTGAGAGTGGCGTTTGACACCATAACCCCGACCCCAACCCTACAGCTCACAGCAGTAACATGTCCGTTGAGAGTGGCGTTTGACACTATAACCCCGATCCCAACCCTACAGCTCACTGCAGTAAAATGTCAACTTTGTAAATATACATACAAAGCAAGCATAAAACATGTCTGATTCAAATTATATGTAATCTCCTACTTGAATTAATCAACCTAACCCAGGATCATGCCTGAAATAATAAAAGACATTAAAAGCATTAAAGTACATCTATGTCTTAGTCATATATTTTGGAATAGACACGAGTGTCTGCCTGTAATATTTGCCAGTCATTTATAGATTTACCGTTTTTTCATCCGTTACCTAGAAGGTCTGTTCACGAAGGGTTGGATTGAGAGAGGAGGTCTCTTCCATATACAGGTGTATACAGACTTGCAGGGTTTCCTTTAAGATTTTGCCAAACAAAAACATCAATTGTGTAAAAGAAGGACAATTCGTTGGGGATTTGTGTAAGGTTCTTAGTTATGATCTCCACCGCGATTTTCGCGTAAAAAACGATTTTCTGTTCGTCTTTTTTCCCATTTGTTTTGTATTGGGTTATTTTATTTCTATTTGTTTTGTATTGGGTTATTTTATTACTATTTGTTTTGTATGGGGTTATTTTATTTCTATTTGTTTTGTATGGGGTTATTTTATTTCTATTTGTTTTGTATGGGGTTATTTTATTTCTATTTGTTTTGTATGGGGTTATTTTATTACTATTTGTTTTGTATGGGGTTATTTTATTTCTATTTGTTTTGTATTGGGTTATTTTATTTCTATTTGTTTTGTATGGGGTTATTTTATTACTATTTGTTTTGTATGGGGTTATTTTATTTCTATTTGTTTTGTATTGGGTTATTTTATTTCTATTTGTTTTGTATTGGGTTATTTTATTTCTATTTGTTTTGTATGGGGTTATTTTATTTCTATTTGTTTTGTATGGGGTTATTTTATTTCTATTTGTTTTGTATTGGGTTATTTTATTACTATTTGTTTTGTATGGGGTTATTTTATTTCTATTTGTTTTGTATGGGGTTATTTTATTTCTATTTGTTTTGTATGGGGTTATTTTATTTCTATTTGTTTTGTATGGGGTTATTTTATTTCTATTTGTTTTGTATGGGGTTATTTTATTTCTATTTGTTTTGTATTGGGTTATTTTATTTCTATT
Source organism: Bathymodiolus brooksi (assembly GCA_963680875.1). Classification (NCBI taxonomy): domain Eukaryota; kingdom Metazoa; phylum Mollusca; class Bivalvia; order Mytilida; family Modiolidae; genus Bathymodiolus; species Bathymodiolus brooksi. The sequence goes on from OY804586.1 coordinate 21,139,578, forward strand.
TGTTTTGTATGGGGTTATTTTATTTCTATTTGTTTTGTATGGGGTTATTTTATTTCTATTTGTTTTGTATTGGGTTATTTTATTTCTATTTGTTTTGTATGGGGTTATTTTATTTCTATTTGTTTTGTATTGGGTTATTTTATTTCTATTTGTTTTGTATGGGGTTATTTTATTTCTATTTGTTTTGTATGAAGTTATTTTATTTCTATTTGTTTTGTATGGGGTTATTTTATTTCTATTTGTTTTGTATGGGGTTATTTTATTTCTATTTGTTTTGTATTGGGTTATTTTATTTCTATTTGTTTTGTATTGGGTTATTTTATTTCTATTTGTTTTGTATGGGGTTATTTTATTTCTATTTGTTTTGTATTGGGTTATTTTATTTCTATTTGTTTTGTATTGGGTTATTTTATTTCTATTTGTTTTGTATTGGGTTATTTTATTTCTATTTGTTTTGTATGGGGTTATTTTATTTCTATTTGTTTTGTATGGGGTTATTTTATTTCTATTTGTTTTGTATTGGGTTTTTTAATTTCTATTTGTTTTGTATTGGGTTATTTTATTTCTATTTGTTTTGTATGGGGTTATTTTATTTCTATTTGTTTTGTATGGGGTTATTTTATTTCTATTTGTTTTGTATGGGGTTATTTTATTTCTATTTGTTTTGTATGTGGTTATTTTATTTCTATTTGTTTTGTATGGGGTTATTTTATTTCTATTTGTTTTGTATTGGATTATTTTATTTCTATTTGTTTTGTATGGGGTTATTTTATTTCTATTTGTTTTGTATGGGGTTATTTTATTTCTATTTGTTTTGTATTGGGTTATTTTATTTCTATTTGTTTTGTATTGGGTTATTTTATTTCTATTTGTTTTGTATGGGGTTATTTTATTTCTATTTGTTTTGTATGGGGTTATTTTATTTCTATTTGTTTTGTATTTGGGTTATTTTATTTCTATTTGTTTTGTATGGGGTTATTTTATTTCTATTTGTTTTGTATGGGGTTATTTTATTTCTATTTGTTTTGTATTGGGTTATTTTATTTCTATTTGTTTTGTATGGGGTTATTTTATTTCTATTTGTTTTGTATGGGGTTATTTTATTTCTATTTGTTTTGTATGGGGTTATTTTATTTCTATTTGTTTTGTATTGGGTTATTTTATTTCTATTTGTTTTGTATTGGGTTATTTTATTTCTATTTGTTTTGTATGGGGTTATTTTATTTCTATTTGTTTTGTATTGGGTTATTTTATTTCTATTTGTTTTGTATTGGGTTATTTTATTTCTATTTGTTTTGTATGGGGTTATTTTATTTCTATTTGTTTTGTATGGGGTTATTTTATTTCTATTTGTTTTGTATTGGGTTATTTTATTTCTATTTGTTTTGTATTGGGTTATTTTATTTCTATTTGTTTTGTATGGGGTTATTTTATTTCTATTTGTTTTGTATGGGGTTATTTTATTTCTATTTGTTTTGTATGGGGTTATTTTATTTCTATTTGTTTTGTATGGGGTTATTTTATTTCTATTTGTTTTGTATGAGGTTATTTTATTTCTATTTGTTTTGTATGTGGTTATTTTATTTCTATTTGTTTTGTATGGGGTTATTTTATTTCTATTTGTTTTGTATTGGATTATTTTATTTCTATTTGTTTTGTATGGGGTTATTTTATTTCTATTTGTTTTGTATTGGGTTATTTTATTTCTATTTGTTTTGTATTGGGTTATTTTATTTCTATTTGTTTTGTATGGGGTTATTTTATTTCTATTTGTTTTGTATGGGGTTATTTTATTTCTATTTGTTTTGTATTTGGGGTTATTTTATTTCTATTTGTTTTGTATTGGGTTATTTTATTTCTATTTGTTTTGTATTGGGTTATTTTATTTCTATTTGTTTTGTATTGGGTTATTTTATTTCTATTTGTTTTGTATGGGGTTATTTTATTTCTATTTGTTTTGTATTGGGTTATTTTATTTCTATTTGTTTGTATGGGGTTATTTTATTTCTATTTGTTTTGTATGGGGTTATTTTATTTCTATTTGTTTTGTATGGGGTTATTTTATTTCTATTTGTTTTGTATTGGGTTATTTTATTTCTATTTGTTTTGTATGGGGTTATTTTATTTCTATTTGTTTTGTATGGGGTTATTTTATTTCTATTTGTTTTGTATGGGGTTATTTTATTTCTATTTGTTTTGTATTGGGTTATTTTATTTCTATTTGTTTTGTATTGGGTTATTTTATTTCTATTTGTTTTGTATGGGGTTATTTTATTACTATTTGTTTTGTATGGGGTTATTTTATTTCTATTTGTTTTGTATTGGGTTATTTTATTTCTATTTGTTTTGTATGGGGTTATTTTATTTCTATTTGTTTTGTATTGGGTTATTTTATTTCTATTTGTTTTGTATTGGGTTATTTTATTTCTATTTGTTTTGTATTTGGGTTATTTTATTTCTATTTGTTTTGTATTGGGTTATTTTATTTCTATTTGTTTTGTATGGGGTTATTTTATTTCTATTTGTTTTGTATGGGGTTATTTTATTTCTATTTGTTTTGTATTTGGGTTATTTTATTTCTATTTGTTTTGTATTGGGTTATTTTATTTCTATTTGTTTTGTATTGGCGTTATTTTATTTCTATTTGTTTTGTATGGGGTTATTTTATTTCTATTTGTTTTGTATTGGGTTATTTTATTTCTATTTGTTTTGTATTGGGTTATTTTATTTCTATTTGTTTTGTATGGGGTTATTTTATTTCTATTTGTTTTGTATGGGGTTATTTTATTTCTATTTGTTTTGTATGGGGTTATTTTATTTCTATTTGCTTTGTATGGGGTTATTTTATTTCTATTTGTTTTGTATTGGGGTTATTTTATTTCTATTTGTTTTGTATGGGGTTATTTTATTTCTATTTGTTTTGTATGGGGTTATTTTATTTCTATTTGTTTTGTATTTGGGTTATTTTATTTCTCTTTGTTTTGTATTGGGTTATTTTATTTCTATTTGTTTTGTATTGGGTTATTTTATTTCTATTTGTTTTGTATTGGGTTATTTTATTTCTATTTGTTTTGTATGGGGTTATTTTATTACTATTTGTTTTGTATGGGGTTATTTTATTTCTATTTGTTTTGTATTGGGTTATTGTATTTCTATTTGTTTTGTATGGGGTTATTTTATTTCTATTTGTTTTGTATTGGGTTATTTTATTTCTATTTGTTTTGTATTGGATTATTTTATTTCTATTTGTTTTGTATTTGGGTTATTTTATTTCTATTTGTTTTGTATTGGGTTATTTTATTTCTATTTGTTTTGTATTGGGTTATTTTATTTCTATTTGTTTTGTATTGGGTTATTTTATTTCTATTTGTTTTGTATGGGGTTATTTTATTTCTATTTGTTTTGTATTGGGGTTATTTTATTTCTATTTGTTTTGTATTGGGTTATTTTATTTCTATTTGTTTTGTATTGGGTTATTTTATTTCTATTTGTTTGTATGGGGTTATTTTATTACTATTTGTTTTGTATGGGGTTATTTTATTTCTATTTGTTTTGTATGGGGTTGTTTTATTTCTATTTGTTTTGTATTGGGTTATTTTATTTCTATTTGTTTTGTATTGAGTTATTTTATTTCTATTTGTTTTGTATTTGGGTTATTTTATTTCTATTTGTTTTGTATTGGGTTATTTTATTTCTATTTGTTTTGTATTGGGTTATTTTATTTCTATTTGTTTTGTATTAGGTTATTTTATTTCTATTTGTTTTGTATGGGGTTATTTTATTTCTATTTGTTTTGTATGGGGTTATTTTATTTCTATTTGTTTTGTATGGGGTTATTTTATTTCTATTTGTTTTGTATTGGGGTTATTTTATTTCTATTTGTTTTGTATTGGGTTATTTTATTTCTATTTGTTTTGTATTTGGGTTATTTTATTTCTATTTGTTTTGTATTGGGTTATTTTATTTCTATTTGTTTTGTATTGGGTTATTTTATTTCTATTTGTTTTGTATTGGGGTTATTTTATTTCTATTTGTTTTGTATTGGGTTATTTTATTTCTATTTGTTTTGTATTGGGTTATTTTATTTCTATTTGTTTTGTATTGGGTTATTTTATTTCTATTTGTTTTGTATTAGGTTATTTTATTTCTATTTGTTTTGTATTTGGGTTATTTTATTTCTATTTGTTTTGTATTGGGTTATTTTATTTCTATTTGTTTTGTATTGGGTTATTTTATTTCTATTTGTTTTGTATTTGGGTTATTTTATTTCTATTTGTTTTGTATGGGGTTATTTTATTTCTATTTGTTTTGTATTGGGTTATTTTATTTCTATTTGTTTTGTATTAGGTTATTTTATTTCTATTTGTTTTGTATGGGGTTATTTTATTTCTATTTGTTTTGTATGGGGTTATTTTATTTCTATTTGTTTTGTATGGGGTTATTTTATTTCTATTTGTTTTGTATTGGGGTTATTTTATTTCTATTTGTTTTGTATTGGGTTATTTTATTTCTATTTGTTTTGTATTTGGGTTATTTTATTTCTATTTGTTTTGTATTGGGTTATTTTATTTCTATTTGTTTTGTATTGGGTTATTTTATTTCTATTTGTTTTGTATTGGGGTTATTTTATTTCTATTTGTTTTGTATTGGGTTATTTTATTTCTATTTGTTTTGTATTGGGTTATTTTATTTCTATTTGTTTTGTATTGGGTTATTTTATTTCTATTTGTTTTGTATTAGGTTATTTTATTTCTATTTGTTTTGTATTTGGGTTATTTTATTTCTATTTGTTTTGTATTGGGTTATTTTATTTCTATTTGTTTTGTATTGGGTTATTTTATTTCTATTTGTTTTGTATTTGGGTTATTTTATTTCTATTTGTTTTGTATGGGGTTATTTTATTTCTATTTGTTTTGTATTGGGTTATTTTATTTCTATTTGTTTTGTATTGGGTTATTTTATTTCTATTTGTTTTGTATTGGGTTATTTTATTTCTATTTGTTTTGTATTGGGTTATTTTATTTCTATTTGTTTTGTATGGGGTTATTTTATTTCTATTTGTTTTGTATGGGGTTATTTTATTTCTATTTGTTTTGTATGGGGTTATTTTATTTCTATTTGTTTTGTATTGGGGTTATTTTATTTCTATTTGTTTTGTATTGGCGTTATTTTATTTCTATTTGTTTTGTATGGGGTTATTTTATTTCTATTTGTTTTGTATTGGGTTATTTTATTTCTATTTGTTTTGTATTGGGTTATTTTATTTCTATTTGTTTTGTATGGGGTTATTTTATTTCTATTTGTTTTGTATGGGGTTATTTTATTTCTATTTGTTTTGTATTGGGTTATTTTATTTCTATTTGTTTTGTATTTGGGTTATTTTATTTCTATTTGTTTTGTATGGGGTTATTTTATTTCTATTTGTTTTGTATTGGGTTATTTTATTTCTATTTGTTTTGTATTGGGTTATTTTATTTCTATTTGTTTTGTATTGGGTTATTTTATTTCTATTTGTTTTGTATTGGGTTATTTTATTTCTATTTGTTTTGTATGGGGTTATTTTATTTCTATTTGTTTTGTATGGGGTTATTTTATTTCTATTTGTTTTGTATTGGGTTATTTTATTTTTATTTGTTTTGTATGGGGTTATTTTATTTCTATTTGTTTTGTATGGGGTTATTTTATTTCTATTTGTTTTGTATTGGGTTATTTTATTTCTATTTGTTTTGTATGGGGTTATTTTATTTCTATTTGTTTTGTATGGGGTTATTTTATTTCTATTTGTTTTGTATGGGGTTATTTTATTTCTATTTGTTTTGTATTGGGTTATTTTATTTCTATTTGTTTTGTATGGGGTTATTTTATTTCTATTTGTTTTGTATGGGGTTATTTTATTTCTATTTGTTTTGTATTGGGTTATTTTATTTCTATTTGTTTTGTATTGGGTTATTTTTTTTTTATTTTTTTTTTGTATTGACCGGTATTTATTTACGCATACTGGTGTCCAACTCGATTTCCATATCAGGTGAAGCGAATTTTGATTCTATTACGGAAAATCTAACGTTGTTTTTGGAAATTTAAGACAGTATTGTAAATGTATATAAAATTCAATAGCCTTATGTTTGCAGGCATTTTTCTATATATGTAAATACATCTAGTTACAAGAAGAGTTTGAAAATACCCGAGGGGTAATACAAATCAGTAAATCGAAGAACAGGCAATATAATGGCCAAAACAAATAGAACAAAAAAACGATCTTACAACCCCAAAGTATTTGAGAGATCATTGGGAGCAATAAAACCAAAGGGTCCCTAAAATCATCTAAGGTCATCTATGCCTGAGGAAGGAGAACCGTAGTTTTAATAATAATTGCACGATTTAGGAACTGTAAATTTCGATAGAAAATATCCAAGTTTTTTGCTTTTGTTACTCCTTAATGCTGCGTGATTAGCGTGATTAGCGTGATTAGCGTGATTAGCGGAGAAGCAACAAATACCAATTGTATAGTCTTTGAAATGGAGTCAGTGTTTTGTCAAAGCAAAACTGCACCTCCATACCAAAAAATTACTAAAAATAACTCCCATGGATCTGTTTCATGTGATATTCATTATTGTCGCAACAAAACAGTCTATATCATCCGCAGTCAAATCGTAGGTAATGGATCAAAGCTGTACCTAACTTTTGACACCCCCGCTGATTATTATAAATATGACCTCAGTAAATGGTCATGTCTTAATATATGATATTCCATCTGCAGTCAAACCGTAGGTAATGGATGGTATATGTACTTAACTTTTGACACCCCCGCTGGATATTATAAATATTAGAAATATGACCACATATCTGCAGCAATAAATGTATATTATATATACAAATGTGTATGTTGAAGAATTAATACTTCAAATGGCGGTCATCAAATGGGGAGAGAAGTCACACCACAAACATCATTACATATTCACATATTTCAATTTCGGTCATCAACACGTCAAGTTTTATACTTACGATTGCATGAACAATACCACAAGTTGAAACATTTGATGTATAATAACGGCTCAAACGTCTTTCCACACTGAATATTTATTTTTTTTTAAATATTTTGTCAAGTCATATATAAGAATCTTTTTTTGCACTAAAAACAAAATTCGTCTGGTTGCCAGTTTCTCAGGATTGTTCATTTTTAATTGCCGCTTAAAACATTTTTGACATTTACGTCACCGAATATGGTACTGCTTTGACAACTATTTTACTTATTTTATTCCTGTATTTAAATACTGTTATAGTGACAGCCGGAACCTTTGAACCGTAATGAGAGCGGGAGGTTTGGCGCTTCAAAATCTGATTCAACCCACCATTTCTTCAGAAATGCCTGTACCAAGTCAGGGTCATTACGGTTTTCACAGTTTTCCGGTTGTTGACTGATTTTGTCTGTTTATATAAATATGAGTTTTTACTTTCCCTTTGTAAGATTGTTCGGAGTTCGGTAATTTTGTTATTACCCTTATTCGGTATTCTCTAACGTTTATTTGATATAGTGTATTCTCCTAATTATGTTCTTTATATTATATTTCTACTTTTGTTTTTAATATTAGTTAAAAGAAGTTTATTTTGATTTCACCAAATATTACTATATCTTCATAGAAAATTGTGACGTCGAGAATTTAGAGAATTTTTAGTTTAAATCATAAATGAGTGTAAATAAAAGTTCGAATAAAGTATTTAAAAAATGTTAAAATAAACTCTTAATAATTCTGCTTTTAAATTTGAACAAAGTAAACCAAATTGGATAATAAATTACATCAGGAGATACATTAGTAGATTCATATGAAATATACAGGGCAATATCTTTGTGTGGAAAGACTTTTAACCCACGAATGTAAGCAGAAAAAAATACTTTAAAAAATGGAAAGTTCGAATTAAAATACCAAAGAAGTGATACGCTTCTTGCAATCGCTAGTTGCAGAGGCCCCAAGTGAGCACGTTAGTTATGATTGATCGTCGATAGCCCCTTGGACGACAAAAAGTGTTTTCTTTAATCTATGTACTACCTCTTGTAACTAGATTAACACGACGGGTGCCACTAGTGGAGCAGGAACTGCTCACCCTTCCGGAGCACCTGAGTTCACCCACGGTTTTTAGTGGGGTTCGTTTTACTCTATCTTTAGTTTTATATGTATGTTTTGTAAATCGTTGTTTGTTCTTTTGTACTTTTTCTTTTTGGCCATTATGTTGTCTGTTCTTCTTCGATATACGGATTCTGATTGCGCCTTTGGTATCTTCAAACTCTTCTTATACTCATAGATATCATACTATACAGATCTCGTAAGGGAACGACCATTTAACTTGAAGGGGGGGGGGTATGTTTTTTTTTTTAAATAATATAACCTAATCTTAAATCCTGGAAAGAAATTTTGGGCTTTGCGCGACAAAAAAAATAAATATTCTAACTCTTGTGTTGTCCGAAAAAAAAAATTTTGGACGAAACAAAAAACCATAACCCTCCCCTTCAAGTTAAATGGTCGGTCCCTAATGTACATTGCTTTAATAGTAGATAATTGTTGGTAAACAACAAGTTAACTTATTAGATATATTTATTACTGAAATTGACAGTTACTAAATAATGTAATTATCAATAAAACTAAGGTTCTCCTATCTCAGGCATAGGTGACCTTTGACCTTGGTCGATGTTAGCCATACTGTTTAGGCGCCAAGTGTACAATGGGGCGGATTAGGAAGATAATGGGGCGGAAAAAATGAATCAATGGGGCGGATTTATCTTTCAATATCTATCATGTTGACTTAAGATTTTTTCAAATAAATCTAAATGTAAAGCAAAGACAGATCGCTAACAAAATACAAAATTTAATCGAAAAATTCAAGTAGCCATGCAAAACATATATAACATATACACAAAATGATCATATTTCACCCAAATGATGTCTCGAGCTCGAAACCTGTATCCGACCGACATTGCACATTCTAATCGATCAATGGTTTGGCTCTGGTATTTCTGAAATTGTTCAGACAAAAGTTGAAGTTGGATATCTCTTGCGTCTTTCTCTGTATAATGCTTGTCGCACGCTTTTTAGATCTGCTCGCTGTAAATTATCCTCTTTAATTTCACATAGCTCAGTACTTTTCCTGGTCTTAAAATCTGCCCCATCGTATTGCGGCTGCTTAGGCCCTTTGGCTTTATTGCTCCCAAAAATTTTAATTATTTCGTTTTCCAATCTTTCGATTTTGAGCATACCTGATGAAAGTTATTCCAGAAACGCGTCTTGCATACTAGATTTGATATTTGTGTTATTTGTAATGATCCGATAATCTTGAAATGTTTTACCTTAATGGCTGGCCTTATCATTGCAGATTGGTGTTTAGTCATTTAAATGTCACCAACAAAAGTCGCTTATTCCTTCAAATCGCAAAGATCCGCTGTAAAAAAAATAATATGCACCTATGACCACCTATTAACGTCACAATCAAAATCGTAATATTGCTCGCATGTTCTATTTATGAAATAACTAAACTTGTGTACACAAATAGCTTATTCTTTCAATTCGCCAAGACCCTCGGTATAAAAATATGTATGCACCTATTTACATGTATGAAATAACTAAACTGTATGCAATAGTCAATACCTATTAAATGTTGACTGGACAGAATAAAAGTTTAAGTATTTGATAAAATCTATTTCTACATAAAATATTGAATATTGGTTCGTAACAAGAACACAAATACATATATTCATATTTTCTGAGCCTTGGATAAGTATTGATCTAATATATGCATGTCGACCACCATTATTTATCGCAAAGACACATAAAGTAAAAGTTCTCAGGTAATAACCTATACAAGTAGGGTTACATATGACACCCCCGCTGTATACCGACCACTTAATGCATCATAAAAACACTATAAATCAATAGATATGTAGTTTGCTGCTCTAGTAATATTGTACTACAGATGTCCCGGTTAATATCTCGTGGAATATTATAGTCAAACCTACCTTAAATGGAACCTCTATATAGCAAATCACTGTCTATAAAGGACACCCTCATTTTTCCTATTAATGAATAATGGATATAATTTAACCTTTATATAAAGGGTTACTATTCATAAAGAACACATTTCCAGGTCCCCCTGCGTGGACTTTATAGACAGGTTTTACTGTACATTAAAGTTAGTGGGAATATTGATATCGGTATGCAAATAAAGCAAACATATATACTAATATTCTGTTTGATATCGACGTGGGGAATCAGATGATAAATTAAACCTGTTTATTTCCGTGTAATTGTCAGGCACAGATCTCTGATTTTCCGTTAGTAGAAACATGCAATTTTGACGAAGGATCGAGGAAACCACTTTAGTGCCGTATGGATACATGGTGGGGACCTGGATATATAAATGTATTGGCTTCAACATAAACATTATCTGTAATTGTTCACGGTGCACATAACTGACTATTTAATATATCAAAACGGACATATGCATTTAACTAATTATCCGCTGTAGCCAAAATCTACTCTGGAAATGTCTGAATATTATTCCACCGGCGTCAAGAAAGCGTTTTGTCAAGGGTATATTAGCAATTCTAATACAAACGTAGATATCAAATTAAGTGTAAATGACGCGTGTCTGGAATACCCTTCATCAGATATTCACAAAATCGAAAGATTGAAAAGCCAAATAATTTAAAAGTGTTTGGGAGCAATACAATTAAAGGGCCTAAACATGACAGCCAAAGTAGGCTACGGTCATCTATGCCTCAGGGAGGATAACCTTAGTTTTAATTTATTTTTAAATTACATATTTAGGAACTATAAATTGTAATAATAAATATATCTAATACATAAGGGTAATAACAAAATTACCGAACTCCGAACAATCTTACAAAGGGAAAGTCAAAACTCATAATTATATAAACAGACAAAATCAGTCAACCGGAAAACAATGTCAGTGCCGAGACACTAACATATTAATTATATTTCTATAATTTTTTTCCTGCAACTTATGTCATATTTGTCATCAACGTCCATTTTAATTTCAATATCAATATCAAATGCACTGCACACGCGAATTTCATTCGTTTTATTGATATTGAATCTAGAAAACTGTTTGTAAATCTACTTTCAATTATATGTTCGTTTCTTTGCAAAATACATTTCTATATGATTGATTGATGGGTTGATTATTCAATGTCAAGTTAGTGGTGATTTTTCATCTATATTCGTGACAAGATTCGATTAACAAATAATAAATCGAGGTATTGATATATGGGCGGATGTTTTGTTTACCTAAGGTAAAATGGTAGATAACATAAAAGGACAACAATGGTCATAGCTAACAGATTATTTTGCTTATTGCAAGCTGGCCATCTCTAAACCGGATATGGCCATTTCAACTATTAATGCCTTCGACGTTCTCCCATAGTAATTTGGACGCGAATTAAGGTTAAGGCGAAAAGTCATAATATCGACCTTTAAAGCAGAAAAAGCTAAAAGTCGAAACCATTACACGAAAAAGTGAAATAAGTAAGCAAACAAATCGAGAGAAAACAATTCTTTCGTTTTTTCGAGTTAATATCTTGAATTTGTTTCCCTCTTCTACTGGTCTGCTTGTTGTGTTCATATGAGACACTATATCTGATTTTGTCTTAAAGGATACGTCTTCTTAGCAAAAATGCAGAACCTGAGGCGACGTCCTTCAACACTTACTCTGCCAATAAAAGTAAAATGGTCTCTTCTTATACATATATATGTGTCAATAACAGAACATTTTTGATTTGCGTTGTTTAACTTTGAAAATTTTAATATATCATGCAAACATTTTCAGATCTGGAAGCTGCTAATGATTCTCAGGGTTCAATCCACTGAACTAATCAGAGCATCCTCAGTTGGCAGAAGAACGATTAACTGTAGATGGTGATTGCCAAGTTATAATACAGAAAAGATCACCCTATCTCATAGTCGGAGTCGTGTTTGGAGACGAGTGGGCGCCCTGTTGCCGCTACAAAAGACTAAACTTTCCTCCCCGTCCATCCCCTTATACATGTAGAGTGACATTCAAAAGTTGTTGCCACTGCTGTTCCATGCATCCCTCATTTCTGTATAAGTTGCTGAGCTTGTTCTCGTCCTAGATATGCATTAAATATATGCCGCTGGACATGCAGCAACAAACAATCAGTCATTTACAGACTAAAGTAACAATTATAGAAACGCGTCGTGGGCACTTAATTCGACAATTTATCACTGGATCGATACCTCCAGAATATCATGCGTCCAGAAGTCAGTGTTTCGCCACTTACATGGTTTATTAAATTTACCAAAGGTTATTTTACCTGATACATAGCTGATGTTAAAGGGATATTAAAGCTCATTTTGGTAATTGTTTGCATCTCATGAAAACTGCAATTGGTTAAATAAATGATATTTATGAAGCATTAACCCGGTTTTTATCGATGAAACTTTGTAGAAGTGACATAATTCGTTGATAATTCTGTCATATCTTGCGGTCTTTGCCAATAATTGAATTTTTGCTTCCTGGGCAAAAATTAATTTTGACCCTTTTAAGTGATATTTTAATGATATTAGGGATCATATGGGCATGCAAAGTATTTTTGGATTGTTTTTACAATTAAATTGAAAAGAAACAACCTTCGTCACGAGTTGAAAAAATATGTGTTAAAACGATCTTTAATATCCTTTTAAAAAGTAGCCGGTTTGGCTATCCTTATTAGGCTCTTTGGTTTTCTTGCTCCCAGAGACTATTTAAGGTGGTAGCATACACTTTGATCTGCTCGCTTAATATTCTGATTTTTTTGGCAGTGTGTTTGAATATATCCACTGTAATAAATATCAAAATTTTAGCAAATTCCAACCAACAGACTCACAGCTATGAATTCACTAGCCACATAGCAGCTTTTCTCTCTGGTTTTGATCACCGAGATGCTTGAAATCTGCATACAAACATCATATGATCAAAACGTTCAACTGATTTTAAAGAGCTATTTCCCTGTAGTGTATGGTACCCTCTTAATTATTTGGCTGTCCCTTTGTTTTGCTTGTTGATCTGAGTATACCTGTTAATATAATATTTATTATTATACAATTATTCACTTTTAATGAGATCTACTCATGACTATGCGGACCTGGTTAATGATTGATTGCGAGCGCGAGCGAGCACTTTATGGCATAAAATATGTACTTAGGATTTCTTGACAAACATGGCTGCACATACTGATGGATAAAAAGAATTTCGACGCATTGTGAACTCGTTCCGTGTAACACACTAACACACTCAACTAATGAAGATCGTCTTAACATAAAGCGCAAATGTGATTACTAAGTCTCGTACCCTCTCTCGCACGTCCGATACCACTGAAACCCGGAACCTGTGTGTAATAAAAGTCATTTTGTTAGCTTGTTTTACTTATATTGATATTTGTAATTGATTAAATCTCTGCTGACATACTGACAATAATTATTGCTTCTACGCGGAAGTTAACTTTTGAGATTTCGTTAGGAACTACAGTTCGATTGAATGAGACTAGATTCGGCCCTAAAAAAAGTCATCCCCGATATATCTCGGCCCAAAAAATCTCGCCACTATTTGCTGCACTGGATGCGGATTCGCGAGCATTCATGGCTGTGCCTGTTTCATATTAAATAACAATGAATTTTTCGCTTTTCGCTGATTGGCTTAGTACTGCCATTAATGTGAAAATATTCCATTACTCTCTGTAGGTCACCCGATTCAAGGGTAATGTTCAAAACCACAATCTGAGGTACAACCAAGAAAGTACTGTTTAGGCCAATCATCGAAAAGCAAAATTTCTTATCATTTAATAATATACAATTATTGCACTCTATCGAGTGCGATATGATGTTTTATGGAGCACTGGAAAGCAATTTCGGCCTTGGTCGATATTGCTTTCCAGTGCTCCATAAAACATCATATTGCACTCGATAGAGTGCAGTAATTGTTTTATTACATTTTACATTGCAAAATAAAACCAAGTTCCATCATTTTTATTTTGGCAATTTTTTTATCACTTAGGATGACCCGTTCCTGGATGTGTATTTTTGTTACTTATTACCATTGGCAAATTTGTGTTTTATTCTGGATTGCCTCAGACATATACTTCACTTTATAATAAAAGTGGTAAATATTACAGACGACAAACTGCAAGTGATGATTGATATTGATGACCACCAAATGATTACTTTGAGACGACAGATACCAAGTTGTGACTTATGAACAATGAAAATCGAATAATATTGTAGGACGATGAACACTAAGGTCGACAAACACCAAGTGACGATAACGTATAATGTAGTATATGTACCAGACCTTGAATTTAAGTACAATTATGATTAACATTGTATATTTAAATAACAATAATACAAAAACAATAAAATAGTTGATTTGGTCCAAGAGGTATATATACGTGTACACCAATGCAATGAGTACATATTAATGTTGTAAGTTTGAATCTCGCTCATGGTTAAGTGCAACCTATGCAATTAATTATGTTCGAATTCAAGTCGCTATAAATAAATATTTTTCAACTCTGTTATATATCGTGATTGGATTGTACTAATTCTTCAGTGACGTCATTTTAATCAAAATATGCGCTTGTGGAAATAGTTGCACTTCATTAAGTAAATTGGAGATTTACAGCACGTTGGTGGTTTTCTCTGTTATCTCTTGTTGCCTCCCCCAAACAAAAATCGATCTCCACGATATAACTGAAATATTGTGGAGACAGGCGTTAAATACCTATAATGGTAGTTGGATATACAACTGCTTATGCAATCAGTGACTATCACCACGAACGTTGCGAGTTCGAACCCCGCTCAGGCAATGTGTACTCGATACAACATTATTTGTTAAAGTTTGTCAGTCACTTGCTACAGGTCGGTGGTTTCCTCCGGTTTCCAGATCCTTTGCTATGACATTCACAGAATGTTAAACCTGTTAGCGGTATTCCAAGAAAAGTTGAAGGCGCCAAGGGTGTAAACTGAAGCTTTAAATTGAAGGACACATAATACAATGGCTAACAGTTTGAAGATACCAAAGGTGTAATCAGAAGCTTTAAGTCGAAGGACAGACAAAATGACAATACGACAAACACTCATCTACAAAACATTACACAAAGAATTAAAGATTGAACAACACGAACTCCCGAACTCCACTAAAATGCGGGAGTGAACTCAGGTGCACCGGAAGAGCTAACAGTTCCTGCTCCACGTGCACAAAATGTTAATGGTATCCCAACCATCTCTTTTTATAATTAGATATACAACGGTAATACAATCATAAACAAAATCCTATATATCTACCCCGAGGTTCCAAAGGGCGGGGGCTGCCATGATTGTGTTGATTTATTTCTTAAGGTTATTAATAGTGATAAAAATGACTAACCCATTTGTTGATTGATTGGTTAGTGTTTAACGCCAGCTTTATCAAATATCGTGGCCTACAATCAATTTGTGTAATCTGTGATGACGTAATAAATAGTGTATTCAATAACCCCGACACATTATTATCATATTAAGGCTAACATGGATATTTGAAAATTATTGCTATCTGATGAATTGTCATATTTTATTATACTTCCAGACACAGACATATGAATATGAGTCATTATTATAGTATATTATATTAGTTATAAATTAGGTAAGGCTAAAGACCGAATGACCTTTCTGCCTTTAACGACGAAGGTAAGGAACCCAAGTTCAATAATATCTACTGACTTTGCTTAAGCCGAAAACGTATTGTTATTGTGAATTGTCAAAAGAAAGACAGACAATACAATTGTCAAAAGAAGGACAGACAATACAATGGTCAAAAGAAGGACAGATAATGCAATGGTCAAAAGAAGGACAGACAATGCAATGGTCAAAAGAAGGACAGACAATGCAATGGTCAAAAGAAGGACAGATAATACAATGGTCAAAAGAAAGACAGACAATACAATTGTCAAAAGAAGGACAGACAATACAATGGTCAAAAGAAGGACAGACAATGCAATGGTCAAAAGAAGGACAAACAATACAATGGTCAAAAGAAGGACAGACAATACAATGGTCAAAAGAAGGACAGACAATGCTATTGTCAAAAGAAGGACAGACAATACAATGGTCAAAAGAAGGACATACAATACAATGGTCAAAAGAAGGACAGATAATACAATGGTCAAAAGAAGGACAAACAATACAATGGTCAAAAGAAGGACAGACAATACAATGGTCAAAAGAAGGACATACAATACAATGGTCAAAAGAAGGACAGACAATACAATGGTCAAAAGAAGGACAAACAATACAATGGTCAAAAGAAGGACAAACAATACAATGGTCAAAAGAAGGACAAACAATACAATGGTCAAAAGAAGGACATACAATGCAATGGTCAAAAGAAGGACAAACAATGCAATGGTCAAAAGAAGGACAAACAATACAATGGTCAAAAGAAGGACAAACAATACAATGGTCAAAAGAAGGACAGACAATACAATGGTCAAAAGAAGGACAAACAATACAATGGTCAAAAGAAGGACAGACAATACAATGGTCAAAAGAAGGACAGACAATGCAATGGTCAAAAGAAGGACAGACAATACAATGGTCAAAAGAAGGACAAACAATACAATGGTCAAAAGAAGGACATACAATACAATGGTCAAAAGAAGGACAGACAATACAATGGTCAAAAGAAGGACAGACAATACAATGGTCAAAAGAAGGACAAACAATACAATGGTCAAAAGAAGGACAGACAATACAATGGTCAAAAGAAGGACAGACAATACAATGGTCAAAAGAAGGACAGACAATACAATGGTCAAAAGAAGGACAGACAATACAATGGTCAAAAGAAGGACAAACAATACAATGGTCAAAAGAAGGACATACAATACAATGGTCAAAAGAAGGACAGACAATACAATGGTCAAAAGAAGGACAGACAATACAATGGTCAAAAGAAGGACAGACAATACAATGGTCAAAAGAAGGACATACAATACAATGGTCAAAAGAAGGACAGACAATACAATGGTCAAAAGAAGGACAGACAATACAATGGTCAAAGGAAGGACAGACAATACAATGGTCAAAAGAAGGACAGACAATACAATGGTCAAAAGAAGGACAGACAATACAATGGTCAAAAGAAGGACAGACAATACAATGGTCAAAAGAAGGACAGACAATACAATGGTCAAAAGAAGGACAGACAATACAATGGTCAAAAGAAGGACAGACAATACAATGGTCAAAAGAAGGACATACAATACAATGGTCAAAAGAAGGACAGACAATACAATGGTCAAAAGAAGGACATACAATACAATGGTCAAAAGAAGGACAGACAATACAATGGTCAAAAGAAGGACAGACAATACAATGGTCAAAAGAAGGACAGACAATACAATGGTCAAAAGAAGGACAGACAATACAATGGTCAAAAGAAGGACATACAATACAATGGTCAAAAGAAGGACAGACAATACAATGGTCAAAAGAAGGACAGACAATACAATGGTCAAAAGATAAAGGACAAAAACACTACACAAAACTAAAGATCGAGCATCATTAATAATGTCTCTTTTTCTTAACAAACACATTGTAATGTGTATTGATTGATTATAATGCACCATAAGCCTTTATGAAACCAGGGCTACTTTCCATATGTCGTATTATGTCGCATGTAGATTTCTCTGAAATAGCACATCATTTATATCAAAATACATAGTCATTGATGTTATATTACATTTCATGTGTAAAACTGTATATTTCTTTTACTGAAACATAATAAGCATGACATTTCTTGTGTCTATTGTCATGGAAACCATATTTCTCTTCAGAAACGCCGATTTTTCCAGAAAATATAATAGTTAAGAAGAGCTTGAAGAAGCCAATGGGATAATCAGAATCCGTAAACCGAAGGACATACAGACAGACAATACAATGGCCAAAAGAAAAAGGACCAACAATGATTTATTAAACACAACACAGAAAACTACGTTTACCAATTATATATTGATATAGGATATATCATGCACCTACAAGAATTTGCATTATATCATTTTGCGTTATTTTTCGGTTTATTCTATAAGAAGATAAACGTTAGAGAAAACCGAAGGTACAATGAAGAATGGACAATCCAGAGAAAACCGAAGGTGCAATCAAGAATGGACAATCCAGAGAAAACCGAAGGTGCAATCAAGAATGGACAATCCAGAAAAAACCGAAGGTGCAGTCAAGAATTGACAATCCAGAGAAAACCGAAGGTACAATCAAGAATGGAAAATCCAGAGAAAACCGAAGGTGCAATCAAGAATGGACAATCCAGAGAAAACCGCAGGGGCAATCAAGAATGGACAATCAAGAGAAAACCGAAGGTGCAATCAAGAATGGACAATCCAGAGAAACTCGCAACAAAAAACACAATATAATATGTGTTGGACACCACTATACGCAAACAAACACAAATAACGTAAATAGAACATGAGCCCTCCTACAAACGACTGGAGGTAAAGACGAACAGAACATCGATTTTATTCACCTTTACAAGTACATTTGTATTGTTCACTAATGCATTAAAAATAATGACGCTACTATGAGCAGGAAACGAATGGATCGCAAAAAATCCCAAAACAAATGGTCTAAACAGGATAGCCAAAATCGGCTAAGATAGCCTATGCTTGAGGGAGGATAACCTTAGTTTTAAGAAACAGGAACTGCTTACCCTTTGCGAGCACTTAAGTTCACTTCCGGTTTTTGGTGAGGTCCGTTTTACTCTAACGTTTATTTAATAATAATATGATTTAGGAACTGTAAATTTGGATAAAAAATATGGTGGTGTCCAACACATATTATGTTGTGTTTTTGTTTTGTTTTTATTTGTCTTCGTGTACCCTATGTTGCCAGTTTATCTAGATTGTTCATTTTTTTATTGCCCCTTCGGTATTCTCTAACATTTATCTAATAAACCAAATGTGCATTATGACAAGAATAATTAACACACATTGAATTTTCATTACTTTTACGAATACACCATTACACAATAGATAAAATACCATTACATGTATATGATTGTATTTATACATGTAATCCTGTCCAATGCATGATCTATGTATTAAGTACCTCCTTTGTAGTAGTAAAAAAACTATTTGCATTCGGCTGATTTATTGATAATATATATATGTCACATTGAAATAATATGCCCTTTGTATGTATTGTTTCAATATAGTTATAATGTATGTAATGGTGTTTTATAAATAATGTATGTAATGCAGGGTGTTTCTTGTTTATTTATATAATCATAGTCAATTATTGCAATATTTCTATATTTTTACTGTTTTCCTAATTTCGCACTAGTGAATCAGGAACTGCTTACTCTTCCAGAGCACATTCATCCCAGGGTTTTAGTGGGTTCGTGCAGTGTTTTGTAGAACATTGTTCTTTTTTTTTTTGGCCATTGTGTTGTCTGTCTTTCGTCGATATACGAATTCTGATTACCCCTTTGGTATCTTCAAACTCTTCTTTCGTTATGTTTTTCATCTGTATTGATGTACATTTATTATTTATTTCTTTATTTAAAACAGTTACAGGCATCATGATGTTTGAGATTAGTATAAGCTATAATTAGCTTGCTTCTGAATCGTAAATATATATATATATCTGTGTTATATTGTAGTATGTTTCTTAAATGAATACCTATGTTTAAACTAATATTTAAACGAAACAATCCCCCTAACAATATTAAGACAACAATCATCAACATTAATCCTCAGTCAGCCTAAGAAAAGTTTGAAGATACCAAAGGAGTATTATGTTGTGTTTTTGTTTTGTTTGTCATCCTCGTGTGTACCCTATGTTGCCAGTTTCTCTGGGTTGTTTTTGTTTTGTTTGTCATCCTCGTGTGTACCCTATGTTGCCAGTTTCTCTGGGTTGTTTTTGTTTTGTTTGTCATCCTCGTGTGTACCCTATGTTGCCAGTTTCTCTGGGTTGTTTTTGTTTTGTTTGTCATCCTCGTGTGTACCCTATGTTGCCAGTTTCTCTGGGTTGTTTTTGTTTTGTTTGTCATCCTCGTGTGTACCCTATGTTGCCAGTTTCTCTGGGTTGTTTTTGTTTTGTTTGTCATCCTCGTGTGTACCCTATGTTGCCAGTTTCTCTGGGTTGTTTTTGTTTTGTTTGTCATCCTCGTGTGTACCCTATGTTGCCAGTTTCTCTGGGTTGTTTTTGTTTTGTTTGTCATCCTCGTGTGTACCCTATGTTGCCAGTTTCTCTGGATTGTCCATTTTTCGGATGCCCCAGTATTCTGTAACGTTTATTGTTACCTTGACATATAGTATTTCTTGGAATGACATATTGAGTTAAGGGTGTGGTGTTTAACGCCACTGTCAACAATATTTCAGTTATATCGTAGCGGTCAGTTTTATTGGTGGAGGAAACAGGAGTACCTGGAGAAAACCACCGACCAACCACAAGTCACTGACAAACTTTATCACATAATGTTGTATCGAGTACACCTCGCCATGATCGAGATTCAAGCTCACAACTTTAGTTTAATAGGCACTGATTGCATAGGTAGTTGTAAATTGAGCTACCATGCAAACACGATGGCCTCTCAAGACACATTTAATTAATAAGCATTGTAGATAATAAATAAACGTCAGAAAAGTGCAATCTGATTTTGAATATTCAGCGTGCAATAGCGGCAATAATTACCCGGTTTAAGCCAATAATATCATGGCTTGTCTTTAAACAGTGGTCACAAAGACTATCATTTATTTTGCTTTATTTTATGGTTTCTGTGTAGTGTTTTGTAGTTCATTTGTTTGTCTTTCTGACCTACTTGTTTGGTGGTGTCTGTTCTTTTTCGATTTACGTCTTCGGATTACCCCTTCACACTTTTCTCAAGTTAGATCTATTTACATTTGTTTCTACAAAAATGTTAATCTTTAATCTCAATCATAAATTGTCATTTGCTGCTTGCTACCTGTCCAAGCAGTGCCTTTCACCACTAATGTTGTGAGTTCGAATCCCTCTCAGGCCAGGTGTACTCGATACAACATTATATGATACAGTTTGTTACTGACTTGCGACATGTCGGTGGTTTTCTCAGGGTACTCTGGTTGGTTTCATCCATCAATAAAAATGACCGCCATGATATAACTGAAATATTGTTGAAAGTGGTGTTAAACACAATAACCGTAACCATTTAAACAATATGTCATGTTATTCAGTACAAGACATTGCATATAGTGATTATATTGTATGCCTATGTGTATTTTCCAATAATTCACAAACAAGTCATTCACAAACATATATATACACTCACGGGTTAAAAGTATCTCCCCACTAAGATATTTCCCTATATATTTTATATAAAATCACTTATTTTCATAACATTCTCATGAAGTCATTCCCTAGCCGATGTTCATGAAATTTTCATCTTTAAGAGTAGAATTATTAAAATTTATTTTAATATTTTCATGTAATTTTTTCGAACTTTTATTTACAAGCATCTATGATTTAAACACAAATGTAAATTCTTGATGTCACAATTTTATATGATTATATAGTAAGATGTGGTGAAAAAATTAAACTTTGTTTTTAAATCAATTCTTCAGGGAAAGTAGAAATACAATTATTTGAAAATTATACGAGGAAGAAACTATATATATTTCTGCATTTAATGCTGAAAATTTCATGAAAATCAGATAAGGAATGACTTCAGGAGAATGTTTTGAAAATAAATGGCTTTATATGAAATATATAGGGAAATATCTTAGCGGGGAAATACGTTTGGCCCCTGAGTGTACTTATCCATTACCGTTTTATATCATTACATGCGGTTTTATTTTATTCCTAGCCAGATTTTCTTCAATGAGGTGTCACATAACCGACTTCCTGTCCTACTAGATCATGTTCGTGCCTCCATGACATATTTACGAATATTAAATGTATTCTACGACATATAACGCAAGCTGATACCAATAAACTCCGATATGTTCCGAATGTCGTATGACATTTATAGTACCCCTTCTAGTGGCCTGTTGATTATTCTTTTTCAATTTGTAGCCTTTGAAGCCAACGGACGTGTAGCGGCTCGCCCTCATATCTGAAATCTGCACAATTGATTAGCTCTTTGCAATTAGTTGTTAGCTTTTTTATTATTATATATTGAAGAATATTTTTTTTAAAAGGAGTGCAAATATGGAAAGAGGCCAGAAATCCGTTCTTGCAGTATTTTTATTTATTTTGTTAGGATTAATTTCCGAAGGAAGACATTTAAATCTTATGGTAAGTATATATTTATATACATAGTTATATATATATATATGTGTGTTTGTGCTAATGCTAATTTAAGCAGTGTGCCATATTAAGCATTCTAGAGAAAACTATTTTTGTATCTTCAATGTGGTATTTTGCTTTACAAAAATTACATATTGCAATTTTAAATCGGTGATGAAATAAATATTTTTTCATATGTTTTATTTTCGTTCTTTGAAAATGCAAGACAATACCTCGATATTAAAAATAATACTTTAAAATATCGATCATCTATTAAAAATTAAATAATAATAATCATAATAAATAAATATAAATAAAATAATGATTCCATACTCCTAAGACCATCTTGATATTATTTATTAAAAAAATATTTTTTTTTTAAATTATTTATCTGTTTTTATTATTATTTATTAACTTTTTTATCATTATTATTTATTAGCTTAATTTTCCTGATCGAAGTGTCGCTTAGTACGACTGTATTACAAAGATGATTCCATATCTTTATTTAGAACATAATTTTTTATTATTATTTATCTCCTTTTTCAATTATTTAATAAATACAATTTCTGTTTCTACTCATCTTTTTGCACCATTATAGGTCACAGAATGAAAATGAATCATTTAAAGTACATATATTTCACCTATTTAAAATTGCATTTTGTACAATACTACCCTCTATAGGACCCATTAACCTTTTTTCTAAGATGCTTTTTTGACATATCGCTAAAATATATTTTCTATTAATAGTCAATTCCATGAAAATGTATATAAAGATTAATTCATTACTTTTTACATAAAACATACAACTGTACTACATCAGATGCGGCTACAATATCAGCCCGCAAGTGCTTAAGTTCGAGAATTGCTTTATTGATTGATTTGGCGATTAACAACATTTTTATTAGAATTATGGCTATATCGTGATGTTCAGTGGTTAATATGACAAATAAAACGACATTGAAATCTATTACAAGCATTGTAACTATTACTTTATGTATTTGATAACTTAATTAAAGCAGGAACTGGTTACCCATCAGGAGCACCCCATTCCATCTCCAGTTTTTGTAGGGTTTGTGTTGCACGATCTTTTGTTTTCTGTGTAGTGTTTTGTGGATCGTTGTTTGTCATTTTGTCCTTTTGTTTGGCCATCGCCTTGTTTGTTCTTCTTTGATTTACGGCTTTTCTGGTTACACCTTTGGTATCTTCAAACAAATATCATCGACCACAAACAAGGATAATTAATTCACA
The DNA here is from genome assembly GCA_963680875.1 of Bathymodiolus brooksi. Lineage (NCBI taxonomy): Eukaryota > Metazoa > Mollusca > Bivalvia > Mytilida > Modiolidae > Bathymodiolus > Bathymodiolus brooksi. The sequence continues at coordinate 21,163,133 of OY804586.1, forward strand.
GGTAAACAGTAGACCACTATCTATAACTACTTGTACATGCATCTAGCAAATACACATTGCATGTACCCACCCATTAAATATTGCATATACATATATATTTTATAAGTCAAGTTTAAGCAGTGGTGGTGGTGACCAATTTCACCAATATCGGCACACCGAACAATCACCTATCATCTAAACCCATTGGGCACTAAAAAGACCACAACGGCATATGGCATTGGAAATTCATGTCCTCGCTTGTGACAGGCACACAAATTTGGCGGGGGAAAACTGGTTAATATGCTACCAATTGTGCCCCTTTTATACATATATAACACACAAAAGACACAATAGATATTTAATTATTGTGTATTCGCCATTGTTTAGTTACATATATACGACTATTCATCAATTATTTGATATCAATTTAGGTAAAGAAAAAAACGTAGTTTGAATAATTAGATAAATAGCATATATATATTTAATTGTAGAAACGATGTGACAACAATATCAATAAATATCCTAAGGTTTTTGTACAAATTATCATAAGTACTATAACAATAGCCATTAAACATGATTAATTGTTCGAGTTGGCCGGTTTGTTTTGACAAGGAGATGTACCAAGCTGTCAATATTATTATCTTCATTGTGATCATCTAACGTCCTTTCCATAAAGTGTTCCAAGGTGTCAAATTACTATGGTCGTTTGTCATCATTATTACAGTACAAGGCATTTTTTTTTATCTAAACAATAATTAGACAGTGAACTGTTTTTATATATTCGAACTTGTTTATTCTTTGAAACAATTATCATTAAAAGGCTGTTGAAATTACCTTCGTGATAATTACAAGGTTATGGGTTATGGTGTTTAACCCCACTTTCAACAATATCGTGGTGGTCAGTTTTATTGGTGGAGTACACGGAGATAACCACCGACCTGTCGCAAGTCACTGACAAATTTTATCACATAATGTTGCATGGAGTGCACTTTAATATGCACTGAAAAGTCAAAGCTAGAAATAATTGAAAATACCAAAGGGAGGTAATCAGAAGCTGTAAATTGCAGAAAGACAGACAATAAAATGAACAAAAGAAAAAGAACGAACAAAACATTACAAAGAAAACTTAAGCCTGAGCAATGCGAACCTCTCTCTGGTGGTGAACTCATGTGCTCCGGAAGGGTGAGCAGTTCCTGCTCCACATGTGGTACCCGTTGTGTTGCTCTTGCTATAAACCACGTGATAAGTCATGAATGAAGAAAGGACGGGATTATGATTACAATAAACGGAACATATCCGTGGTCATTATTGACAGAGATATCTCACTACCAAGGTCAAATAGTTCAAGAGACAACAGTAAACCATTACCAAGTTTAAATTGTTCAACGGTCAACTGTAGACCACTGTCAATATTAGATAGTTCAATGGTCAACCACAGACCACTACCAAGGTCTAATAGTTCAAGAGACAACAGTAAACCATTACCAAGGTTAAATAGTTCAAGGGTCAACTGTAGACCACTGTCAAGATTAGATAGTTCAATGGTCAACCACAGACCACTACCAAGGTTAAATAGTTCTAGGGTCTACAGTAGACCATTACCAAGGTTAAATAGTTCAGGGATAAAACATAGATTACGGTCAAGGTTACGTAGTTCAAACTGTAGAATAATGTTAATGTTAAATAGTTCAAGTTATTTTTTTTTGATTTGTAGAATACAAAAAAAGACAATTATCAATCAAACCATGGACGACGATTCAAGACAGGGGCCATAAGTTTGGTCTCCTCGCCGCCAATAGTAAATAGAAGAGAGAGAAAAGTGATGTCGAAAACATTCCAAAATATACTGAACAACAAAATGAACGTCAACAACCAGCGGAATTCAAATAATATAAACAAAATGGACGGTTCTATAAATAGTAACACAATGGGGACGAACTTTGGTGTAAATACCGGCATTGCTAATCAAATGCAAAACAATATGTTTGGAAATATAGGGCAGTTCAATCCACAAATAAACTCTCAAACACAAGGATTTGGCAGCCATCAAAATTTAAATGGATTTAATAATAATAATATGAATTTAATAGCCCAAATGTTAAATTCAAGAACTATTGCGAATCGACAGCAAAATGTTCCGAGTGTGGGTGCCATTAATTTTCCTCAGGCATTGACCAATAATATGCGACAAAATAATTCACCTCCGCCAATGAATAGAATAAACATCAAAGTAACCAAGAAAAAACACTCGTTGCCTTTACCAAGCTTGATCAATAAACGGGTAAATGGGTTTAGTAAACATGCAGTGAAGACGAACACCTTTAGCAAAACTCCCATCATTACCATGGTTCCAAAGAGACAGATGAATTCAAACATAGCAAAGCAAATTATGGAGAGGAAGCGACTCACTATGCTTGAAAAGTTACGGGCTATTCCACCAATAAGCTTAAGTGCAATGAAAGCTGCAGCCAGTAAGACACTTCAAAATGCAGTTACTGACCGACGTATTGGGTCATCAAAGGGTATTTCGGAAAAACTCGATTCTACGAATAAAATTAAAGTAATATCGAAAAACAATACAGCAGAGGTTAAGATAATCAATGACAAGCCAGTAAGTGTAGGTACAGGAACGAATGATCCGAATATCATAGTTTTAAAAGACATCTCAATAACAAATACCTCAGTTGAAGGAGTAAACGGGACCGTAAACGGGACAAAGATGAGCATTACTCTGATGTCACAAGCTACTGGGGGACGATCTATTGTTATTGAAGCTAATCATAATATTGTTCTTTCACAAGAAAAAATGCCAAATGGTACAGTACAATTTATTATCAAGACTGATACAAAATCAACAACACCAGAAACGACAACTCCTGTCAGTACAACAGTGCCAACAGAGGAACCGGAACTAGATGGAGAGGAGACGACGACTACACCGATACCCACGACTACAGCGGAAGTATAGTTATAGCTAGAATTTGGGTCTGCTCGACTTATTGGCTTCAAATCTGTGAAATGTCTGCCTCTTCATGTTAGCTCAATATTACGACCAACTAATGCCTTTGTTCATTAGGGCTGTTGTTATCAATGTATTTTGTAAAAAAGATGATAATCGTTTTTGTAGATGAAGATGAATTTCAAGTTGATTAAACTGAAGAAAACAATAAGACAGTCACACGGTGTGGAAGGCAGCATATGCATGCCAACAAATGGAATGAATAGACCCGGACATGCGCAGTGATTAGCCAAATTGAAGATTAAAAGATACCAGACTTTAAAGTAAAGGGTACCAGGCTGCTAACGGTACCAGGGTTGATCAATAAATAGTACCGGTGATAAGAAGGAACGGGACACGACGATTCAGTCACGTGATAGGTACGTCAAATGACGTCATAGAGAGTCGTGCGTTTTGCAATTCCATGTGCCAAGACTTGAAACTGTGCTTTACGGTGAAACTGCTGTCTCTAGATTTTCATTGTATTGAAAATTCTGTTTTTCGAACTGTGATATTTGTTTGTGTTTTAGTTATTATAAGATAGTATAATTAGTTTATAACTTTTATGTGCATATTATGACGCATTGTTTGTTTGATTTACTATGCATAGTATGAGTTTCATTGTATTTTATAGAGATTTGAGCACTTATTTTCCGTGAAAACACTTTTCATTGGTATCAATTAAGCCCCTGTGCGTTCAAAATATATATTATATCGAGTGTTTTTAAGCATTTCTCGCATATTCGGTTATGGAAACGCATATCTTAGCCTTTATAATAGAAACGTTTTATTTTCTCTGTCTTTTGGGAGAATCCTATGACATTTAGGGCGAATCCTAGGATTTTTAGTGCGAATCCAATGATGTTTGGGGCGAATCCTATGATGCTTAGGACGAATCCTATTATTTTTAGTATAAATCCTATTCAATTTGGGGTGCATCCAATAACATAAGGGTCGAACCATATAGTATTTTGGTCAATGTTCCAGTAGTTGTGCGAAGTACAATAGTAGTTGGGGAAACTCTTTTAGTTTTCGAGACTCAATATCCTGCACTGATTTAAATATCTACGCTTTTATTAGTATTTAGAGCAAATGTATATGCGGTTAAAAGGATAAAAACCAACAAGTGTTTAATAAAATAAAATAAAAGCTCAAAATAAAATCAACAAACTCGAATGCAAAACTAACGAACTTAAACAGAAATAGCATCTTCAGACTCGAATGCAAAACTAACGAACTTAAACAGAAATAGCATCTTCAGACTCGAATGCAAAACTAACGAACTTAAACAGAAATAGCATCTTCAGACTCGAATGCAAAACTAACGAACTTAAACAGAAGTAGCATCTTCAGACTCGAATGCAAAACTAACGAACTTAAACAGAAATAGCATCTTCAGACTCGAATGCAAAACTAACGAACTTAAACAGAAATAGCATCTTCAGACTCGAATGCAAAACTAACGAACTTAAACAGAAATAGCATCTTCAGACTCGAATGCAAAACTAACGAACTTAAACAGAAATAGCATCTTCAGACTCGAATGCAAAACTAACGAACTTAAACAGAAGTAGCATCTTCAGACTCGAATGCAAAACTAACGAACTTAAACAGAAATAGCATCTTCAGACTCGAATGCAAAACTAACGAACTTAAACAGAAATAGCATCTTCAGACTCGAATGCAAAACTAACGAACTTAAACAGAAATAGCATCTTCAGACTCGAATGCAAAACTAACGAACTTAAACAGAAGTAGCATCTTCAGACTCGAATGCAAAACTAACGAACTTAAACAGAAATAGCATCTTCAGACTCGAATGCAAAACTAACGAACTTAAACAGAAATAGCATCTTCAGACTCGAATGCAAAACTAACGAACTTAAACAGAAATAGCATCTTCAGACTCGAATGCAAAACTAACGAACTTAAACAGAAATAGCATCTTCAGACTCGAATGCAATAAATAGTAACGAAGATCATTCGTGAACGATAGAGCTAATATTCGAATTACCACTGGGTACATGTAGCGCTCAATTCAAAAACATACTGTACGCAAATGACATCGAAATTGACATGAAGTGATGTATGCTCTGTTATATATGTACTATGTATGCAACTTATAATTAACTCAAATTGTCAATTTGGGATATAACTACAGTTAAACCTGTATTAAGAGGTCAGAGGTCACCTTTGGGACAAAGAAAAAGTGGCCTTATAAGACAGGTGACCTCTTAAAAGAGGTTTAATTCATATGAAATGCTATGTGACAGGAAAAGATAAATGTAACCTTTTAATTCAGGTGACTGCTTAACAGAGGTAACCACAAAGACATGTTTGCCTGTATATACTAAATAAATATACAAACATAAGAAAAAACATTGACATGAGTATACAGCAGGTTTCTGAATTTACATCGAGGAATTCACCGATTGCACGCTACTAGCGTCAATTCTAATATTAACTGCTGTCTTCGTTAGTTTTGCATAGGAGCTTATTGATTTTTTAAAGATGTTAATTTTGCTATACTCTGTGTCACACGATCCATCTTTCCAAAATATGATACCCGTTTTTTACATGCCCATTAATTACCGTTTTACACTGAACAGCACATGTTACTCGATCTACTAGATTAACACGACGGGTGCCACTTGTGGAGCACCTGAGTTCACCCCCGGTTTTTAGTGCATAGTGGGGTTCGTGTTTCTCGATCTTTAGTTTTATATGTATGTTTTGTAGATCGTTGTTTGTCCTTTTGTACTTTTTCTTTTGACCATTGTGTTGTCTGTTCTTCTTCGATATATGGATTCTGATTACCACTTTGGTATCTTCAAACTCTTCTTATACTCCATCACAAGGTACATGGTCTATGTTTTACATTCTCCGTTGCCAGTTGGAATGAATGAATACGTCCCTCTCTTTCTCTACGGAGATTTGACATTACATGGTCGCCAACTTTGTTTCTGATAGGACGCTTAGTTGTTTATCTCGCTTCGTTAATTTTGCCTCTACATTTTCAATTAAAAGATATGCTTGAATTAAATATAACAGTGTTGTCTGAAATCGTCAGCAAATATTCCGTATTTCTTTTACCCAACGATTGACATTAAGACGAATTTCAAGGACATCCAACCAAAGGAACCCACATTTCACTTTCGGTATAAACAATTATCAAAGCCTCCATTTTAAGTCATCTATGACATGTGAATAAAACTCGTACATTCAAAGCGATTAAAATGAAGGATGTGTCACTGTGGAATTTAAGCTTCGCAAAGAATGGTCTCTCATATGCACTTAAGTTTGACGCATTGTGATAAGTAGTTTGTATTTCTCTCCATTTCAACAGGTTTCAAACTCAGTGACACAGAGTATAGTTGGAAGGTGACCATTATTATTTAGTTTAACCTTCGACGTCCATTTATGTTTACATTCGAGTTTCGGTTTTATTTTAAGCTATTTGTTAATTTAATATTTGTTGCGGTTGAAAGTATTTTTTACTCTTTTCTTCGCCTATATAAACCTTGTAGCATTGGTGCAACTCCAATAGTGCCTGGGAATATTCCTACAGGATCTGGGAGAGATTCCTACAGGATCTGGGAATATTCTTACAGGATCTGGGAGAGATTCCTACAGGGTTTTGGGGCGCGAATCCTATAGATGAATGGAAGTCAATTATGATATTTGTTTGTAAATTGTTCTGAACAGTATTCGTAGGTTATTTATTTATTTGTTTTATTTTCTACATTTTCATAATTGTTGTCATTTTCCATTTGTTTATAGATCTAGATCTATTTATTCTTAATGAATAATCTATGATGTAATCTCAATTTCGAATTTCGGAGACCATCGAAATAGATTTTAATTTGCATATATCATTGCTTTGCAATGCGTTGAACTGAGTTCACCCCCGGTTTTTAGTGGGGTCCGTGTTACTCGATCTTTAGTTTTATGTGTAATTTTTTGAAGATCGTTGTTTGTCCTTTTGTCTTTCTTTTGGCCATTGTGTTGTCTGTCCTTCTTCCATTTCGTGTCTTCAAACTCTTCTTAATGAGTAGATGATTTTTCCGGGTATGGATTCTATGACCACAAAGTACCGTTAACAATTTCGAGATCAATGACATTTTAGATTTTGTGTCATTTCTATAAGACCTATCTTTATATAGGACCATCACATTTTGCTGAGCAACCCAATTGGAAGGGCGAATATTAATATTAGAAATAATTGTTGTGCACAATATTTCTATTATTTTACTTATTGCGTTGACACTTAGGACATAGTTAAGACATCCTAAGTTAGGATAGTCTTAAGACAGCTTCGAGATCACTCCTAGGACATGTCCTGAGATGGTCCTAAGACCATCCTAAAAATCGTCCTAAGATATATCGTAGGACAAATCTTAAGATACTTTCGAGAGAACGGCCCCCTATGTTGGCGTTAAACAACAATCAGTCGCTCATTCACTCTATGTTGAACTCTGTCAAATTACATATAAGACAGATGTATTCCTTGCTATGAAGATAAAATTGACGTTTTCCATTGAAATAGAAGTAAAAATTCAGCTCTGAAACATGCTGGTTTCAAACTAGCAAATGCCATGGTGATAATGTTAGTATTTCCAATTGACACATATGTAAACTCTCCCACTAATGCATGCTTGTTTCGCTTTCTTCAATTATCAAATGCCAAGATGTCAGGATAAGAGATTTTTTTTCATTTTTTTTCTTTCTTTATTTACTTTCTTTTTTTTCTTTTTTTTTTTTTCTTTTTTTTTTTTTTTTTGGTTTCGTTTAATTTTTTTTTATTATTATTACTTAATTAATATGTATCGAAGAACTGGCGGGAGAAAGCAAAACATATATATAACCCTAAATACGTGGTTATTGCTCTATATCAAAGGTAATTTCCCAACTTTATTGAATGTTCATCGATGTCAGTATGTCAATATCAGAGCCCTATATGGTAATAGACAATGATTAATTGACATAATTAAATATCTCCTCCAGGTAATTATTCCCTACTAAATTAAGTACAGTCTTTTATTCAGGTGTTAATGGCTCGTCAATTACATATAGGTTACAACCTCGTTGTAGATTTAGTCAATTTCTTATTTTTTAGCGATAGATGTCCAACTTGTATATATGTTAAAAACATAATAATTTATTTACGAAAAACGTAGGGAACATTAACATAAGATTTCCTACGTTATTTAAAACAATCATGTTTTTGATCAATTTGGATTCAGATTTGTTATTTTTTAGCGAGAGATATCCATATTATTTATATCTATGAAAAACATTTTTTTTTTAAACTCCAACATTGTAAGCTTTATTCCAAATTTCTCACATCGTCTAAATAATTGTACATTTTTTTTTGTCAGTTTCGATTTTGATATCGGGAATACTAATAACGTCATAGAACCAAACACAATGTAATTGTTATATTTTATTGTTTATGTCGACCAGAAAATGAAATTTACTTATTTGTATTAATTTTTCTCTTGATTTGTTTTATTATTATTTTTTAATACTGATTTGTTTTCAGTGCTAAAGGATTAGAATATTGGAAATTTGATATTAAATGCAATATTTAACGAGTTGTAATGTTAAAAATAATTTAAAGGATATTTTAATGATGCATTACTTGAAACAAAACAAAATATTTACATACATTTGAAGAATTATATACAATGTAGAGATACAACTATACAAGGAGTTATCGTATCATTTATAAAACTATACAAGGAGTTATCGTATCATTTATAAAACTATACAAGGAGTTATCGTATCATTTATAAAACTATACAAGGAGTTATCGTATCATTTATAAAACTATACAAGGAGTTATCGTATCATTTATAAAACTATACAAGGAGTTATCGTATCATTTATAAAACTATACAAGGAGTTATCGTATCATTTATAAAACTATACAAGGAGTTATCGTATCATTTATAAAACTATACAAGGAGTTATCGTATCATTTATAAAACTATACAAGGAGTTATCGTATCATTTATAAAACTATACAAGGAGTTATCGTATCATTTCACTTTATTTTTATTTATGTTCATATTCTTTGAGTTGCAGTTGTTTATTTTTGTCTTTTGTTTTCTTTTTTGATGTTTGCATTTATTTCTTATTTTTTTTTACTGTTTCAAAATCAATCTTATTTTCTGTATAGTAGCTGGATTTACAGTGTATATCACCAAGATTGTGAGATCGAATTCCGCTCATGGCGAGGAGTACTCAATACAACATTATGTGATAAAGTTTGTCAGTGACTTGCAACAAGTCGATGGTATTCTTCGGGTACTCCGGTTTCCTCCACCAATAAAAATGGCCGCCACGATATTATTTAAATATTGTTGAAAGTGGCGTTAAACATCATAACCCTAAATCACGGAGAATGCGTTTATTGTTTTAAGCTATATCGTGACTACTAGGCTTATTGCAGGGGATGATGAAATTCCACCAGATATATAACGGCATGTGTCTGTAAACCTGAACTCTTACGGTGGTGAACCCACATCTAAATTATGTTCGACATGTGGTTAGAAGTGAACAACTTGAACTATTCTACCATTTGTTTCCTGTATCACTTGTTTTATTATATTTAATATGTTTTTTGTTGGTTTATTATAATTAGCTAGTATTTGTGTTATAATTTTTACGGAAAATATATATGTACATGTATATCTCATTTTTATCAAACTAATTCATCATCGTTATGTAGTGACGAAATAAGATAAATTATTATTATTTTTCTACTTTTTTGTAATTTATATGTGTATATGTCAATAATACTTGTGAAGACAATTGAAACCCACCTAAAGTATACTACTTTGAAAGACGATTAATTCTAGGGAAAGGGCGTGTTGTTGTTTTTATCTTGTTTATTGTTTGTTTGTAAGTTTTGGGCTTTTTTTTAGTTTTGTTTGTTTGTTTGTTTTTTTTTTTTAGTTTAGTTTTTGTTTGCTCTGGTCTGTTTTCTAGAACAAAATTGTCGTCAAATTTTATAGAAAAAAGAAGAAATTGATCGGAAATGAGAAAAAAAATAATGACCTATCTGACCTTGCAGTTTTTAACGAGAAATTATTGTAAAAATTGAAAAAATACTGATTTATCATGTTCCAACAAATCATAAAAATTCTCGTGAAACAAAATCAGACTGAGGGGAAAAACTTAAAAGTTAAATGGTCGGTCCCTTGTGATATATAAAGAAAAATGAATAAGTTTCATAGCGTCTTAACTTTATTTTTTTTGCTAGTACGTGTAATATTATTAAAACAGTTATAAACAATTTTATTTTCAAGTACTGGCATTTATTGTTATACTTCAGTATCTTTTTTTAATAGAAAATCGAGTGTAATATTTTAACTTATAAATCCTACATTCCTTGTTTTCTCTATTTCACCGGTCATCAGTTTTTTTACTGACGACCGGGGGAACAGTGATCTAGATCGCCAAAGCGCTTACGATATCGGTAAAATGACCATGATCTAAAACGTGTACGTGACGTAGGTATGTATAAAATGGCCACCGCCGGTGTGCCCAGTGGAACCATTATGGCTGTTCATTTACAGAAATGTTTGCATTTATCAAGTGAAATAAGAGTGATGCAAAACAAAATAGAGTTTCAGTAAAATAAAACAAGTGATGCCTGCACTTAAGGTGAACATCATAATTGTTCACCTTAAGTGCAGGAATTAGTTGCATTCTGATCAACATAGACTGTTTCCAATGTTAATATTTTGTTTGCAAAATGAGAGTATGAAAACACAACAGGAATCCAGTATATTCACATGACTTGATCATGTGACTGGGTATTGTTTTGGTTTGTTTGTTTAGAAAGTTAATTCCACTGTTAACAATGCTATGAAACTAGGGATACATAAATTAATGATGAATAAAACTTCAAAAATTATCTCTGTGTGTTATATCTGATTATAACGTGCTTCAATTATTAATGTATGGATACTGAATTTTGAAATGAAGAGTCAACAAAAGCGACACATCCAGCAGATTAGTTTATGGTGTTTGACGCCAACATTTTTTCAGTTATATCGTTCCGGTCAGTTTTATCGGTGGAGGAAACTGGAGTATCCGGAAAATAACACCGAGCTTTATCACATATTGCTTCGATTACGCCTCTCCATGAACGGGGTTCGAACACGCAACACATCCAGCGACAAGACTGTTATCTTCCTTTATATAGGAAATATCCCTCCCCGCCCCCTCCTCGTGTCAAGGACAAACTTACGATGTTGTATCGAGAATGCCTCATCACCGATGAATTAAAAAATCCTATGATGATATGGACAGATTATTAGGCAGGAGAAATCAGGATTTGATGTTTTATGTTTATTGTCATATTCAGCATTTTAAAGCTATATCATGTCGGTCATACTTATATGGTAAAAGGGGAGAAAACCAGAAGTCTTTAAAGAACTGACATGTGAAACGCCCTGTCAAGGGTGGAAGTCTGGAAACCTAACACTTATGGTGAATAAAGGGTCGCCAAGAGAATTTTTGGGTCCCAGGGCAAAAGGAAATTTGGCCCCCCTCCTCCAATTCTCCAAAAAATGATACTCAAGCTAAGTCCAACACGGTGTGTCATAAGCAAGGAATCAGTACAACAACACTGAATTGATGAATTGTGATTTAGAAAACCGCTTTCTACTTGCTTATTTGCAATGTCCCGGTTGACCCCCCTCCCCCCCCCCCCCTCTCAGTGGGCCTGGGTGAATATAGAGGCTTTAAGCGCACGTCGGTGGTGTTAGCTTGAGTAAGTGAGTGGTTGTTGTTTAATGCCAAGGAAGCAATTTTTCAGTTATATCATGTACATTGTATTGTACTAGATTAACAAGCTAAGCTGGATTTTGAACAATTCGCGGGTGGACATATCGCTGTACTCGGTAACATTATCCTGAATTGGAGCCACTAAGTATTAGGTCTTACTTCTTGTCGGTTTAAAATCTCGTACGACTAAAAGTATCCTATTCCAATGTCTTCCTGATTACATGTCAGAATGTATGACGCAACGTTTCAGAAAGTTACAAGATAACGAAAGGGTAATCAGAAGACGTAAATAGAAGATCAGACAATACAATGGCGAAAAGAGAAAAAAAGAAAAATTGGAGAAGCAATAATCTACAAAATACTACAAAGTAAGCTTAATGATTGAAAAACAAGAACATACTAAAAACTTCACTAAATTATTGGATTTTATTGTTATCATAGCTGTCAGGTCTGGCACTGGAGTATTGTATGTCTCAGTGTGGATTCTATTGTTATCACAGATGTCAGGTCTGGCACTGGAGTATTGTATGTCTCAGTATGGATTATATTGTTATCATAGCTGTCAGGTCTGGCACTGGAGTATTGTACGTCTCAGTATGGATTATATTGTTATCATAGCTGTCAGGTCTGGCACTGGAGTATTGTACGTCTAAGTATAGATTCTATTGTTATCATAGCTGTCAGGTCTGACACTGGAGTATTGTATGTCTCAGTATGGATTATATTGTTATCATAGCTGTCAGGTCTGGCACTGGAGTATTGTATGTCTCAGTACGGATTCTATTGTTATCATAGCTGTCAGGGCTGGCACTGGAGTATTGTACGTCTCAGTATGGATTATATTGTTATCATAGCTGTCAGGTCTGGCACTGGAGTATTTTATGTCTCAGTATGGACTATATTGTTATCATAGCTGTCAGGTCTGGCACTGGAGTATTGTATGTCTCAGTACGGATTCTATTGTTATCATAGCTGTCAGGGCTGGCACTGGAGTATTGTACGTCTCAGTATGGATTATATTGTTATCATAGCTGTCAGGTCTGGCACTGGAGTATTGTATGTCTCAGTATGGATTCTATTTTTATCATAGCTGTCAGGTCTGGCACTGAAGTATTGTACGTCTCAGTATGGATTCCATTGTTATCATAGTTGTAAGGTCTGGCACTGGAGTATTGTACGTCTCAGTATGGATTCTATTGTTATCATAGCTGTCAGGTCTGGCACTGGAGTATTGTATGTCTCAGTATGGATTCTATTGTTATCATAGCTGTCAGTTCTGGCACTGGAGTATTGTACCTCTCAGTATGAATTCTATTGTTATCATAGCTGTCAGGTCTGGCACTGGAGTATTGTTCGTCTCAGTATGGATACTATTGTAATCATAGCTGTCAGGTTTGGCACTGGAGTATTGTACCTCTCAGTATGGATTCTATTGTTTTCATAGCTGTCAGGTCTGGCACTGGAGTATTGTACGTTTCAGTATGGATTCTATTGTTATCATAGCTATCAGGTTTGGCACTGGAGTATTGTACGTCTCAGTATGGATTCTATTCTTATCATAGCTGTCAGGTCTGGCACTGGAGTATTGTACGTCTCAGTATGGATTCTAATTGTATCATAGCTGTCAGGTCTGGCACTGGATTATTGTACGTCTCAGTATGGATTATATTCTTATCATAGCTGTCAGGTCTGGCACTGGAGTATTGTACGTCTCAGTATGGATTCTATTGTTATCATAGCTGTCAGGTCGGACACTGGAGTATTGTATGTCTCAGTAAGGATTTAATTGTTATCATAGCTGTCAGGTCTGGCACTGGAGTATTGTATGTCTCAGTATGGATTCTATTGTTATCATAGCTGTCAGGTCTGACACTGGAGTATCGTATGTCTCAGTATGGATTATATTGTTATCATAGCTGTCAGGTCTGGCACTGGAGTATTGTACGTCTCAGTATGGATTATATTGTTATCATAGCTGTCAGGTCTGGCACTGGGGTATTGTATGTCTAAGTATGGATTCTATTGTTATCATAACTGTCAGGTCTGGCACTGGAGTATTGTATGTCTCAGTATGGATTCTATTGTTATCATAGCTGTCACGTCTGGCACTGGAGTATTGTATGTCTCAGTACGGATTATATTGTTATCATAGCTGTCAGGTCTGACACTGGAGTATTGTATGTCTCATTATGGATTCTATTGTTATCATATCTGTCAGGTCTGGCACTGGAGTATTGTGCGTCTCAGTATAGATTTTATTGTTATCATAGCTGTCAGGTCTGGCACTGGAGTATTGTATGTCTCAGTATGGATTCTATTGTTATCATAGCTGTCAGATCTGGCACTGGAGTATTGTATGTCTCAGTATGGATTATAATGTTATCATAGCTGTCAGGTCTAGCACTGGAGTATTGTATGTCTCAGTATGGATTCTATTGTTATCATAGCTGTCAGGTCTGACACTGGAGTATTGTATGTCTCAGTATGGATTCTATTGTTATCATAGCTGTCAGGTCTGACACTGGAGTATTGTACGTCTCAGTATGGATTCTATTGTTATCATAGCTGTCAGGTCTGGCACTGGAGTATTGTATGTCTCAGTATGGATTATATTGTTATCATAGCTGTCAGTTCTGGCACTGGAGTATTGTACCTCTCAGTATGAATTCTATTGTTATCATAGCTGTCAGGTCTGGCACTGGAGTATTGTTCGTCTCAGTATGGATTCTATTGTAATCATAGCTGTCAGGTTTGGCACTGGAGTATTGTACCTCTCAGTATGGATTCTATTGTTTTCATAGCTGTCAGGTCTGGCACTGGAGTATTGTACGTTTCAGTATGGATTCTATTGTTATCATAGCTATCAGGTTTGGCACTGGAGTATTGTACGTCTCAGTATGGATTCTATTCTTATCATAGCTGTCAGGTCTGGCACTGGAGTATTGTACGTCTCAGTATGGATTCTAATTGTATCATAGCTGTCAGGTCTGGCACTGGATTATTGTACGTCTCAGTATGGATTATATTCTTATCATAGCTGTCAGGTCTGGCACTGGAGTATTGTACGTCTCAGTATGGATTCTATTGTTATCATAGCTGTCAGGTCGGACACTGGAGTATTGTATGTCTCAGTAAGGATTTAATTGTTATCATAGCTGTCAGGTCTGGCACTGGAGTATTGTATGTCTCAGTATGGATTCTATTGTTATCATAGCTGTCAGGTCTGACACTGGAGTATCGTATGTCTCAGTATGGATTATATTTTTATCATAGCTGTCAGGTCTGGCACTGGAGTATTGTACGTCTCAGTATGGATTATATTGTTATCATAGCTGTCAGGTCTGGCACTGGAGTATTGTATGTCTAAGTATGGATTCTATTGTTATCATAGCTGTCAGGTCTGGCACTGGAGTATTGTATGTCTCAGTATGGATTCTATTGTTATCATAGCTGTCACGTCTGGCACTGGAGTATTGTATGTCTCAGTACGGATTATATTGTTATCATAGCTGTCAGGTCTGACACTGGAGTATTGTATGTCTCAGTATGGATTCTATTGTTATCATAGCTGTCAGATCTGGCACTGGAGTATTGTATGTCTCAGTATGGATTATATTGTTATCATAGCTGTCAGGTCTAGCACTGGAGTATTGTATGTCTCAGTATGGATTCTATTGTTATCATAGCTGTCAGGTCTGACACTGGAGTATTGTATGTCTCAGTATGGATTCTATTGTTATCATAGCTGTCAGGTCTGACACTGGAGTATTGTACGTCTCAGTATGGATTATATTGTTATCATAGCTGTCAGGTCTGGCACTGGAGAATTGTATGTCTCAGTATGGATTCTATTGTTATCATAGATGTCATGTCTGGCACTGGAGTATTGTATGTCTCAGTATGGATTCTATTGCTATCATAGCTGTCAGGTCTAGCACTGGAGTATTGTGTGTCTCAGTATGGATTCTATTGTTATTATAGCTGTCAGGTCTGGCACTGGAGTATTGTATGTCTCAGTATGGATTCTATTGTTATCATAGCTCTCAGGTCTGGCACTGGAGTATTGTATGTCTCAGAATGGATTCTATTGTTATCATAGCTATCATATCTGACACTGGAGTATTGTATGTCTCAGCATGGATTATATTGTTATCATAGCTGTCAGATCTGACACTGGAGTATTGTATGTCTCAGTATGGATTCTATTTTTATCATAGCTGTCAGCTCTGACACTAGAGTATTGTATGTCTCAATATGGATTCTATTGTTTTCATAGCTGTCAGGTCTGACACTGGAGTATTGTATGTCTCAGTATGGATTATATTGTTATCATAGCTGTCAGGTCTGACACTGGAGTATTGTATGTCTCAGTATGGATTCTATTGTTATCATAGCTGTCAGGTCTGGCACTGGAGTATTGTATGTCTCAGTATGGATTCTATTGTTATCGTAGCTGTCAGATCTGACACTGGCGTATTGTATGTCTCGGTATGGATTATATTGTTATTATAGCTGTCAGGTCTGGCACTGGAGTATTGTACGTCTCAGTATGGATTCTATTGTTATCATAGCTGTCAGGTCTGGCACTGGAGTATTGTACGTCTCAGTATGGATTCTATTGTAAGCATAGCTGTCAGGTCTGGCACTGGAGGCAACAAAATTAGCTCTGGATATAATTAAGGTAATGACAAGAACATGCAATGTCTCCAAAGCATGTCGAATCCCGCCCTGGCGAGATGTACTCGATACAATATTTTGTGATAAAGTTTGTCAATCACATGCGGCAGATTGATGGTTTTCTCGGGTACTCCGGTTTCCTCTACCAATAAAACTGGACGCCATGATATAATTGAAATATTGTTGAAAATAGCGTTTAACACCATACCACCCTCCCGCCACCAAAACAAGCATGTCACTGCATATGTGTGTATATTGTCATTTGAAAATCAAAATTTAAACAAATCTGTGATTAAGCAAGTTTTATTTTTATCGTTGTTATTTTTTTTTCTAGAAAAATAGGTTTCTACATGAAATAGTACTTATTCTGTTGATTGTTGATACAATATATTTATTGTAATATACATTGCATACCATCAGTACGAGTTGATTGAATGACCGATTGACGACCTGATGATGTGACATGGTAAAATAAATATATGTAGACCTATACATATTATATACATTGTACATGATGAACTGAAGAATGAGATCTTATATTTAACCATATGTGACATTCTCATTCCCTGCTCTCTCTCGTATCCCTTCTCTATCGCATCTGTTCTGCCTCAAACTCCTTATCGGCCTATTTCTACACTCACACCACCCCCTTTTCCATTTTTATTTCTTCCGTCTGCTATCAACTGTATTCAAGATTATTATCATTTAATTTTATCATTGTTATATATACTGTATATGCATGGAGGTTACCTTTTTATGTTTTGCTACTTTTATCTATTATTTTATTTTGTAAAGCGCCTTAGTGTATTTTTTTAGATAGGACGCTAAACAAATTCTGGTATTATTATTATTATGGTCTATTTATCCACATCGAATAGGCACAGTCCATGGACATAAGTATTCGTCACCTTCGATTTTTGTATATAATAAAGAACAAATTAATCTTAGATTCGGGATAAGAGGTTCGCATGAGTTGAATAGCTATAGAGTATTGTTTCGGCACTGAATTGGTTTATTGTAAATATTCATTATTGAATTAGCTTGGTTTGGTTTTATTGTGTTTAGCGCCACTTTCAACAATATTTCAGTTATATCGTGGCGGTCAGTTTTAATGGTGGAGGAAACCGGAAGACCCGAGAAAACCACCCACCTGCCGTAAGTCACTGACAACCTTTACCACATAATGTTGTACACCTCGCCCTAGGCGGGAGTCGAACCCACAACATCAGTGGTGATAGGCACCAATTGCATAGTTAATTGTAAATACCACTACCATACGATCACGGCCACGACGGCCCCTATTTATTATTATTGAAACTTACAGTTCCTAAATAATGTAATTATTATCAAAACTACGGTTCTACTCCCTCGGTCATAGATAATCTTAGACGATTTTGGATTTGATTTTTTGATTTGTTGTGCTTAACGCCACTTTCAGCAATATGTCAGCTATATCATGGCGACCAAATGTAGTGGTGAAAGAAGCCGGAGTACCCGGAGAGAACCACCGACCATGGGCAAGCAACTGGTAAACTTTATCACTTGCGCTGCGAGTCGAATGCACCCTTTTTGTAATTTACAAAGCCGGGCGCGAACCCAGGCCTTATTGGTGATAGGCTTGTATGAGTTGTTAGGAAATCCAACTACTACCTAACTCATTGAGCCACCCGGATCCCTCTAACTCATTGAGTCACCCGGGCCCTCCTAACTCATTGAGTCACCCGGGCCATTGCCGATTTTGGTTATTATGTTTTTAGGTACTTTGGTTTTCTTGCTCCCAAGACTTTTAAATTATTTGTCTTTCCGGTCTGTTGATTTTAAGCGTACCTGACGAGGGTTGTTCACGATACGCGTTGTGCACACTCAATTAAGGTATTTATTAAAATGTAATTCAGTTGTGTCTAAGGCAAAGTGTACTCCTATCATTTGTAGAAATATGTAGTTGCTCACTATATCGAAAACATTTCGTTAGGCACTTTTATATTAACTTTGCCTCAGCATTTTATCTTGGAATATACTTTTTGTATGCATACTTTTTTTTCTCAGAATGTTATATCTCCTTATAAACATTTTCTACGTATAATTTTAAGAATATTTTTTTTCTAGGTGTACATATTTTGCCAAACTCTTTTACACAATCCACGTGTTTTTTTTAAACTCTCTCATTATTCTCTATGTTCCGTTTAACTTCTATAAAACCTACAGAAAAAAACCTTAAAAATCCAGTTTTCAAATCAACAATTATTTTTCTTGATGTATATTAATATATGATATATACGAACTCTGACAATTAATTACAAACATGTTGGTCCATAACTAAAAAAGTTACCCATTAGGTCTCTATGTTAATTATATTTTCTGAAGTGTAAAAATGTGCATGGAGTGAGTACAAATAGTGTAAGCAGGGGCGGATTTAGAGGGGGCGTGCGGGGAGTGCGACCCCCTAAAATTCGCAAAGCATATGTTATACAACGTTAATTAAGCAGTTCGACAAACAACTTTTTCATGAATGGTTAACTCGTGACCTGTAGTAAAATATTCCTACACATTGTAAATACACGTTGGGTGTGTTCGTTGATTCATATATGGATTTGCCGACAATTTCCGCTTTTGTTTGTCTATAAACAAGAACGGTCGAATCATATGTTCTCAATGAATGAATCAAGCGACGAAAAGAAAAGCTCCATCCGAACGGGCAGTATTAACTAGAACCACCCGAAAGGACAAGCACCGAAAGTACAGACCAATTAGTGAAATGAGGAATGCGTTAAAACTAAACCAATAGATCTTTGAAGGGTTAAAATATCGTGATCGATCAGTCATGAGTTGAACAATTCGTATCACGGTTGTTCAAAAAAAGTTTTACTTTAGGTTCTTATAATCTGACAAAAATATACTGTTAACAATTATCCGACAAAATTAAGACTCCAAATCAAGTTTTTTTGGTCTGATAAAAATGGTGTGGTTGGTTCAAAATTGTCGTTCAAATAAATTCCTAAAATCCCCAGAATTTCAGGGGGGCTTAGCCCCCCTGGGCCCCCTACTAGGGTTCTACCCTGGATCAGTTGGGGACCCTTAAGCGGTCCCCAGACCCCTCGCCTACTCACGCCCCCCCCCCCCTTACCACAAATCCTGGATCCGCCCCTGGTAAGAGCCCAATCATCAAAACAAAATAGCAGACATGTGCTTTCAATGTATATTTCATTGTACCATGTGACATAGGACATTTAAATATTAAAAGGCTACTCATTAACTGACCATTAAGGTGATAGTCAATTGTTATTGATGTCCATTAATATTTAAATGTCCTATGTCACATGGTACACTCTGTTATTTGTACTCACTCCAGCCAGATTTTTACACTTCAGAAAATATAATTAACACAGATGGATAACTTTTTTAATAATGGACCAACAATTTTCACCGGGTACTTAGGTTTCCTCCACCAATAAAGCTGACCGTCGCGATATAACTGAAATATTGTTGAAAGTGGCGTTAAACACCATAACCTTAACCTTAACCCTACCCATTTTAAGGTTGAAAAGCAGAAAATAAAAGTCACTAAGCGAGTTTATTTCTTATAAGTATGTTGTATAATAATTCCAGGAATTTGTCCCTTATTTTCACTGTTACTGTTCGTTGACGGTACTAAAGATCTTAAAAATGTTATTATTTTTCACCAGAAGAGGCTTTTCAAACATAACTGGATATATTTCCTGTCCCTCTTCAGAATATAAAACTGTTTCTATAGACCTCAACACATCAGAAGAATTTAAAATAGTAAGATTTATATCGTGCTTTCCTGAATAAGTACTTGATCCAAACACGTTTATTACTAACATGATGCAATCAAGGTTTGTGGTAAAATCAAGGCAGTCGTTACCTCCATCATCATTCCAGAAACCTGAATAGGAAGTATCACATCGAAGACATACCTTAATAAAGGATCGCGCTGTCGTCGCAATGTCGTACTTTGCGATTTTTTTCTTAACTGGCGACTGAAATCGGCTTCTAGCTATTTTTTTGGCGCCTAGATTTCCTTGTGTAAATTTATAGATAATCATTGTGTATAGTAACAAAAATCAATAAATTATATATTGACGATTGATTTTCGAAAGTGACAAGTATTTCCCGTAACCAATTCGTCACTTGAATTTTCAAAAAATCGTAGAAAAATGTTTGTAGCAATCCATTCTTCTTCTTCTTTGCTGATTAAAACTAATTAGTCACTACAATGACAATTTTATTACATGTTACAAGCCAATCAACGGATTATATAATTTTTGTTTTGATTGCCTAATCTTTGATCACATCTGGCTTGATTTACCTGGTTAAAGATAATGATGCCGAAAAAGAATTCAATCAATGATAATGATTTTTTTTTAGTTAATTTTATAGTTATGATTGACATTTTGTACAAAGTATCTAGAGTAGAAGTTGGACCATTGCCATTGGCAGAGACTTTTTTTTTGCTGAAGACTACACAATTATGAGTTATTACAATTGTTGTGGTATTAGACGAAGGCACAGTAACATTTCAAAGGAGGTGGTTATTACAATTTGTGTGGTATTAGATCAAAATCATGGCAATGTTATGTTTTATCAGTTGGTTTCTAATTTGCAGAGTATGTTCCCATCCTAGGAGGTTTTCATAGCTTTTCAATCTCCATTACTAACTAATAAGGCAAGGTAACTGATTATAAGATTAAACTCATTAAAATCTGTTCAGCAAAAGTGACTAGTGATCTCAAAATCCTGGCTGAATCCCGGATAATCCGTAGAATACAGTATATTGTAATAAATTATATAAATCGTTTTGTTTTTGATGATCAAATCGAAATGAAAAACAGAAGTACAATACAGACATTAACATTTGTACAAACAAATCCGGACCATTTATACATGAAATTGAACATGAAACTGGCCGTCGTACATGCAATCATCCAGTTTCGGTTCGAAAAAATTAGTTCCTTGTAAAAAATTTGGCTAGCTCCTAAACTGGCCCCTGACTTTAAACACTGGCACCTTAAAATGGCATCTGGCGAATTTTCTGTCTCTTACTTCTTATGATGCTGCTCAGCATCTGATTAAGTTGCATATGTACTTTATTTCGCCACTTTGTTGGGAACACATCAATCTCATCGCCATCGAAAGACTGGTAAACTTTTACTATTTCGTCCAAAGTCAGTAAACTCTTTTTGGAAACAATCTCAGTAAAATATTTTCGTTCCATTATAGGAAATCTGACAAGATACACCAAATCTCCTAAGACCTGTCTGATGTTTTCATCAGTTACTGTCAGATTTTGATCTTGACATCTGTTTGTGCTCCAATCTATTATTTTCTGATAAATAATCTCCTCTTTACACTTGAGATCATCTGATTCTATGACTAATCTTAGACAATCTGGTGACAAGCTGAGAAAACTTTTTGATTCAAGACAGGGTTCACCGATGCTTAGAATGAACTTAAGAGCATTCGTCCTTAGATCGTCGAGATGGAAGTCATGTGCTGTCTGTAGGACAACACAGACACGTTCTTCGTCCACACTGGCTTGTAGATAATGACTGCATTTATCTTTAATATTGTGTAGCATATATTTCTCTGATCCATACATCAATCCACTTACGTTAGTGGTATCGACTTCTATACTGTCGGTGTAGATACAGCTGTAACATTATAAAAAGAATGTTTATGCAGTGATGGTTGATAGTTCACACCAATATCAACAAAGCGAACAAACACCTCTAAACAGTGATGGTCAATAATTCCACCAATTTCAACAAAGCGAACAATCATCTCTAAACAGTGATGGTCAACAATTCACGCCAATATCAACAAAGCGAACAATAATCTCTGAACAGTGATGGTCTATAATTCACACCAATATCAACAAAGCAAACAATCATTTCTCAAAACAGTGATGGTCATCAATTCCACGAATATCACCAAAGCGAACAAACACCTCTAAACAGTGATGGTCATCAATTCACACCAATATCACCAAAGCAAACAACCACCTTTAAGCAGTGATGATAAATAATTCCAACAAAACAAGCAATCACTGTAATCTGAAATAAACTCCCTGAACATCAAAAGACCATGACATATGACGATGGAAAACCGGTTCCTGGATTAGGACAGGAACAAATATGTGGAAGGGTCAAACCGGTTAATGGGATCCAACCCTCTTCTTTTGATAACTGATTCTTCAACGGCAATACATACACACAAACGATAAACAAATCTGCACATATTCGCATCAATATCAATAACAACATACACATGGACTGTACAATAGCAGAGTCAATGAATGCTTGTAGTTAACTGACTACTTGATAGGAAGGACGAATCTGTTGGTGAAAGACCATTACTCATGAATGTTTATGTAATGAAATGAACATGTATTCTGTCTAATTATGAGATAACTGTATTGTATTTGAAAATTTCACGAGATTTGATGGTCCCAAATTGAGCTTACTGGCGGTGCGTTAGCAGAGCCAGTAGACGGATATTTGCGATCATTAATTCGAAAATTGATGACGTGAAATTTTCAAATACAATACAGTTATCTCCATTCTAATGTAATCATGTGTATTGATGTGTGTTGCGGTAATCGGCTAAAATTCTAAAAATAGCTCATGATATTTGAACCGTGGAATTGATACCGTGAAAATTACAGCATTGTCCAATCTTAAGTCAGTAATATTAAACAACTACATTAGAAAATGTAGATATATATCTGCAATGGAATTCTTAATGCTTGTAGACTGATAACATGGATTTCCATCTTGTCCATGGAGATATGTGTGAATGTTTGTAGAATTAATTTCTTCTCTACAGTGCACATTATCGATTATATTCTCAAATTATACGTTTGATATATTTCTATAAGAGTTATTTCCCTTGCGACGAGTAAAATGGCATCCGGTCTAGCAAGAGCAATGCAAATGAAAATGAATCTGAATACTTTTCTTATAATTTGTAGATATTAGATAATTCACAAGTTGTTAAAATATTAAAATGTTGAACGGGGTATGGCGGACAATGTAAAAATGTAACTATAAGGGTATGGCGGACAATGTAAAAATGTAATTATAAGGGTATGGTGGACAATGTAAACATGTAATTATAAGGGTATGGCGACAATGTAAAAATGTAACTATAAGGTATGGCGGGCAATGTAAAAATGTAATTATATGGGTATGGCGGACAATGTAAAAATGTAATTATAAGGGTATGGTGGACAATGAAAAATGTTATTATAAGGGTATGGCGAACAATTTAAAAATGTAATTATAAGGGTATGGCGGACAATGTAAAGATGTAATTATAAGGGTATGGTGGACAATGTAAAAATGTAATTATAAGGGTATGGCGGACAATGTAAAAATGTAATTATAAGGGTATGGCGGACTATGTAAACATGTAATTACAAGGGTATGGTGGACAATGTAAACATGTAATAATAAGGGAATGGTAGACAATGTAAAAATGTAATTATAAGGGTATGGTGGACAATGTAAAAATGTAAGTATATGGGTATGGCGGACAATGTAAAAATGTAATTATAAGTATTGAATACAATCCTTTGTAGTTTTATATGGTTGTAAAGCATTGCCAGATGTACATTTCTATAAGACGAGCTACCACTCTTCATACAAAAAAGTACTCCGGTCAACGTTTTTACACGCCAGTAAAACCACAAAAGATTGCATTCAATTCTTAAATGATCCACCGATGTACGTGATGTGATACAATAATTCTCATAGAGACAAATCAACATTACTTTAGAAAGTTGTGATTTCGAATCTCGATCAGGGTGAGGTGTACAACATTATGTGATAAAGTTTGTCAGTGACTTACGAACAGGTCGGTGGTTTTCATCCACCAATAAAACTAACCTCCACTATATAACTGAACTATTGTTAAAAGTGACGTCAAACACCATCAAACAAAGGAAAACTTACTTTAGCATGTCTTTAAAGATATTGGCTTTCGTTGTGTCCATGATGCTTTTAAAAAACAGAAACAATTGTAAAGATAAAAACATGTTTAACAGTGCAATATGTTTTCCTGCTACTGTGATATTAAGATGACGGGAATATTAAATATGAATTCCTTAAAATTATGCATGCTCGCCTATTGCCACCTGAAGAAGGGCATATTGTTACGACAGTAAATGTCGTGATCCAATCGGCAAACATCGGGTGATTCCGTTGCTCTTCTAAGTGGGGAAACATATTCTACCATAAATAACCTTCGTTCAACATTGAAAATTGACCCTAGCCCTTCGACTCATTAGTAACACCATGGGTGGCACTAGTGGAGCAAGAACTGCAAACCTTATCGGAACGCCTGAGTTCGTCCTTGGTTTCTAGTTGGGTTCGTATTGCTCAATCTCAAGTTTTATGTGTAGTGTTTTGTAGATCGTTGTTTTTCCTTTTTTCTCTTGGTCATTGTATTGTCTCTCTTTCAATTAACGGCTTGATTACCCTTTGTTATCTTCAAACTATCAAACTATTCTTAGCTGAATACAAGGGTCACAATTCAATCAATATAATTGGAAATACTAATAGTACTCCTCACTTCCCCCTCCCCAATGTTTTCTTTGTTGCTATGTGGCAGCAGCGACACAGAAAAAACGGGTGCGAGTGAAGAGATCTAATTTTAATTAGATTGAAATTCAACCCGTTATATACAACGGATCGCCTGATATCTCAAATAAAGGATGGATTTAATAAATATGGCTACTTACTTTCGTCTCTAGTATTTGTTTCACAAAAATGAAATTACAAATACACAAAGTCACAAAGTTATTATTACCTGATCAATAGAATGTGGGTTGATACTGATAGGTCTTATAAAACCAATTTAGAATTACAATTCAACGTTAAGAATGGTTTTCGAAAAATCCATAATTCTTTATGTAGGCCTACAATTTGAACGAAAACTATATTATGTTTTTTTTTTTAATTCACTTCTTAAAGGAAAACGCCATGATCTTAACAAGCTACCGTGAAAATTTAAATGACAGTAAATAAAAGGTCGTTGAAATTGCATGTAGCACCAACAATGGTAGGAGACAAAAGACATAATCCATTCTCGCATTTATCCTGCCCATGACGTCGTTCAATCGGTATCGTATAATATATCAGCATTGATCAGTTGTAATTTTATCATTAACAATTATGTAAATCGTAAAATAACTTCGTATATTTATCTTTTGATATTTACAATATCATTATGACTTCATGTCAAGCATTTCATTGCACTAACGAAAAGGGAAAGTGTGAGAAGAATCGTTTTTTGTAATTACCGGTCAGGACTATCCTTGTCAACACATCGACCAATGACCACGAAAAACACGGGAAAGTACGACAGCATTGGCCACAAAAAACAAAAAAAAACATGCGTACGCATAAAACCAGTTAAAACTGACAGTTATTTAACCTACGGACATTCACGAAAAACATGAAATTATACGTAGATATACCCCCCCCCCCCTCCCAACTACAAATAAACTCATTTGTTTTATGAAAATGTAACATGGGATGGGAATACCAAGGGACAAAAATAGGAAGATATACAATTGTAAACATTGTATTGCAGTTGATCTGATATTAAAACATAACCAAAAGGGCACGATGTTGGGAAGAGTCAGATAGATTATTTATTCAAATAACATGATCAGTCCGTGTGACGTCACATGAAGAGGTACTATGGTCGCTTACACTACGACAGGAAATTCCAAATATTCATATTTTTAATTGGGCATATTAATGTTAATAAAGGTGTTTTTTGTTTGATAATTAGTTATTTACAAATAAAAAGTTACAATGTATTGAATTATAACAATTGTTCAACTGAAGACATATGCGAACTGAGCATTGAAAGTTTATATTTTTCGTTGCAACGCTTTATCCTAGTTTTGCGAAGGTAAAGCGGGACGGATTACCCCCCCCCCCCCCCCCCCCCTAAAACTCTTACCCAGATTATTGCTGGCTTACAGAGACACTTACGTAATCGCTGTTCTCGCAGAACATTCAACTTTTTCAAGGAAGGTGATTTAGATTTTATTGAATTCAGAAGGGCATTGGATGGCCGAATGAAATTTCTCACTAGTCAAGGAATTGGAATTAAGAAAAAAGCTCTGTGATCCGGTCACTTTGGAGGACGAGGTAAAAATGTGCGATACCGGCGTTTTTTCCTTTGAAACTGCATCGGGACAAAGTAATAGTATTTTTTTCCACAATGGTAAGACATTTGGATTCCGTGGTATGGAACAGCACAAAAGTTGTGCCGCTGAAAAATTTGAAATAGGATTTGACCATGAAAACAACAGAAAGTATGTCCAATATACTCCGAGAGTGACAACAAATGTTCAGGGTGGATTAAAGCACCGACGGGTAGAAATTAATCCAATCATTCAATACGAAGACCGATCAAATCCGCGGTGCTTGGTGTTGTATGAAAAATAATTGTCATTGATTCCGCGCACTGGTCCGTTATATAGGAAACCACTGGAAACTGGGGCCTCGCATGGTCCTAAATTTGGTGCTATTACAATACCAGTTAATCAAATGTCTCATATCTTTAAAATATTTTACGCTGATGCAGGCATTGATACTACGGGGAGAAATATTTCGACTCATTCTGGGCGTGTTACATGTTGCACCCGCCTTTATAACGAGGGATTCACTGACAAAGCCGTGATAAGCCGTAGTAATCATCGCAGCAATGCAGTTCATACTTACCAGAGGGAACAGTTTAAAATTTTGAGTTACATCAGTAAAAATTGGGCGCGCCAGCGCCTTCGATCGTGAAAATCGAAAATACAAGTGCGAGTACATGTAGTATTAAGAGCGAACCGTGCACTGAAAATGAAACGCGTGTGCGCGAAGCCGAAGGAATTCTTAAATTTGAAGCGCCTGACAACGTAAGGAAAATTGTGATCGTAAAAGGTCATACAAAAATGGACATGGAAATTTAAATTTTCTTTATGGATTTTTTTCATTATTTTTGTATCATGTTTAATGCTTGGTAAAGCTCGTTGAATATTGATTTGACCACCAGATATTTGTAATATTGAAGTTGTCTCGAAAGTACATAATGTTTATTTTTTAGCAGCAGTTGTCAATCGAAGCAGTCACCTGACGTCTATTTCAGCTGCGTGACTTTGAAAAATTTAATGATTAAGTGTGGCACTTAATTAGTCACTTCTCGAAATCTGATTGATCGAAAAAATAGGTTATGGTCTACGTATGCTTAAGCCACGCTCATTATAGTTACTTGTATTTACAAGATTAATGATGATCAGTATTCTTAACCGTATCGGTGGTGTAATGGGTAGCGTGTTCGCCTCCAGCGTGTAGATCGTGGGTTTGAGCTCCGATCGGGCTTACACAAAGACTATGAAATTGGTATTTGTTGCTTCTCCGCTAAGCACGTAGCACTAAGGAGAAAAGGCAATTACTGGTTGGCTCGGAATCAGAATAATGTGTCCGAGTGGAACGACATGTTTACCCGCGAACTTTTGTTTCAGTGAGCTAGCACTATAAAGGTCCAATTCAGCGTGCTGGTCTAGAACAAAGCGACCTCATCGTCATCTCATTGAAAATTAACTTGTTCTCGCCATGATATAGGTGGAAAATTACTGAATTGGCGTAAGCAAAAATCACGCACTCACTAAAACATATAGGATTACAAGGTCTAAGAAAAATGACCAAAATAAGTGAAATCCGGTAACCAGTATGGGCATTTGATTACCTGGTAAAGTGTTCTGCAAAACTTGAGGTTCAGTATTAAAAATAATTTGCATTGTTCAAGGGGAGATAATTCAATTTACATCAAATTACAAAAGTTCAAATATTGGTATTGATTTCCTTTAAAGAAAACATATACGAGATGAAAATTCCGTCCGAGACGATCAGAAATTACAAGTATCAGTGTAACGTACTTCTACTTCTACTTCATAAGAGAGCGCCTTCAAATAATTGAAGATTCTGCCAATGTACTAGAGGTACCACGCTTCAAACTCTATATATTTAACAAATGTGTTTATATATAGTTAATTCTTATAACCACTTCCATTATATATTTATTTGTAGTTACAGTTTTGTGCAAAGATTTACCGACTTCACAGCGTTTTATCAAAAACGAAAGTAGAAATGAAACCAAGATTTCCATAAAATCATAAGACTATTTTTAGCTGATAATCAATAGTTTAAATTTGTATCATGTGATATACACGTGCACGTGCTAATTTAAAATATCTATAATTAGATCAAATGAATTTGATAACAACGAGGACTGGGTTGCAAAACCCTCAAATTAAATTTAAATGTCAATTAAAACTTATTCTACACTTAAATTTTTTTAGAATGTACATTAATTTAATTTGCACTTAAATGTTCTACATTAAGTCACAGTCAATTGTGGCATAGAATTACACCCCTACCCCTTTTTTTTAATTTTTTGTTTACATTTTTAGATATTTTTTTTCATCTCTCATCCCTTTGCCATTTATTCAGGTGTGATTAACGATTGAATTACCGCAATGTTGAAAATTTCACCCAACATGCATATGAGAGCGATGAAAAAAATCAGATTTATCAAAAATGGGGATTTACAATTATATAGTGTATTATATAATCTTATTGACGCCACGATATAGCTGAAATATTGCTAATGTTGGCGTAAAACACCAATCAATCAATCAATTATATAATTTTATTTAGCAATGAATCATCTTTACAGTTAAATAAACATTTATATGGACGATTATTGATGTATTTAAACTGTGTTTAGATATTTTGTGTGATTGCACTTTTTCCATTTTTTCACTTAAGTAACACATCAGTGGTTGTTTTTGTTCATTGTATGCAGTACACAATTAATATTCTTATTTAATTTAAAAATGTACATATGTTTATACTGTTGTTAAGTACAACATAATATGTATTTAATTAATCCTGTAAAAATATCTATAGCTGGGGCCGTCGTGGTAGTGATCTTATGGTAGTTGGATTTACAACTATATGTGCAATCAATGCCTATCACCACTGACGTTGTGAGTTCGAATCCCGCATATGGCGAAGTTTACTTGATGCAACATTTTGTGATATAGTTTGTCAGTGAGTAACGAGAGATCGTTGGTTTTCTCCGGGTACTCCGATTTCCTCCACCAATACATCTGTTTAAATTGTAAGCTATCCATGAATGTGCTTGGCGATGTAATATGAATAAACAGTGAAAGCCAAAACAAAATGGAAGGATATGCAAGGAAGAATCGGAAATAGAGTTAAATTTTAGGAAATCACTACTATTAAAGATTTGGGTCGTTTCGTGCGATCATTGTTTCCGGTCCCTGTATCTCAAACATAACACAAACTATTAAAAAAAAAAAAAAAAAAAAACACTTTTCACGAAGAATAAACTTGTTAATACCTTCATATCACAGGATTACAAAGTCTAAGAAACAAAAATGAACAAAATAAGTGAAATCCGGTAACCAGTATGGACACTTAATTACTTGATAAAGTCTTCTGCAAAATTTGAGGTTCAGTATTAAAAATGTTTAGTCATTGCTCAAGGGGAGATAAATATGAAAACTGTATCGATTTGATTCCTACCATTTCGATATTTGATTTTGGAATTTTTCCTAGTGTGGTATTTTTTTTTATTATTTACATCAAAATAAAAATTTCAAATATTGTTATTAACCCCCCCTCCCCCACCACAAAAAAAGTAATAATAAAAAAATTTAATCTTAGTTTTAATTTATTTTGCTTTTAAATATTTTGACACCAGATGAAAGTTATTCCAGAAAATTTCAGAATGAACAAAAAACATATCTGATCCTTGAACGGGGTAAAATAATATGGGTGTACGATACACTTTGAGTGACATTCGGCTGTCAAACGACAGTGGACGGTAACAATCATGGCATGCAATGACCCAAATCCCTACTCTAATATAAAGTATAATAGTATATAGAGATTTGGGTCGTATATAGGCATTTTGGGTCATTTTGTGCGATGATTGTTTCTGGTACCTGTATCTTAAACATAGCAAAAACTGCTAAATAAGAAAATAACAAATACTTTTAAAGAAGAATAACCTTGTTAATACTTTCATAATACAGCATTACAAAGTCTAAGTGGAGAAAATGAACAAAATAAGTGAAATCCGGTAACCAGTAGCCATGGACACTTGATTACTTGATAAAGTCTTCTGCAAAACTTGAGGTTCAGTATTAAAAATGATTAGTCATTGTTCAAGGGGAGATAAATATGAAAACTGTATCGATTTGATTCCTGCCATTTCTATATTTGATTTTGGAATTTTTCCTAGTGTAGTATTTTTTTTTCCTTCTATTATTTACATCAAATTAAAAATTTCAAATATTGTTATTAACATATGTTACTACAGTCGACAAGGCTTTGGCTTGTGTTCAAATC
The DNA here is from genome assembly GCA_963680875.1 of Bathymodiolus brooksi. Classification (NCBI taxonomy): domain Eukaryota; kingdom Metazoa; phylum Mollusca; class Bivalvia; order Mytilida; family Modiolidae; genus Bathymodiolus; species Bathymodiolus brooksi. Next base: position 21,194,048 of record OY804586.1, read on the forward strand.
TTCAAACTATTTACCTTAAAGAAAATATATACGCGATGAAAATTCTGTCTGAGATGATCAGAAACTACAAGTATCAGTGTAACGTACTTCTACTTCATCAGAAGCCGTCTTCAAATACGCGCTCACCCTTCAACAATTTAATGACCGTCTAAATAACCATATTCAGTCACTAGGGAGCTTAGCACTTATAGAAGATTCTGCCAATGTACTAGAGGATTAGGTAACACAGCCGTCAATTATATTTAAATGTGAATTAAAACTTAATTTACACTTAAATTTACTGAGAACGTACATTAATATAATTTGCACTTAAAATGCTCTACATTAGGTCACATGTACTTGTGCCATGGCATTACATCCCTCCCACTTTTTACATTTTTTGTTTACATATAAAATTATTTTTTTTATCTGTTAACTCTTTGCCATTTATTCAGGTGTGAGTAACGAATGAATTACCGCAATGTTAAAAATGTGTCGCCCAACATGAGAACGATGGGTAAAAATCAGATTTATCACAACTCTGTGTGTGTGTGGGTGTGTGTGTGTGGGGGGGGGGGGGGGGGTACAATTATACAGGGAGTTTATAATCTTATTTAACAATGAATCATCTTTGCAGTTAAATTAATATTTAAATGGACGATTATTGATCTGTTTAAACTGTTTTCAGATATTTTCTGTGATTGCACTCTTTCCAAATTTCCACGTCAAATAACACATCGATAGTTATTTGAGTTTATTATACCGTAATGTACAATTAATATTCTTATTTAATTAGAAATGTACATACATTTATATTGTTGTGAAGTAAAACATAATAGGAATATGCTTAATCTTATAAAAATATTTATATTTCGGACCGTCGTGGTCGTGATCATATGGTAGTTGGATTTGCAACTACCTGTGCAATCGGTGCCTATCACCAATGCTGGCGTTGTGAGTTCGAATCCCGCACATGGAGAGGTGTATTCGATACAACATTTTGTGATATAGTTTGTCAGTGACTTGCGACATGTCGGTGGATTTCTACACCAATAAAACTGTTTAAATTGTGAGCTATCCATAGATGTGCTTGTTGACGTAATATTTTATCATAAACATTGGAAGCCAAAACATAATGGAGTGGGGAGGGGGAGAGGAAGGGTGTAAGGAAGAATCTGACATAAAGCTAAATTTCAGAATGAACAAAAAACATATTTGATCCTTGAGCGGGGTAAAATAATATGGGTGCATGATACACGGTGAGTGACATTTGGCTGTCAAACGACAGGGTACGGCAACAATCACACCTCATGGCATGAAATGACCCAAATCTCTGCTATTATACTGAGTATGTTCGTATATAGAGATTTGGGTCGTATATAGGCATTTTCGGTCATTTCGTGCGATGATTGTTGCCGATCCCTGTATCTCAAATATAACAAAAACTGTTCAATAAGAAAATAAAAATAAAAACACTTTTCACGAAGAATAACCTTATTAATACCTTCTGATTACTTCATGTCAGAATGTATGACGCAACGTTTCAGAAAGTTACAAGATACCGAAAGGGTAATCAGAAGACGTAATTCGAAGATCAGAGATCAGACAATACAATGGCGAAAAGAGAAAAACTTAATTGATTGAAAAACAAGAACACACTAAAAACGCCACTAAATTATTTTAGGTCTCAGTATGAATTCTATTGTTATCATAGCTGTCAAGTCTGGCACTGGAGGTAACAACTCTAGATCTGAATATATTTAAGGTAATGACAAGAACATGCAATGTCTCCAAAGCATGTCGAATCCCGCTACATTTTGTGATAAAGTTTGTCAGTGACGTGCAGCAGATCGATGGTTTTCTCCGGGTACTCCGGTTTCATCTACCAATAAAACTGAACGCCACGATATAACTGAAATATTGTTGAAAATAGCGTTTAACACCACCCCCCCCCCCCCCTCCCCGCCACCCCAAAAAGCATGTCACTGCATATGTGTGTATATTGTCATTTGAAAATCAAAAATTAAACAAATCTGTGATTAAGCAAGTTTTATTTTCATCGTTGTAAATTTTTTTTGTAGAAATAGAAAAATAGGTTTTTACATGAAAGAGTACTTATACTGTTTATACAGTATATTTATTGTCATATAAATTGCATACCATCAGTACGAGTTGATTGAATGACCGATTGACGACCTGATGATGTGACATGGTAAAAGAAATACATGTAGACATACACATATTATATACATTGTACATGGTGAACTGAAGAATGAGATCTTATATTTAACCATATGTGACATTCTCATTCCCAGCCCTCTCTTGTATCCATCTCCTAACTCCATCGCATCTGTTCTGCATCAAGCTCCTTATCGGCCTATTTCTGCGCTCACACCACCTCCTTTTCCATTTTTATTTCTTCCGTCTGCTATCAACTGCATTCAAGATTAATATTATTTAATTTTATCATTGTTATTATGGGGGCTACCTTTTTATGTTTTGCTACTTTTATCTAGTATTTTATGTTGTAAAACGCCTTAGTGTAATTTCTTAGATAGGACGCTATACAAATTCTGGTATTATTATTATTATGGTCTATTTATCCACATCGAATAGGCACAGTCCATGGACATAAGTATTCGTCACCTTCGAGTTCTGTATATAACAAAGAACAAATTAATCTTAGATTCGGGATAAGAGGTTCGCATGAGTTAAATAGCTGTAGAGTATTGTTTCGGAACTGAATTGGTTTATTGTAAATATGTATTATTGAATTGGCTTGGCTTGGTTTTATTATGTTTAACGCCACTTTCAACAATATTTCAGTTATATCGTGGCGGTCAGTTGTATTGGTGGAGGAAACCGGAAGTCTCGAGAAAACCACCCATCTGCCGCAAGTCACTGACAAACTGTATCACATAATGTTGTACACCTCGCTCTAGACGGGAGTCGAACCCACAACATCAGTGGTGATGGGCACCAATTGCATAGGTAGTTGTAAATACAACTTCCATCACGGTCACGACGGCTCCTATTTATTATTTTTGAAACTTACAGTTCCTAAATAATGTAATTATTATCAAAACTACGGTTCTACTCCCTCTGTCATAGATAGTCTTAGACGATCTTGGATTTGATTTTTTGATTTGTTGTGTTTAACGCCACTTTCAGCAATATGTCAGCTATATCATGGCGACCAAATGTAGTGGTGAAAGAAGCCGGAGTACCCCGAGAGAACGACCGACCATGGGCAAGCAACTGGTAAACTTTATCACTTGCGGCTGCGAGTCGAATGCACCCTTTTTGTAATTTACAAAGCCGGGCGCGAACCCAGGCCTTATTGGTGATAGGCTTGTATATGTTGTTATGTAATCCAACTACTACCTAAATCATTGAGTCACCCGGGTCCCCCTAACTCATTGAGCCACCCGGGCCCCCCTAGCTCATTGAGCCACCCGGGCCCCTCTAACTCATTGAGTCACCCGGGCCCCTCTAGCTCATTGAGTCACCCGGATCCCTCTAACTCATTGAGTCATCCGGACCCCTCTAACTCATTGAGCCACCCGGGCCTTTGCAGATTTTAGTTATTACGTTTTTAGGTACTTTGGTTTTCTTGCTCCCAAGACTTTTAAAATATTTGTCTTTCCGGTCTTTTGATTTTAAGCGTACCAGACGAGGGTTGTTCACGATACGCATTGTGCACACTAAATTAAGGTATTTATTAAAATGTAATGCAGTTGTGTCTAAGGCAAAGTGTACTCCTATCATTTGTAGAAATATGTAGTTGCTCACTATATCGAAAACATTTCGTTAGGCACTTTTATATTAATTTTGCCTCCGCATTTTATCTTGGAATACACTTTTTCAAAAAGTTCATCTCCTTATAAGCATTTTCTACGTATAATTTCAAGAATATTTTTTTTCTAGGTGTACACATTTTGCCTAACTCTTACAAAATCCTCGGTTCTTTTACACTCTCTCATTATTCTCTATAGTCCGTTTGACTTCTATAAAACCTACAGAAAAAAACTCTTAAAAATCCAGTTTTCAAATCAACAATTGTTTTTTTTTATGTATATTAATATATGATATATACGAACTTCGACAATTAATTAAAAACATTTTGGTCCATCATTAAAAAGGTTACCCATTAGGTCTCTATGTTAATTATATTTTCTGAAGTGTAAACATTTGCATGGAGTGAGTACAAATAGTGTCAGAGCTCAATCATCAAAATAAAATAACAGACATGTGCTTTCAATGTATATTTCATTGTACCATGTGACATGGGACATTTAAATATTAAAAGGCTACTCATCAACTGACCATTAAGGTGATAGTCAATTGTTATTGATGTCCATTAATATTTAAATGTCCTATGTCACATGGTACAGTCTGTTATTTGTACTCACTCCAGCCAGATTTTTACACTTCAGAAAATGTAATTAACATAGATACCAAATGGATAACTTTTTTAATAATGGACCAAATATTTTCTCCGGGTACTTAGGTTTCCTCCACCAATAAAACTGACCGTCGCGATATAACTGACATATTGTTGAAAGTGGCGCTAAACACCATAACCCTAACCTTAACCCTAGACATTTTAAGGTTGAAAAGCAGAAAATAAAAGTCACTAAGCGAGTTTATTTCTTATATATATGTTGTATAATAATTCCAGGAATTTGTCCCCGTGTTTCATTGGTACTGTTTGTTGAAGGTACTGAAGAACTTAAAAATGTTACAGATAGTTCATTTAATGCTACAATCTGTTTATATGATTTTCCAGTAAAAGCGTTAGGTCCTGTCATGTTCAGCTTTATTGTGTATCTGGTATTCTTTTTCACGAGAAGAGGCTTTCCAAACATAACTGGATATATGTTCTGTCCCTCTTCAGAATATAAAACTGTTTCTATAGACCTCAACACATCAGAAGAATTTAAAATAGTAAGATTTATATCGTGCTTTCCTGAATAAGTATTTGATCCAAACACGTTTATTCCTAGCATGGTGCAATCAAGGTTTGTGGTAAAATCAAGGCAGTCGTTTTCTCCACAATGATTCCAGTCACCTAAATTGGAAGCATCACATCGGAGACATACCTTATGTTCCATATGTTCTTTATTTCGCCGCTTTGTTGGGAACACAGAGATCTCCTCGTCATCGAGAGACTGGTATACTTTTACTATTTCGTCCAAAGTCAGTAAACTCTTTTTGGAAACATTCTCAGTAAAATATTTTCGTTCCATTATAGGAAATCTGACAAGATACAGCAAATCTCCTAAGATCTGTCTGATGCTTTCATCATTTGCTGTCAGATTTTGATCTTGACATCTCTTTGTGCTCCAATCTATTATTTTCTGATAAATAATCTCCTCTTTACACTTGAGATCATCTGATTCTATGACTAATCTTAGACACTCTGGTGACAAGCTGAGAACACTTTTTGATTCAAGACAGGGTTCACCTGTGTTTAGAATGAACTTAAGAGCATTCGTCCTTAGATCGTCGATATGGAAGTCATGTGCTGTCTGTAGGACAGCACAGACACGTTCTTCGTCCACACTGGTTTGTAGATAATGACTGCATTTATCTTTAATATTGTGTAGCATATATTTCTCTGATCCAGACATCAATCCACTCACGTTAGTGTCATCGACTTCTATGCTGTCGGTGTAGATATATCTGTGACATTATTAAAAGAATGTTGATGCAGTGATGGTTGATAGTTCACACCAATATCAACAAAGCGAACAATCATATCTGAACAGTGATGGTCAATAATTCACACCAATATCAACAAAGGGAACAAACATCTCTAAACAGTGATGGTCAATAATTCCACCAATATCAACAAAGCGAACAAACACCTCTAAACAGTGATGGTCAATAATTCCACCAATATCACCAAAGCGAACACTCATCTCTAAACCGTGATGGTCAATAATTCCACTAATTTCAACAAAGCGAACAATCATCTCTAAACAGTGATGGTGAACAATTCACACCAATATCAACAAAGCGAACAATAATCTCTGAACAGTGATGGTCAATAATTCCACCAATATCAACAAAACGAACAAACACCTTTAAATAGTGATGGTCAACAATTCACAATAATATCAACAAAGCGAACAATCATTTCTCAAAACAGTGATGGTCAGCAATTAACACCAATATCAACAAAGCGAACAATCTTTTCTCAAAACAGTGATGGTCAACAATTAACACCAATATCAATAAAGCGAACATTCATTTCTCAAAACAGTGATGGTCAACAATTAACACCAATATCAACAAAGCGAACAATCACCTCTAAACAGTGATGGACAACAATTAACACCAATATCAACAAAGCGAACAATCATTTCTCAAAACAGTGATGGTCAACAATTAACACCAATATCAACAAAGCGAACAATCATTTCTCAAAACAGTGATGGTCAACAATTAACACCAATATCAACAAAGCAAACAATCATTTCTCAAAACAGTGATGGTCAATAATTAACACCAATATCAACAAAGCGAACAATCATTTCTCAAAACAGTGATGGTCAACAATTAACACCAATAACAACAAAGCGAACAATCACCGCTAAACAGTGATGGCCAACAATTAACACCAATATCAACAAAGCGAACAACCACCTCTAAACAGTGATGGCCAACAATTAACACCAATATCAACAAAGCGAACAATCATCTCAAAACAGTGATGGTCACCAATTAACACCAATATCAACAAAGCGAACATTCACCTCTAAACAGTGATGGCCAACAATTAACACCAATATCAACAAAGCGAACAATCACCTCTAAACAGTGATGGTCACCAATTAACACCAATATCAACAAAGCGAACAATCACCTATAAACAGTGATGGCCAACAATTAACACCATTATCAACAAAGCGAACAATCATCTCTAAACAGTGATGGCCAACAATTAACACCAATATCAACAAAGCGAACAATCACCTCTAAACAGTGATGGTCACCAATTAACACCAATATCAACAAAGCAAACAACCACGTTTAAGCAGTGATGATACATAATTCCAATTATATCAACAAACAAACAATCACCTCTAAACAGTGGCGGTCAACAATTCCACCAATATCAACAAAACGAACAATAACCTCTAAACAGTGATGGTCAACAATTCCACCAAATTCACCAATATCAACAAAACAAACAATAACCTCTAAACAGTGATGGTCAACAATTCCACCAATATCAACAAAACGAACAATCACCTCTAAACAGTGATAGACAACCATTCTACCAATATCAACAAAACGGAACAATCATCTCTAAATAGTGATGGTCAACAATTCCACCAATATCAACAAAACAAACAATCATCCCTAAACAGTGATGGTCAACAATTTTACCAATATCAACAAAACAAACAATCACCTCTAAACAGTGATGGTCAACAATTCCACCAATATCAGCAAAGCAAACAATCACTGTCATCTGAAATGAACTCACTGAACACCGAAAGACCACGACCGGTACCTGGATTGGGACAGGCACAACAATGTGGACCAGTCAAACTGGTTAATGGGATCCCAACCCTCCTCTTTTGATAACTGATTCTCCAACGCAATACATACAAACAAATGATAAATAAATCTGCACAGATTCGCATCAATAAGAATAACAACATAAACATGGACTGTACAATAGCAGGGTCAATGAATGCTTGTAGTTAACTGACTTCTGGCTAGGAAGGACGAATCTGTTGGTGAAAGACCATTACTCATGAATGTGTATGTAATGAAATGAACATGTATTCTGTCTGATTATGAGATAACTGTATTGTATTTGAAAATTTACCGAGATTTGATGGTGCCAAATTGAGCTTACTGGCGGTGCGTTAGCAGAGCCAGTAGACGGATATTTGCGATCATTAATTATAACAATTGATGACCTGAAATTTTCAAATACAATACAGTTATCTCCATTCTAATGTAATCATGTGTATAGATGTGTATTGCGGTAATCGGGTAAAATTCTAAAAATAGCTCATGATATTTCAACCGTGGAATTGATACCGTGAAAATTACAGCATTGTCCAATCTCTAATCAGTAATATTAAACAACTACATTAGAAAATGTAGATATATATCTGCGATGGAATTCGTAATGCTTAAAGTTGTTACAATATTAAAATGTTGAAAAAGGTATGGCGGACAATGTAAAAATGTAATTATACGGGTATGGCGGACAATGTAAAAATGTAATTATAAGGGTATGGCGGACAATGTAAAAATGTAATTATAAGGGTGTGGCGGACAATGCAAAAATGTAATTATAAGGGTATGGTGGACAATGCAAACATGTAATTATAAGGGCATGGCGGACAATGTAAAAATGTAATTATAAGGTATGGCGGACAATGTAAAAATGTAATTATAAGGGTATGGCCGACAATGTAAAAATGTAATTATAAGTATTGAATACAATACTTTGTAGTTTTATATGGTTGTAAAGCGTTGCCAGAAGTACATTTCTATATGACGAGCTACCACTCTTCATACAAAAAAAGTACTCCGGTCAACGTTTTTACACGCCAGTAAAACTACAAAAGATTGCATTCAATTCTTAAATGATCCACGATGTACGTGATGTGATACAATAATTCTCATAGAGACAAATCAACATTACTTTAGAAAGTTGTGATTTGGAATCTCGATAAGGGTGAGGTGTACAACATTATGTGATAAATTTTGTCAGTGACTTACGAACAGGTCGGTGGTTTTCACCGAGTCCTCCGGATTCATCCACCAATAAAACTAACCTCCACTATATAACTGAAATATTGTTAAAAGTGACGTCAAACACCATCAAACAAACAAAAACTAACTTTAGCATGTCTTTAAAGATATTGGCTTCAATATCAGGTATGTTGACGTCACCCGTTTCTGCCATTGGTCCATCAAACATACTATAAAACACCGGGCTGGCACTTGCCAACATAAATTTGTGCGCCTTAATTGGCGTTCGGTTGGCCCCAACGTGAAATGTGACGTCACACATCAGCTGATTTTGCAGCATGTAGTTGATACGGTCTGGTAATGTCTTTTCAAACTGCCAGTCTTTCGTTGTGCCCATGATGCTTTTAAAAAACAGAAACAATTGTAAAGATAAAAACATGTTTAACAGTGCAATATGTTTTCCTGCTACTGTGATATTAAGGTGACGGGAATATTAAATGTGAATTCCTTCAAATTCTACATGCTCGCCTATTACCACTTGAAGAAGGGCATATTGTTACGACAGTAAATGTCGTGATCCAATCGGCAAACATCGGGTGATTCCGTTGCTCTTCTAAGTGGGGGAACATATTCTACCATAAATAACATTCGTTCAACATTGAAAATTAACCCTAGCCCTTCGACTCATTAGTAACACCATGTGTGGCACTAGTGGAGCAAGAACTGCAAATCTTATCGGAACGCCTGAGTTCATCCTTGGTTTCTAGTGGGGTTTGCATTGCTCAATCTCAATTTTTGTGTGTAGTGTTTTGTAGATCGTTGTTTGTCCTTTTTTCTCTTGTATTGTCTGTCTTTCAATTTGCACTTGATTACCCTTTGTTATCTTTAAACTATTCTTAGCTGAATACAAGGGTCACAATTCAATCAATATTATTGGAAATACTAATAGTACTCCTCACTTCCCCCTCCCCAATTTTTTCTTTGTTGCTGTGTGGCAGCAGCGTCACGGTAAACATGGGCGCGAGTGAAGAGATCTAATTTTAATTAGATTGAAATTCAACCCGTTATATACAACGGATCGCCTGATATCTCAAATAAAGGATGGATTTAATAAATATGACTACTTACTTTCGTCTCTAGTATTTGTTTCACAAAAACGAAATTACAAATACACAAAGTCACAAAGTTATTATCACGTGATCAATAGAATGTGGGTTGATACTGATAGGTCTTTTAAAACCGATTTAGAAATACAATTCAACGTTAAGAATGGTTTCCAAAAAATCAATAATTCTTTATGTAGGCCTACAATTTGAAAGAAAAATATATTATGTCTTTTTTTTAATTCACTTTTTAAATAGTGGGAATCCCCGTGTTCTGCCCTATTATGTAATCACATTGATACACTATAAGCCAAAATAAAGAATGACGGGTTGGATATATTTTAGGGTATTACAGGTCAAATTAAAAAATACAGGGGTAGCTAAGTTCAAGAATACAGGGGTCAAATATATCCCTTTCTCGTCAGCCTAACATGGTTGTGGAAATATAACGATCAGAAACTGCATGAATCTGTTTAAAGTATTTTATGTATACTTAAACCACGTTCATTATACTTACTTGTATTTACAATACTGATCAATATTTTATTTTTAAAAACGAAAGTAGAAATGAAACTAAAATTCCAATAAAATCATATCACTGTTTTAAGTGACCAATCTTTGTCTTAAATAACCAGATATGACTATTCATATTCTCTCTATTATTTTTCGAAAAATCAATAATTCTATATGTAGGCCTACAATTTGAACGAAAACTATATTATGTTGGTTTTTTTAATTCACTTCTTAAAGGAAAACGCCATGATCTTAACAAGTTACCGTGAAAATTTAAATGGCAGTACATAAAAGACATCTGTATTAATGAATGCTAAAAATAGTATACCGTAAGGCAGAATTTGGTCATTGAAATTGCATGTAGCACCAAAAATGAGGATCGCCATTTTTCAAAACTTTTCAATCTGGAGGAGACAAAAGACATAATTCATTCTCGGATTTATCCTGCCCATGACGTCGTTCATCGGTATCGTATAATATATCAGCATTGATCAGTTGCAATTTTATTACTAAAAATTATGTAAATCGTAAAATAACGTCGTATATTTATCTTTTGATATTTACAATATCTTTATGACTTCATGGCAAACATTGTATTGCACTAACGAAAAGGGAAAGTTTGAGAAGAATCGTTTTTTGTAATTACCGGTCAGGACTATCCTTGTCAACACATCGACCAATGACCACGAAAAACACGGGAAAGTACGACAGCATTGGCCACAAAAAACAAAAAAAACATGTGTACGCATAAAACGAGTTAAAACTGACAGCTATTTAACCTACGGACATTCACGTAAAGCATGAAATTATACGTAGATATCCCCCCAACTACAAATAAACTCATTTGTTTATTGAAAATGTAACATGTGATGGGAATACTAAGACAAAAAATTAGGACGATATACAATTGTAAACATTGCATTGCAGTTGATCTGATTTTAAAACATAACCAAATGGGCACGATGTTGGGAAGTCAGATAGATTATTTATTCAAATAACATGATCAGTCCGTGTGACGTCACATGCAGAGGTGCTATGGCCGCTTACACTACGACAGGAAATTCCAAATATTCATATTTTGAATTGGGCAAATTAATGTTAATAAAGGTGTTTTTTGTTTAATAATTAGTTATTTACAAATAAAATGTTACAATATATTGAATTATAACCATTGTTCAACTGACTGGCATTTTCCTTTAGATATTGGGAAGCCCCGTGTTCTGTCCTACTATGTAATCACAAGGTATCACTTTAATACACAATAAGTAATAATTAGTATATATTAAGTAAAATGGTTAAGAAGGGGCGGAGCGAGCGAAATGAGCGAGTCCCTTCTTAACCATTCAAATTGTACTTAATATATGATAACAGACTTATAATGTAACCTACATTTTCATTGGTTCAATGTTCCAGACATTTCTTACGTCACACCCTAGAGATCTGCTGGAAAGTGCGCGGCACGGATTTTACCACGGCATAATGGAGGACGTGTTGAATGACGAAAACGAAAATATGTCTTTTGTCTCAACTACTTGACATCCCCACACAACAGCTCATACTTGAAGAGGTTCAACACAATAACCGGTTGTCAGCGCCTGTGTCGTACGGTGAGTTACAAAATCAAAAGGAACAGTGCATACCAAAGAAAACTCGCCAGTCTAATCACTGGGCCCTAGGAGTTTGGACTAAATGGGTCAAGTATCGCAACGTATGACCAGAAACTATGCTAGAATATGGCGGTGTTTATATTCCAGAAGACATATGCGAACTGAGCATTGAAAGTTTACATTTTTGGTTGCAACGCTTTATCCTAGAAATTCGAAGGTAAAGCGGGACGGATTACCCCCCCCCCCCCCCTAAAACGCTTACCCAGATTATTGCTGGCTTACAGAGACACTTACGTAATCGCTGTTCTCACAGAACATTCAACTTTTTCAAGAAAGGTGATTTAGATTGTTTTGAATTCAGAAGGGCAGTGGATGGCCGAATGAAATTTCTCACTAGTCAAGGAATTGGAATTAAGACAAAAGCTCTGTGATCCGGTCACTTTGGAGGACGAGGTAAAAATGTGCGATACCGGCGTTTTTTCCTTTGAAACTGCATCGGAACTAAGTAATAGCATTTTTTTCCACAATGGTAAGACATTTGGATTCCGTGGTATGGAACAGCACAAAAGTTGTGCCGCTGAACAATTTGAAATAGAATTTGATCATGAAAACAACAGAAAGTATGTCAAATATATCCGAGAGTGACAACAAATGTCCAGGGTGGATTAAAACACCGACGGGTAGAAATTAATCCAATCATTCAATACGAAGACCGATCAAACCCGCGGTGCTTGGTGTTGTTGTATGAAAACTACTTGTCATTGATTCCGCGCACTGGTCCGTTAGATAGGAAACCACTGGAAACTGTGGCCTCGTATGGTCCTAAGTTTGGTGCTAATACAATACTAGTTAATAAAATGTCTCAGATCTTTAAAATATTTTACGCTGAAGCAGGCATTGATACTACGGAGAGAAATATTTCGAATCATTCTGGGCGTGTTACAAGTTGCACCCGCCTTTATAACGGGGGATTCACTGACAAAGCTGTGAGAAGCCGTAGTAATCATCGCAGCAATGCAGTGCATACTTATCAGAGGGAACAGTTTACACTTTTGAGTGACATCAGTGATACTTTGGGCGCCCCAGCACCTCAAATCGTGAAAACCGAAAATACAAGTGCGAGTACATGTAATATTAAGAGCGAACCGTGCATTGAAAATGAAACGCGTCTGCGCGAAGCCGAAGGAATTCTTTAAATTGAAGTGCCTGACAACGTAAGGAAAGTTGTGATCGTAAAAGGTGATACAAAAATAAACATGGAAATTTATATTTTTTCATGTTTAATGCTTGGTAAAACTCATTGAATTATTGTTTTGACCACCAGATATTTGTAATATTAAAGTTGTCTCGAAAGTACATAATGTTTATTTTTTTGCAGCAGTTGTTAATCAAAGCAGTCACCTGACGTTTATTTCAGCTGCGTCACTTTGAAAAACTTAATGATTAAGTGTGGTGCTTAATGAGTCACTTCTCGAAATCTGATTGGTCGAAAAAGTAGGTTATATTCTAAGTATGCTTAATCCACGCTCATTATAGTTACTTGTATTTACAAGATTAATGATGATCAATATTCTTAACGGTATCGGTGGTGTAATGGGTAGCGTGTTCGCCTCCAGCGCGGTAGATCGTGGGTTTGAGCCCCGATCGGGGTAACACAAAGACTATACAATTGGTATGTGTTGCTTCTCCGCTAAGCACTAGCACTAAGGAGAAAGGACAAAGGCTGGTTGGCTCGGAATCAGAATAATGTGTCCGAGTGGAGCGACATGTTTACCCGCGAACTGTTGTTTCAGTGAGCTAGCACTATAAAGGTCCAATTCAGCTTGCTGGTCTAGCACAAAGCGGACCTCATCGTCATCTCATTGAAAATTAACTTGTTCTCGCCATGATATAGGTGAAAAATTACTGAATTGGCGTAAGCAAATCTCATGCACTCACTAAAACATATAGAATTGCAAAGTCTAAGAACAATGACCAAAATAGGCGAAATCTGGTAACCAGTATGGACATTTGATTACTTGATAAAGTCTTCTGCAAAACTTGAGGTTCAGTATTAAAAAAAAATGTCATTGTTAAAGTGGAGATAATTCAATGAAAACTATACATAAATCGATTTGATTCATACAATTTTGATTTTTGACTTTGGAATTTTTCTTACAGCGTGGTATGTCTTTTTTTTTCATTTTATTATTTACATCAAATTACAAAAGTTTAAATATTGTTATTGATCCCCCCCCCCCCCCCCCCCTTTCCCTTTACACACACATTCAAAGGAAATAATAAATAAAGGTAATCTTCGATCCTTTTACATAGTTTAAGCTTATTTTGGAAACTGATGAAAGTTATTCCAGAAACGCATCTGATATATACGTTTTAATTACAAGACATCTGTTGATATAGTAACGTGCAGGTTCAAAGCAGAGGGCATTGTTCACTATCCACGTATGTTACTATGGTCGACAAGGCCTTCGCTTGTGTTCAAATCTTCAAACTATTTACCTCAAAGAAAATATATACGAAATGTAAATTATGTACGAGTCGATCAGAAATAACAAGTATCAGTGTAACGTACTTCTACTTCTACCTCATAAGAGGTCGCCTTCAAATAATTGAAGATTCTGCCAATGTACTAGAGGTACCACGCTTCAAACTCTATATAATTAACAAATATGTTTATATATAGTTAATTCTTATAACCACTACCATTATATATGTATTTGTACTTACAGTTTTGTGCAAAGATTTATCGACTTCACAGCGTTTTATCAAAAACGAAAGTAGAAATGAAACCAAGATTTCCATAAAATCATACGACTATTTTTAGCTGATAATCATTAGATTAAATTTGTGTCGTGTGATATACACTTGGTAATTTCAAATATATATAATTATTTCAAATAAATTTGATAACAACGAGGACTGGCTTGCATAACTCTGAATTAAATTTAAGTGTCAATTAAAACTTAATTTACACCTAAATTTACTGAGAACGTACATTAATTTAATTTGCACTTAAATGCTCTACATTAGGACACATGCATATGTGCCACGGAATTACATCCCTCCCACTTTCTTACATTTTTTGCTTACATTTAATTTTTTTTTTGTTATCTCTTATCTCTTTGCCATTGAGTAACGATTGAATTACCGTAATGTTAAATATTTGTCACCCAACATGAGAACGATGGGGACGGATCAGATTTATTAAATATGTGTGTGTAAGTGTGTGTGTGGGAGGGGGGTACAATTATACAGGGAGTTTATAATTTCCACAACATAATAGGTATATGCTTAATCCAATAAAAATATTATGCTTGGGGCCGTTGTGGTCGTGATCGTATGACAGTTGGATTTGCAACAACCTGTGCAATTAGTGCCTATCAGCACTGACGTTGTGAGTTCGAATAAAATATTTTGTGATATAGTCAGCGACTTGCGACAGGTCTGTGGATTTCTACACCAATAAAACTGTTTAAATTGTGGGCTATCCATGAATGCGTTTTTGGACGTAATATTATATTATAAACAGTGGAAGCCAAAACATAATGGAGTGGTGTGCAAGGAAAAATCTGAAATAAAGCTAAATTTCAGAATGAACAAAAACATATTTGATCCTTGAAAGGGGTAAACTAATTTGGGTGTACGATACACGTTGAGTGACATTCGGCCGTCAAACGACAGGGGACGGTAGCAATCACACCTCATGGCATGAAATGACCCAAATCTCTACTATTATACTCAGTATATTCGTATATAGAGATATGGGTCGTACATAGGCATCTTTGGTCATTTCGTGCGATGATTGTTGCCGGTCCCTGTATCTCAAATATAACAAAAACTGTTCAATAAGAAAATAAAAATAAAAACACTTTTCACGAAGAATAACCTTATTAATACCTACTGATTACTTCATGTCAGAATGTATGACGCAACGTTTCAGAACGTTACAAGATAACGAAAGGGTAATCAGAAGACGTAAGTCGAAGATCAGACAAAACAATGGCGAAAGAGAAAAAAGAAAATTGGAGAAGCAATAATCTACTAAGAAAACTTAATTATTGAAAAAAAGAACACACTAATTTATTTTAGGTCTCAGTAAGGATTCTATTGTTATCATAGCTGTCAGGTGTGGCACTGGAGGCAACAACTTTAGCTCTGGATATATCTAAGGTAATGACAAGAACATTCAATGTCTCCAAAGCATGTCGAATCTCGCTCTGCCGAGGTGTACTCGATACACCATTTTGTGATAAAGTTTGTCAATGACATGCTGCAGATTGGTGGTTTTCTCCGGGTACTCCGGTTTCCTCTAACAATAAAACTGGACGCCATGATATAACTGAAATATTATTGAAAATGGTGTTTAACACCATGCCCCCTCTCCCCCTTCCCGCCACCCAACAAAGCATGACACTGCATATGTGTGTATATTGTCATTTGAAGATCAAAAATTAAAAAATCTGTGATTAAGCAAGTTTTCTTTTCATCGTGATTATTTTTTTGTAGAAAAATCGGTTTCTACATGAAATAGTACTTATTCTGTTGATGGTTGATACAATAAATGTATTGTCATATAAATTGTATACTAACAATACGAGTTGATTGAATGACCGATTGACGATCTGATGATGTGAAATGGTAAAAGAAATATATGTAGACATATACTTATTATATACATTGTACATGATGAAGAATGAGATCTTATATTTAACCACACTGAATAGGTATATAACAAAGAACACATACATCTTAGATTCGGGACAAGTAGTTAGCACGAATTGAATCTCTATAGAGTATTGTTTCGGCACTGAAATGGCTTATTGTAAATATTTATTGTTGATTTGGCTTGGTTTGGTCTTATTGTGCTTAACGCCACTTTCAACAATATTTCAGCTATATCGTGGCGGTCAGTTTTATGGGTGGATGATACCGAAGACCCGGAGAAAACCACCGATCTGTCGCAAGTCACTGACAAACTTTATCAAATAATGTTGTGCACCTCGGCCTGGGCGGGAGTCGAACCCACAACATCAGTGGTGATAGGCACCGATTGCATAGGTAATTGTAAATACAACTACCATACGATTACGGCCACGACGGCCCCTTTTCTGTCGTTTGATCTTAGCCTGATGAAGGTTGTTCACGATACGGTTAACGTTGTACCTGATGAAGGTTGTTCCCGATACGGTTAACGTTGTACCTAATGAAGGTTGTTCCCGACACGGTTAACGTTGTTCCTAATGAAGGTTGTTCACGATACGGTTAACGTTGTACCTGATGAAGGTTGTTCACGATACGGTTAACGTTGTACCTGATGAAGGTTTGTTCACGATACGGTTAACGTTGTACCTGATGAAGGTTGTTCACGATACGGTTAACGTTGTGCACACTAAATTAAAGTATTTATTAAAATGTAGCTCAGTTGTGTCTAAGACAAAGTGTACTCCTATGATTTGTAGAAATATGCTCACTATATCGAACAAATCTCGTTATGCACTTTTATGCAAACAATTGTGACTGGATAGTCACATTCTTTGTGTATTATATCGTTTTTGAATGTATAATTTTGCCTAAGCATTTTATCTTGGAATACACTTTTTGTATGCATACTTTTTTTTCTTAAAAAGTTTATCTCCTTATATACATTTTCTACGTATAATTTTTTAAGAATATATTTTCTAGGTGTAAAGATTTTGTCAAACTCTTTTACAAAATCATCCGTTCTTTTACACTCTCTCATTATTTTCTACCAATGTTCAAAGTTTCACAATAAAAAACGGAAATAGGATTTTTAATGAATTGTTCAGGCCACATACAGTACCGACTATACGAGTACCACAAATTTTAATCGCAAACTGTAACGACATATTTCGGGAAAATAATCTGAGAGGTACATGTAATTGACATTCACCATAATATATATAAATATATGCTAGAATTTTGAGATTACTGCGTAAGTGAGTGAGTGATTGTTGTAAATCGCCAAATGAGGAATGTTTTTTCTAGCCATACCATGGCGAGAGCAAGATACATTCGATATGATGATGTCTGCTTTGTACTAGACAAACATGCGGAGTTGGATTGTTATTGTGCTCGCTCATTAAAATAGCAGTTCACTTTGACACAATTATCCTGATTTCGAGCCAAATAGTCTCTGTTTTTTTCTGCTTAATGTTGTGTGGTTAGCGGTGAATCAACAAATGACAATTTTATAGCTTTTGGTTGAACCCGACCACGAACCCACGATCTACCGCACTCGAGGCGAGTACACCACCGATACCTTTTGAAAAATTGACTATGTATATACATATAAATATATAATGAATAATTCATATTATATATTGTATGTGTTTTTAATACAGTAAAACCTGTCTAAACCGTCCCTTTTGGACTGAAGAATTTGCTAAGTTTAGACAGGTACTTGGTTTACACAGGTTCAAGCTACACAGACATTAAGTAGATGACACTGTAAAGTCTGTCTGGCTTAGGTAGGTTTTCGATTTACTCAGCGTTCGGTTTAGACAGGTTTTCGGTTTACTAAGGGTTCGGTTTCGACAGGTCTTCGGTCTACTCATGGTTCGGTTTAGACAGGTTTTCGGATTACTCAGGGTTCGGTTTCGACAAGTTTTCGGTTTACTCAGGGTTCGGTTTCGACAGGTTCCACTGTAGTATGTAACATCCTACTTTATCTAAAGGTCATGACTTGTACCGATATTGATTTAGCCCTTCGGTTTCCATGTTCCCAAAGACTGTTAGATTATATTGGCTTTCCAATTGTTTGACTTTGAACGTGCCTGATGAAGATTATTCCAGAAACGCATCGGGCGTAGTAAATTCAATACCTACCTTTTCATTCAATCAAATATGTGATAAATAAATGAGATGGGGTTAACTATATGCAGATGTACTTGCAATGTTTCGTAACTGAAGGAATACAACAGCAAGGTAGGCTACAGGACCTATGAGAGAGGGGTTCGTCGGTACATTGGTCCGGGGACGGAGAACCATGAAGGGGCCTGTGAATCTCTGAAGGGTCAACTTAGCAAGTAACACCCTGCTGCATTAACTCAATATGTTTGTCCTTTCTTTGTATACAGTATATGTTATCTGGACATTCTGCTGCACAGGAAACAAAGCATTTATGAAAGTTTATCAGTGGCTTTATTGGTCCTCAAATCATCAATTTTGAGTGAAGTCTCCGCCTGTCCACGGGGCCCTATAACAGACTTTTTCCGCCTTGCATCATTTCTTTTGTAGACCCTGAATATGCCTATGAAAGAGATCCAACATGTTGTGTTTTCATAGTACAGAATATGACTCGTATATATTGTCTACAATACCAATAGAGGGCCCGGGTGGCTCAGTAAGTTAGGTAGTTGGATTACCTAACAACTCATGCAAGCCTATCACCAATACGGCGTGGGTTCGCGCCCGGCTTTGTAAAATATAAAAAGGGTGTACTCGACTCGCAGCTGCAAGTGATAAAGTTTACCAGTTGCTTACCCATGGTCGGTGGTTCTCTCCGGGTACTCTGGCTTCTTCCATCACTAAAACTGGTCCCCATGATATACCTGAAATATTGTTGAAAGTGGCGTTAAACACCAAAAAATCAATCAATCAATCAATCAATACCTATATCAATAAAATTCTAGAGGCATCATCAATATCACTATTATCATGGTAAAGGAAAGACAGTGTAGGATAGAAAAATAGTGGTCAATTTATAATAATTTTTGTGTACTGATTGCCAAATGGCAATGCAAAGTTATACTTGTGACAGTTGTGACTGCATCGATAGGATAGAGGCACTACAAACTACAACTGGATCTAATTACAGTGAAACCTGTCTAAACCAAACCTTTAAAAAACTGGAATTATGTATAAACCGAACTTTAAATCAAGTCCTAATGTATGATATATTTGTTAATTTAATATTATAAACCCAACACCAATAATAGGTTCACTTTAGACATGCTTCACTGATCACTGTAGTGTCTTATGCAACACCAATAATAGGTTCACTTTAGACATGCTTCACTGATAACTGTAGTGTCTTATACAACACCAATAATAGGTTCACTTTAGACATGCTTCACTGATCACTGTAGTGTTTTGTACAACACCAAAAATAGGTTCACTTTAGACATGCTTCACTGATCACTGTAGTGTCTTGTACAACACCAATAATAGGTTTACTTTAGATATGATTCACTGATCACTGTAGTGTCTTGTACAACACCAATAATAGGTTCACTTTAGTCATGCTTCACTGATCACTGTAGTGTCTTGTACGATAATAAATAAATTAAACAAAAAGAAATCAGGTATTACATTGTTGTATTTGAAAATGGGAGATATTTCAAATTATTCCAAGAAAAGATAAATAGAGAATTTGTGATTCTGTAAATACTGAGGATGGAATAAATTATTGTATGACAGTGTTAAATTTGAAAATAGGTTTTCAAATCTTATTAAAAATACTACACAGAAAACTAAAGATCGAGTAACACTAACGCCAATAAATATCGGGTTGAATTCATGTGGACGGTAAGTGTAATCAGTTCCTGTTCCACTCGTGACACACGTGGATGGTCAACAGTACCAAAGTTAACACAAAGTATGCTGTAACGTTCAATCATGCCTCAACATCTCATTAGCTGTTTTTTAATACGTAGGACAACGAAATCCTACAAGTGGGCCCACTTTAGCTATTTTATGTTTCAAATGCCATTGACCAAATGTGTGTTTCGTAAATAGTCAATAGTGACTTGACAAAAATCACTCTTACCCAGATTAAGAAGACTTTGAAGATAACAAAGGGGTAATCAGAAGAACAGACAAAAGAAAAAGGTCAAAAGGACAAACAACGATCTACGAAACATGACACAGAAAACTAAAGATCCAGCAACATGAAACACACACAAACCAGGGGTGAACTCATGTACTCCGGAAGGGTAGGTAGTTCCTGTTCCACATGTGGCACCCGTCGTGTTACCGGTGATGAGTCATGAATGAGAAAAGAACTAGATTGTGATTACGACAAACGGAACATACTCGTGGTTATTTGTGACACAGATACTCTGTAACGGTTAACTAAGTCATGGTGGCGACCATTGAACTTTCCAAGTGATGGGTTTATCATAAACACAAGAAACCCTTGGTTCAGTAGCTTCTTTATTCAATTAGTTTGTCATTCTCCGAGAAGTAACTAAAACGTATATCATAGCAAACGACATCACTTTATATAGAAAGAAACGTCTTTTTGTTAAAAAAAGATGATATTTCACGCGTTTTCTCTGACAAATGGCCGTCGTGGTCGTGATCGTATGATAGTTGGATTTATAACTACCTATGCAATCAATGCGTATCACCACTAACGTTGTGAGTTCGAATCCCGCTTAGGCGAGAGGCACTCGATACAACATTATGTAATAAAGTGTGTCAGTGACTTGCGGTGTGTCAGTGGTTTTCTCCGGGTACTCCGGTTTCCTTCACCAATAATACTGACCGCCACGATTTAATTGAAATATTGTTGAAAGTGGCATTAAACACCATAACCCTAACCTTAAACCTAGCTATTTAAAGACTGAAAGGCAGAAAATAAATGTCACTTTTGAAAACGAGTTTATTTCTTATATATATGCTGTATAATAATTCCCGGAATTTGTCCCTGTATTTCATTAGTTTTGCTTGATGGATTTGAACTTCTTAAAAATGTTACAAATAGTTCATTTAATGCTACAATCTCTTTGTATGATTTTCCCGTAAGAGTGTTTGGTCCATTCATTTTCAGGAATATTTTGTATCTGGTATTTTTTTCCACGAGAAGAGGACTTCCAAACATAACGGGATATATTTCCTGTCCCTTTTCAGAACATATAACTGTATTTATAGACCTCAACACATTAGAAAAATTAGACTTTGCAATAGCAAGATGTATGTCGTGCTTTCCTGAATAAGTATATGATCCAAACGCGTTTATTCCTAACATGATGCAATCAAGGTTTGTAGTAAAATCAAGGTAGTCGCCAAATTGATCAGGTATCCACTGTCCTGAATTATTAGTATCACATCGGAGACATACCATATGCTCCATATGTTCTATATTTCGCAACTTTGTTGGGAACACAGAGATCTTCTCGTCATCGAGAGACTGGTAAACTTTTACTATTTCGTCGGAACTCAGTAAACTCTTTTTGGAAACTTTTTCAGTAAAATATTTTCGTTCCATTATTGGAAATCTGACCAGATACAGCAAATCCCCTAAGACCTGTCTGGTATTTTCATCATTTACTGGCAGATTTTGATTTCGACATCTGTTTTTGCTCCATTCTATTATTTGCTGATAAATAATTTCCTCTTTACACTTGAGATCATCTGATTGTATGACTAATCGCAGACACTCTGGCGACAAGCTGAGAAAACTTTGTGATACAAGACAGTATTCACCGTTATTTAGAATGAACTTAAGGACTTTAACCTGTAGATCATCAAGATGTAAATCAAGTGCTGACTGTAGGACAAGACATGCGCTTCCTTTGGGCACACTGGATTCTAGATTATGAATGCATTCCTTTTTCATATTGTGTAGCATATATTTCTCTGATCCATACACCAATCCACAAATGTTACTGGCATTGACATATATATTGTCGGTGTAGATATAACTGTATAATTATGAAAAAGAAAGATTAGGTAGAGATGGTTGATACTTTACACAAATATCAACAAAGCGAACAATAACCTCTAATCAGTGATGGTCAACAATTCCACCAATATCAACAAAACAAACAATCACCTCTAAACAGTGGCGGTCAACAATTCCACCAATATCAACAAAGCGAACAATCACCTCTAAACAGTGATGGTCAACAATTCCACTTATATCAACAAAACAAACAATCACCTCTAAACAGTGATGGTCAACAATTCCACCAATATCAACAAAACGAACAATAATACCTAAACAGTGATGGCAAACAATTCCACCAAATTCACCAATATCAACAAAACAAACAATAACCTCTAAACAGTGATGGTCAACAATTCCACCAATATCAACAAAACAAACAATCACCTCTAAACAGTGATGGTCAACAATTCCACCAATATCAACAAAACGAACAATCACATCTAAACAGTGATAGACAACTATTCTACCAATATCAACAAAACGGAACAATCATCTCTAAATAGTGATGGTCAACAATTCCACCAATATCAACAAAACAAACAATCATCTCTAAACAGTGATGGTCAACAATTTCACCAATATCAACAAAACAAACAATCACCTCTAAACAGTGATGGTCAACAATTCCACCAATATCAACAAAACAAACAATCACTGTCATCTGAAATGAACTCAATGAACACCGAAAGACCACGACCGGTTCCTGGATTTGGGACAGGCACAACAATGAGGACGAGTCAAACCGGTTAATGGGATCCCAACCCTCCTCTTTTGATAACTGATTCTCCAACGGAAATACATACAAACAAACGATAAAAAAATCTGCACAGATTCGCATCAATATGAAAAACAACATAAACATGGACTGTACAATAGCAGGGTCAATGAATGTTTGTAGTTAACTGATTACTAGCTAGGAAGGACGAATCTGTTGGCTTGATTTGATTTCTGGTGCTTAACGCCACTTTCAGCAATATTTCAGCTATATCATTGCGACCAGTATTATTGGTGGAAGAAACCGGAGTACCCGGGAGAGAAATATGTGAATGTTTGTAGCATTAATTTCTACTCTATCGAGTACACCTCTTGCACATTTCCGATTTTATTCTCAAATAATACGCTTGATACCTTTCTATACGAGTTATTTCCATTGAGACGGGTAAAATGGTATCTGGTCTAGCAAGGGCAATGAAAAAGACAACGAATATGAATACTTTTCTCATAATTTGTAGATATTTGAACCTGGTAAAAAATTAGAAAATTTGGCCAAGTGTAAAAATGTAATTATAAGTATTGAATACAATCTTTTGTAGTTGTTTATGTAATTATAAGTATTGAATACAATCTTTTGTAATTATAAATGGTTGTTACTTTAAAAAGTTGTGAGATCGAATCTCGATCAGGGTGAGGTGTACAACATTATGTGACAAAATTTGTCAGTGACTTGCGACAGGTCGGTGGTTTTCTCCGGGTCTTCCGGTATCATCCACCAATAAAACTAACTTCCACTATATAACTGAAATATTGTTAAAAGTGGCATTAAACACCATCAAACAAACAAACACTTACTTTAAGATGTCTTTAAAGATATTGTCTTCAATATCAGGTATGTTGACGTCACCCGTCTCTGCCATTGGTCCATCAAACATACTATAAAACACCTTGCTGGCACTTGCCAACATAAATTTGTGTGCCTTGATTGGCGTTCGGTTTGCCCCAACGTAAAACGTTACGTCACACATCAGCTGATTTTGGAGCATGTAATTGATACGTTCCGGTAGCTTCTCTCTAAAATGCCAGTCTTTCGTTGTGTCCATGAAGCTTTTTAAAAACAGAAATAATTGTAAAGATGAAAACCTATTTAGCAGTACAATCATGGCATGAAATGACCGAAATCTCTATATGCTATTACATGTATATACAAAAACAATGTAATAGTATATAGAGATTTGGGTCACATAAAGGCATTTTGGGTCATTGCGTAGTTCCGTATTAAAAAGATTTAGATTTTGTATAAGGGGAGATAATTATATGATATCTATATCGATTTGATTCCTATAACTTTGATATTTGATTGTGGAATTTTTCCTAAAGCGTGGTATTCTTATTTTTTGTTCTTCATTTTATTATTTACGTCAAATTACAAAAGTTAAAATATTGTTGTTAATTTCCTCCTCCTCACCCCCACCCCACAAAAAGTAATAATAAAAAAAGGTAATCTTCGATGACTTTACATAGTTTTAATTTATTTTGCTTTTAAATATTTTTACACTGAGCACCAGATGAAAGTTATTCCAGAAACGCATCGTGATCACTAAATTTGATATCTACGTTTTAATTACAAGACATCTGTTCTGTTGATATAGTTTTGTAACGTTCAGGTTCAAAACACAGGAACTAGTTGACTATCTACGTATGTTACTATAGTAGACAAGGCCTTGGCTTGTGTTCAAATCTTCAAACTATTTACCTTAAAGAAAACATATACGAGATGAAAATTCCGTCCAAGACGATCAGAAATTACAACTATCAGTGTAACGTATGGTACTATAGTATAAACGGCCCATGTGTTCAAATCTTCAAGCTTTGAAGCAGAAAAAAAAACGAGATGAAAATTCTGATCAGAAATTACAAGTATCAGTGTAACGTACCTCTACTTCGACTTCATGAGAGGCCGTCTTCAAATAATTGAAGATTCTGCCAATGTACTAGAGGTACCATGCTTCAAACACTATATAATTAACAAATGTGTTGATACATAGTTAATTCTTAGTAACCATTTCTAATATATTATAAGTTCTGATCTCCATAGTGACCGACTATGATTATTTGGACGGTCAGTAATTTGTTGAAGGGTGAGCGCGTTATTTGGACCGTCCAAATAATCATAGTCAGTCATGGGAGCTTATAACATTTTTGTGCGATGTTGCTGATCTATTACTTGAAACAGTAACTAAGTTTTTAAATTATCTATTATAAGATCAAGTGAATTTGATAACAACGAGGACTGGGATGCACAACACTCAATTAAATTTAAGTGTCAATTAAAACTTAATTTACACTTAAATTTACTTAGTATGTACATTAATTTAATTTGTATTTAAATGCTCTACATTAGGTCATATGCACTTGTGCCATGGAATCACACCCCTCCCCCTGTTTACATTTTTAAGCATTCAAATCTAGATAGGAATTATTGTTAACGTTTAAATCTTGACAGATAATTGCGCGCCAACAAAGACCTATAAAAAATTAATATTGTCTAATTACACAAAATACGTAGGAAAATGCCGAAATCAAAAAATATCTGAAGTAAGATGCAGCGATTGTCCATATGAATTTGTACTTTCTTATTCCACCGAGCATAACCAACAACAAAAAAACAATTATCTTAAAATAACAACTGTGCCTACTGCACATCCATTATGCAGGAACCATAAATAGCAACATTGTAGCAACTAATAAAAAGATTAGCCACTATAATCAAACACACATGCACATAAAGCTCATAATAAGCAATTAAGACTTGCATCATATGTGCACTCGGTGCGTCAAAAAATTCCACAAAAGTTTGACCTGAACTACCTACACAACATTTTGCAACTTTCTATGTAGCACTGTATGACATATATATATATATATATATATACGTCTGAAAATTAAACCAAACAGTGTTAGAATTAGTTTTAGAGCTGTCAAATTTTTGTTCTTCCCTCGACGGGATTTGAACCCACACCATTGATACACTGCAGCACCATTCGCTTAGCCTTACGTCCAGCGCCCTAGACCACTCGACTACATCCACTCCCTTAAAAAGGAGCTTCAATAGTCGTAGTGTTACCTTGTCTCGTAAGGAAAATCTAGGGATAGACGTAAGACATGTGTATAAGCGTGTGTAGATGGTATATATATACTTTTAATATTATAATTTGACAGCAATCTAACTCAGCAATTTTTAATATAGTGTATAGGATAATGAAGAATTCATTATACAGTCACAGGAAATAAAGTATATTATACAAACGTCTAGAAGCAAGTGACAACCATACAATATATCTGTCCCACTGGATCTCAAAGTTACTTTAAAGGATACTAGGTTAATACTAAATATTATATACGTCTGAAAATTAAACCAAACAGTGTTAGAATTAGATTTTAGAGCTGTCAAATTTTTGTTCTTCCCTCGACGGGATTTGAACCCACACCATTGATACACTGCAGCACCATTCGCTTAGCCTTACGTCCAGCGCCCTAGACCACTCGACTACATCCACTCCCTTAAAAAGGAGCTTCAATAGTCGTATTGTTACCTTGTCTCGTAAGGAAAATCTAGGGATAGACGTAAGACATGTGTATAAGCGTGTGTAGATGGTACATATATACTTTTAATATTATAATTTGACAGCAATCTAACTCAGCAATTTTTAATATAGTGTATAGGATAATGAAGAATTCATTATACAGTCACAGGAAATAAAGTATATTATACAAACGTCTAGAAGCAAGTGACAACCATACAATATATCTGTCCCACTGGATCTCAAAGTTACTTTAAAGGATACTAGGTTAATACTAAATATTATATACGTCTGAAAATTAAACCAAACAGTGTTAGAATTAGATTATATATATATATACAATAAATACAATCAAACAGTAGTTTCTATCCATACCGGGTTTTTGACATGTAAATAGTTTCTATCCATACCGGGTTTCTGACATGTATATAGCTATATATATGTCAAAAACCCGGTATGGATAGAAACTACTGTTTGATTGTATTTATTGTATATATGTCATACAGTGATACATAGAAAGTTGCAAAATGTGTAATGTGTACATGAAAAAAAAATCGATGTAAAAAAAAAGGGGTAGGGACAATCAGAGGCACCATAGGGTATCCTGTTCACAAGTACCTGTGAACACAAACTGTTAAAAAATAAAATAAAAAACACTTTTCACGAAGAATAACCTTGTTAATCTTAATTTAAACGTATTTTATTCAGAAAGGTACTGAAAAGGATTGGATAGTAGGACAAGCCTATATATATCCTATCCTCATAACCTTGTTAATACCTTCATATCACAGGATTAGAAGTCTAAGAAACAAAAATGAACAAAATAAGTGAAATCCGGTAACCAGTATGGACACTTGATTGCTTGATAAAGTCTTCTGCAAAACTTGAGGTTCAGTATTAAAAATAATTTTCATTTTTCAAGGGGAGATAATTCCATGAAAATTATACATAAATCGATTTGATTCCTACAATTTTGATACTTAACTTTGGAATTTTTCCTACAGCGTGGTATTTTTTTGATTTTTTTTATCATTTTATTATTTACATCAAATTAAAAAAGTTCAAATATTGGTATTGATCCTTGCCCCTCCCCCCTCCCCCCACACACACAAACAAAGGTAATAATAAATAAAGGTAATCTTCGATGACATTACATAGTATAGATTTATTTTGTTTACATATTTTGGCACTGAGCACCATATGAAAGTTATTCCAGAAACGCATCGTGATCACTAAATTTGATATCTACGTTTTAATTACAAGACATCTGTTCTGTTGATATAGATTTGTAACGTGCAGGTTCAAACTAGTACGTCTTATTAGCGATATATTAAGTATACTGTTAACATTAACAATACATGTTTTAACCTGCCGATGTGTACGCCATAGCGTGACAGCGTACATGCAGCTATGCCTCTGGTGAGTGAATATTTTACCTCTTGATAAAAGAAAACGCAGGAGATTACAAAACAAAGCAGTTCTACGTGTAATATTTCAATATTTCGTCCTCTAACATTTAATACCGATGAGAGGAGGGTTGGATCCCATTAATAGATTTAACCCCGCCATATGTGTATACCTGTCCCAGGATAGTACCTGGATTTCCAACGAAATATGGTATTTTTGTGTTCAGTGAGATAAGGTGAGATATGAGCATTCGTTTTGTTGATATTAATGGAATTGTTGACCATCACTCTTTAATCTATTCTTTCATAATTTAAAATCAATTGTTTTTTCAGCCTTTTGACATTGAGCATACATGATAAAGGATACTCCATAAACATGTCATGTGCACTAAATTTGATATTTATGTTTTTATTAAAGAAAAAAAAATCTTACCTGTAATCACCCATCTGTAAATTTTGTAAACGCAATTTACCAATGTTATCTAATTCAAATTATTTGCCTCTGTACTATTAACATCGGTAGTGCATTGTTCAATAGTGTTTTTAGCAACACAATAATATTTTTATTCAAACGTTTTTTACATATATAATGAGAGGCCAAGCTCCTGGATGTGGTCGAGTGATCTAGGGCGCTGGACGTAAGGCTAAGCGAATGGTGCTGCAGTGTATCAATGGTGTGGGTTCAAATCCCGTCGAGGGAAGAACACAAATTTGACAACTCTAAAATCTAATTCTAACACTGTTTGGTTTAATTTTCAGACGTATATATATATATTTTTATGATATTCCACAACAATGACATTTTATCTTTAATTCGTGTGTTATATTTATGTTTAAATAAATTATAAACGTTAATATTTTTAGTTTTTTGTTCGGATACATAATAAGATTTATATATAGAGATTCCAATAACTGTCAAGAAATAATTAAAATCAAAACAGTCTTTATCAAAAAGTTTATAGCCTAGGACAATGTGTTTTAATGTTATAAGTCTGTCAATATTAATCTTTTACAGTAGCTGATTAATTGGAATCCATTTTAAAAACAATATTTACAAGAAATTAAATGCTTTAGTGAATGGCATTTTGGACATGTATGGCTAGACCCAATATGATAACCACTCTTTAGGTTTAATAACATAAAATTGTACCAGACAATTTACAAGTACTAGAGTGAGTGATTATTGTTTAACGCCAAATGAGCAATTGTTCAACTATATCATGGTGAGACCAAGTTACATTTTAATGAGATAATGATGATGTCCGCTTTGTACTAGTCCGACACGCTTAGTCTAGTATTTTTATAGTGCGAGCTTATTGAAACAACAGTCCACCAGTAGATAAGTTGCTCCCTTCGGACACATTATTCTCATTCCTAACGAACCAGTCTAATCTTTAACAAACTCAGCAAATGTCAAATTTATAGTAGTTGATTTGACTCCACCAGCACCCAAATCCAGCATCTACCTCTTTCGAGGAATGAACACCATTACTTACTATTAACGTTATTTGTGTTTTCTTTGCGTATTGTGGTGTCCAATGCATATTGTGTTGCGTATTTATTGTTCATGTCTTCTTCGTCTTGTGTAGCCTATGTTGCCAGTTTCTCTGGATTGTCCATTTTTGATTGGCCAGGGAATATAGATCAAAAGCCGGGAATGTCACATTATATACCCTGTCTGATAGCTGAATAACATATAATATTCTTTCATGTTACCTGTAATTTTGTATCGGTCGATTAATTAAAGAACGACGAAACAGGGCTTTATAAGTTCACCTATACCTTTGCAAAACTTTGGCGGAGCTTTCAAATCGGTATCTGCACGTGCAGTACAGGTAAAACTTTAAATTTTCTAAACTTTATTTCAACATGACAGGTCGAAAACTGTCAGATGTAGAAAGATGGCAAGCGGCTGGAATGGTAATTGGTGGTATGTCATACAGACAGACGGCTGAACGATTTAATGTAAGCCACTCGATCATTGTTCGATTGAATCAGCGCTACTGCTGAAATGCCATTTAGTGTACTGAGACGTTTGAAAACTTATGTTAGGTCGACCATGAAGAATGACAGGCTATCTACCCTTGGATTAATGCATATATTAACCGAGATTTTGAGGTGGAATTGTACATAGCAATGGAGGTGTTCGTATCTGCTAAGACACGAAGGGCAGATTTTGGACAATTTTAAGAAATTCTTGTCTTTCAAAGTCATTAAAATAGTGCTTGATTCTATGTTATATGAAACCTTGAAATGGCCCCAGATCGCACCATTTTGCATCTCTTCAAAAACAAATCCCAGACCCCCTCCCCCTCTCAGGAATTATGGCGTGCACACTATTAAATTTCAGCTACGTCCCTGACTGTAGTCTACAAGGCCTTGTGTTCAAATCTTCAAACTATTTACTTTGAAGAAGAAAAAAAATACGAGATGACGATTCTGTCTGCGACGATCAGAAGTTACAAGTATCGGTGTAACGTACTTCTACTTCCGCTTCTTGATAGGCCATCTTCAAATAATTGAAGATTCTGCCAATGTACTAGAGGCACCACGCTTCAAACACTATATAATTAACGAATTTGTTTATTTATAGTTAATTCCACAGGCACTTGGTTTCAGGATTTCTTTTTTTTTCAATTTGATCAATAAAATGTGCATCTACAACGTATATCAAACCGTTTGACATGCTTCGCTGTGATGTAAGTAGCTATGTCAAATGGGTTCATATACGTTGTAGATGCACATTTTATTGATAAAATTGAAGAAAACAAATCCTGGACCCAAGTGCCTGTGGTTAATTATTATAGCCACTTCCATTATATATTTATTTGTACTTACAGTTTTGTACAAAGACTTATCGACTTCACAGCGTTTTATCAAAAACAAAGTTGAAATGAAACCAAGATTTTCGTCAAATCATGTGACTATTTTTAGCTGATAATCATTAGTTTAAATGTGTGTCATGTCATGATGTGATATACAGGTGCTACTTTCAAATATCTATAATTAGATCAAATGAATTTGATAACAACGATGAACGAGTTGCACAACCCTCAATTAAATTTAAGTGTCAATTAAAACTTAATTTACACTTAAATTTACTTAGTACGTACATTAATGCAATTTGCACTTAAACACTCTACACTAGATCACATGCACCTCTGCCATGGAATTACACCCCTCCCCCTTTTTACACTGTTTGCTTACTTTTAAAAATATTTGTTTTTCTCTAATTCTTGTTCAATTTTCACACTTCTCAACCCGTGTGAGAAGAAATCGATAATCTACGTGTGGATCACTTTGTTCTCAGTCGGTGATTGGTCAATTACGCAATTATGTCTCAACTCGTGGGAGAGATAGAATTTAACGCTACTTTTCCCGTAAAATGTTACGTTTCGCAAAATGTCATTGTGTCAATAAAATCGTTTAATTAACCGTAACTAACCGTAATTAACCGTACCGTCACCAAGAACCCCTCATCTGGAATATTGTCCCTTCTCCATCATTGCTTCAAAAACATTCCTTAACGGGTGTGACGTCAATTGAAGTATACGTCAGTGACGTCATTGAACGTCGATTTGAGAAAGTGAAAACGGCCATGTATTTTGTTAAATTAGTGAGAAAAAGAATCAAACAATTTTTTAGTGGTTCATTTGAGAAGCAACCTCTAACATTGTTTCCCGTTTATCACGATAATTTTTCAAATCTCGATAGCTAATTTTTTACATTTTAAAGTTCTCGGTAAACCTCGAACTTTAAAATGTGAAAATTTAACTATCTTGACTTGAGAAATTATCGTAATAAACGGGAAACAATGTTAGAGACTATATATCTCTTATCTCTTTGCCATTTATTCAGGTGTGAGTAACGATCAACATGAGAGCGATGGGCAAAATCAGATTTATCAAAAATGGGGGCGGGGGTATACAATTATACAGAGTTATAATCTTATTTAACAATGAATCATTTTTCCAGTTAAATTAATATTCATATGGACGATTATTGATCTATTTAAACTGTATTCTGATATGTTGTGTGATTATATTATTTCCAAATTTCCACGTCAAATAACACATCGATGGTTATTTGGATATATTATACCGTAATACACAATTAATAATCTTATTTAATTAGAAATGTACGTACGTTTTATACTGTTGTTAAGTACAACATTATATGTATTTGATTAATCCTGTAAAAATATTTATAGCTGGGCCGTTGTGGTTGTGATCATATGGTAGTTGGATTTGCAACTACCTGTGCAATCAGTGCTTATCACCACTGACGTGAGTTCGAATCCCCCACATGGAGAGGTGCACTCGATACAACATTTTATGATAAAGTTTGTGAGTGACTTGCGACAGGTCGGTGGTTTTCAGTCCGGTTTCCCCCACCGATAAAACTGTTTAAATTGTAAGCTATCCATAAATGTGTTTGTGGACGTAATAGTATATTGTGTGGGAGAGGAAGGGTGCAAGGAGGAATCTGAAATAATGTTAAAGAGGGAGAGGAGTTAAGGTGCAAAATTGGCCCCACATTTTATCAAAAAATAATGCTTGACATAGAATAAAAACAATTTACTAATTTAATTGTTATATTTACAAATTTTCAAAAAATATATCTTTCCGTGAGATTGGGTGCGCTATGACGTCATAATGACATCATGATTAGACGGATAATGCTAAAAATGGACTATAAACGACATATTCAATGTACATTTTAGCTATTTTATATACCTCCACAGTCTTCCACCAACACCAAATTGAGCAGTTGTTTTGAGTATAGAGGGTTAATGATTGTATCGAAATATTTTGTTGGTGGAGGATTGTGGAGGTTGTTAAATATTAATATATTTTCACTCTTCTGATTGTATATATGATACCATTATGTATATATACACAATATCTGTACATTTTATGATTCATTTCAAGTAAAGAAATTCATCAGTAAATAACTTGTTTCTGTAAATAATTGTATTTATTTTAAATACAGTTTGTATACATTGAAACCATGAGAAAAACTCAGTGCATGCAGTCCGGCGTCAACGCGATAAAAAGAACTGGGGACTATAAGTTCCATATATGGCCCAATATTTAATGAATCATTATCTTAGAAAATACTTGATTAAAATTTGATGTGTTTTATTTTATAGACGACATCATACTTTTGATGTTAAAACTTGTTTCCAACAAAATCGATACGTATTTGACGTCATTGTGACGTCATGAGCGTTATTTGTTTTCTGTATTTCGTTGCATTTTGCCCGCGATATTTCGACGGTTTTCGAAGAAATTAAGCACCTCTGTAGTCGTGCAGCAGACAATATTTTACCAGATTATTAAAATAAATAAAACACAACTACTGTTATAGTATTTTTGTTGGTGCACGAGGTGTAAAATTTATTGAAAAACGACGGGAAAATGTTCAAATATTACAAGCGCTTGGATGACGTTTTGATGTTTGAGAAGCAATATTTGCCGTAAAAAACGATGGTATGTCATCACGTAACAGTTATATAACATAAAGATAAAATAAACACCACTTCATCCAAAATATTTTTTTTTTCATCAGCCTCAAATTATTGATTATATATTTTCTTCCGGGATACTGAAATAGTTATTACTACCGGGATACTGAGGTAGGTTTAATGGTCTATCGATGCTACAGCATGTGGACAAAAGTGATTCCGCTTCCGCCATCTTTCCTATATATTTCATATAAAACCACTTGTTTTCATAACATTCTCATGAAGTCATTCCTTAGCCGATTTTCATGAAATGTTCACCTTTAAAAACAGAATTAATTAGAGTTTATCTTAATATCTTCATGCAATTTTTTCGAACTTTTATTTGCAAGCATTTATGATTTAAACACAAATGTAAATTCCTCAGGTCACAATTTTATATGATTATATAGTAAGATTTGGTGAAAAAATTAAACTTTGTTTTTAAATCAATTCTTAAGAGAAAGTAGAAATAAAATTATACCAAGAGAAATTATATTTATTTCTGCATTTAATGCTGAAAATTTCATGAAAATCAGATAAGGAATGACTTCATGAGAATGTTATGAAAATGAATGGTTTTATAGGAAATATATAGGGAAGATGGAGGAAACGGAGTCACTGTTGTCCACATGCTATACTTCTAGAATGAAGTAAAATAGTTTGATCCAAAAGGAGTAGATATGTTTTGGGCACAATCAAACATATCCTTAAGAAGAGTTTGAAGATACCACAGGGGCAATCAGAATCCGTATATGTGTTCTGTCATGTGCATAAGTTATTGTTTGCATGATTGACAGACAATATTCATCATATTATTTTCTAGCTTCTGAACTGTCAATCGAGAAAAAAATAAAATATTGTTGACAGGCAGCATATAGCCAGTCAATGGGGTTTGCAATTAATATTTCGCATGCACAATAGCGACCCACCACCACAAGGTGTGGAAAATAGAAATATTCTTCTGTGGTTTAATTGCGTATTAACTGCATTACATGTAAACTGTATTATTCTGTTTGATAAAGTCCTTTAACAAGAACAGAAATGTGTTCACCCTTGAGTGAAAGTGTTGTAATAAAATATCGTGAACGTGATGTAAAAGTATGAAGGCATTTCAAGGTATATTTTAAATGAGGTTGAAACATGTCGCCATTTGATATCAATTCGGTTGTATTTCATTTTGGCGATTTTAATTACAGAAGACGATCACAACCATATATTTTTTTAACAATTGCAACTCAGCTGGATTTGTTCATAGCATATAATAAAATGAAAAAAATATATATCACACTATCGGAACAGTTCCAACATTCAATAGAAAAATCGTAGAAATAATATCATTTAGTGTCCGTCGTCTGTTATCCATAACTTTTCATATTAATATTTAATCTTTTTCTTAGAAACTGCAAAACCAGATACTTTATTTTACGTTATCAAGTTCTCTCAACCCGCACCTTGGCATTTTTTTTCATAGATTTATGATGGTTGTCGTTAAAATGTACTGGAATATATGATCATAACATTGGTTGTCATTAAGAATAAAGTACGTTTAAAAAAGTGTTTAAACAAATTTCAAATATGAAAAAGTTATATTCCTCAAATCAATCTATTACTTCTTTAAGGTTAATACCAAAATTTCGACCAGTTTTCGACAATCAATGTTAATAAGTTTCTGAATTGATATGATCTCAATATGTACATTATCAATGTCATAGCAGACGATGAAACCAAAATTGCTCTGTATGAGATATATTTTTTAAATGATTAAAGCTTTGTTAAGGTGACGAAAAAATGAATTACGAAAAAATACAATTTGAACGTGAAATAATAGATGTGGTACGTAGTTCTTACATTTAAAGATGACATTTTTAGGTCAGATTTCTTGAGATCATTCATGCAATTTCAGCATCATAATATAACCTCTGACAAATGAAGCGATCAAAATAATGAGAGATTTTATCACGGGAAGCAAACCGTCGAAAACAGGAGACCGTCGAAACTGGGTGACGTTGCGACATTACTATTCGTTCACTTTAATTTCATAATACAGTTTCGGAAAAATGTTTTTATTCCTGAAATCAATCCACATTGCATATTAAGTCAAATTGATGCTTTGTTTATTGAGTTTTATTATGCTTTGTTTTTCTTTTTCCTTTTCTTTTTTAAAGATATGCATTATAT
Organism: Bathymodiolus brooksi; assembly: GCA_963680875.1. Lineage (NCBI taxonomy): Eukaryota > Metazoa > Mollusca > Bivalvia > Mytilida > Modiolidae > Bathymodiolus > Bathymodiolus brooksi. Next base: position 21,230,058 of record OY804586.1, read on the forward strand.
GATACGTACATTCTGTATTCTGAAAAAAATGACGTTCATTGCTTTTCATTACCTGACTTTGTCGGTCCGCTGTGAGAAATTAGATGCACATATTAACTAACTGTATTTATTTATGAAAAACACATATTGTGAATACATTTTGGAGAAAATTTTATCGACATCTGAGGTGGGGCCGATGTTGGCCCTTATAGCTCCCAGTCCTTTCAGAATGAACAAAAAACATATTTTATCCTTGCACGAGTTAGAATAATATAGGTGTATGGAACACGTTGAGGGACATTCGGACGTCAAACGACAGAGGCCGGTAACAATCATGGCATGAAATGACCCAAATCCCTACTCTAATATAAAGCATAATAGTATATAGAGATTTGGTTCGTATATAGGCATTTTGGGTCATTTCGTGCGATGATTGTTTCTGGTACCTGTATCTTAAGCATAGCAAAAAATGTTAAATAAGAAAATAACAAATACTGTTAGAGAAGAATAACCTTATTAATACTTTCATAATACAGCATTACAAAGTCTAAGCGGAGAAAATGAACAAAATAAGTGAAATCCGGTAACCATTATCTATGGACACTTGATTACTTGATAAAGTATTCTGCAAAACTTGAGGTTCAGTATTAAAAATGATTAGTCATTGTTCAAGGGGAGATAAATATGAAAACTGTATCGATTTGATTCCTACCATTTCGATATTTAATTTTGGAATTTTGCTAGTGTGGTATTTTTTTCATTTGATTATTTACATCATTTTAAAAATTTCAAATATTGTTATTAACTCATGTTACTATAGTCGACAAGGCCTTGGCTTGTGTTCAAATTTTCAAACTATTTACCTTAAAGAAAATATATACGAGATGAATATTCTGTCTGAGATGATCAGAAACTACAAGTATCAGTGTAACGTACTTCTACTTCATCAGAGGCCGCATTCAAATACGCGCTCACCCTTCAACAATTTACTAACAGTCTAAAGAAGCATATTCAGTCACTAGGAAGCTTAGAACTTATAGAAGATTCTGCCATTGTACTAGAGGTACCAAGCTTCAAACTCTATATAATTAACAAATTTGTTTATATATAGTTAATTCTTATAACCACTTCCATTATATATTTACTTGTACTTACAGTTTTGTACAAAGATTTATCGACTTTACAGGGATTTATCAAAATCGAAATTAGAAATGAAACCAAGATTTCCATAAAATCATATGACTAAATTTACCTGATAGTTTAAATTTGTGTCTTGTGATATACACGTGGTAATTTCAAATATCTATAATTAGATCAAATGAATTTGATAAAAACGAGGACTAGGTAACACAACCCTCAATTAAATTTAAATGTCAATTAAAACTTAATTTACACTTAAATTTACTGAGAACGTACATTAATATAATTTGCACTTTAAATGCTCTACATTAGGTCACATGTACTTGTGACATTGGAATTACATCCCTCCCCCTTTTTACATTTTTTGTTTACATATCAAATTATTCTTTTTATCTCTTATCTCTTTGCCATTTATTCAGATGTGAGTAATGTTTGAATTACCGCAATGTTAAAAATGTGTCACCCAACATCAGCACGATGGGTAAAAATCAGATTTATCAAAAATGTGCGTGCGTGGGTGGGGGGGGGGGGGGAGTACCATTATACAGGGAGTTTATAATCTTATTTAACAATGAATCATCTTTGCAGTTAAATTAATATTTATATGGACGATTATTGATTTGCTTAAACTGTTTTCAGTTATTTTGTGTGATTGCACTATTTCCGAATTTCCACGTCAAATATCACATGGATAATTATTTGAGTTTAATATACCGTAATGCACAATTAATATTCTTATTTAATAAGAAATGTACATACATTTATACTGTTGTTAAGCACAACATAATAGGAATATGCTTAATCCTAAAAAAATATTTATATTTCGGGCCGTCGTGGTCGTGATCATATGGTAGTGGGATTTGCAACTATCTGTGCAATCAGTGCCTATCACCACTCCTGGCGTTGTGAGTTCGAATCCCGCACATGGAGAGGTGCATTCGATACAACATTTTGTGATATAGTTTGTCAGTGAGTTGCGACAGGTCGGTGGATTTCTACACCAATAAAACTGTTTAAATTGTGAGCTATCCATAAATGTGCTTGTAGACGTAATATTATATCATAAACAGTTGAAGCCAAAACATAATGGAGTGGGGAGAGGAACAGGAAGGGTGCAAGGAAGAATCTGACATAAAGCTAAATATCAGAATGAACAAAAAACATATTTGATCCTTGAACGGATTAACATAATATGGGTGCACGATACACGTTGAGTGACATTCGGCTGTCAAACGACAGGGGACGGTACCAATCATGGGATGAAATGACCCAAATTCCTACTCTAATATAAAGTATAATAGTTATAGGCATTTTGGGTCATTTCGTGCTATGTCTGTTTCTGGTACCTGTATCTTAAACATAACAAAAACTGTTAAATAAGAAAATAACAAATACTTTAAAGACGAATAACCTAGTTAATACTTTTATGACACAGCATTACAAAGTCTAAGCAGAGAAAATGAACAAAATAAGTGAAAATTGTATCGATTTGATTCCTACCATTTCGATATTTGATTTTGGAATTTTTCCTAGTTTGGTATTTTTTTTTTCATTTTATTATTTACATCAAATTAAAAATTTCAAATATTGTTATTAACGTATGTTACTATAGTCGACAAGGCCTTGGCTTGTGTTCAAATCTTCAAAACTATTTACCTTAAAGAAAATATATACGAGATGCAAATTCTGTCTGAGATGATCAGAAACTACATACTTCTACTTCATCATAGGCCGCCTTCAAATACGCGCTCAACCTTCAACAATTTACTGACCGTCTAAATAAGCATATTCAGTCACTAGGGAGATTAGAACTTATAGAATATTCTGCCAATGTACTAGAGGTACCACGCTTCAAACTCTATATAATTAACAAATGGGTTTATATATAGTTAATTCTTATAACCACTTCCATTATATATTTACTTGTACTTACAGTTTTGTACAAAGATTTATCGACTTCACAGGGTTTTATCAAAAACGAATGTAGAAATGAAACCTAGATTTCCATAAAATCATATGACTATCTTTAGCTGATAATCAATAGTTTAAATTTGTGTCTTGTGATATACACGTGATAATTTCAAATATCTATAATTAGATCAAATGAATTTGATAAAAACGAAGACTAGGTAACACAACCCTCAATTAAATTAAATGTCAATTAAAACTTAATTTACACTTAAATTTACTGAGAACGTACATTAATTTAATTTGCACTTAAACTGCTCTACATTAGGTCACATGTACTTGTGCCATGGAATTACATCCCTCCCCTTTTTACATTTTTTATTTACATATAACATTTTATTTTTTTATCTCTTATCTCTTTGCCATTTATTCAGGTGTGAGTAACGATTGAATTACCGCAATGTTAATAATTTGTCACCCATGCTGGGGACGATGGGTATAAATCATATTTATCAAAAATGTGCGTGTATGTGTTGGGGGGGGGGGGGTACAATTATAAAGGGAGTTTATAATCTTATTTAACAATGAATCATCTTTGCAATTAAATTAATATTTATATGGACGATTATTGATCTGCTTAAACAGTTTTTAGATATTTTGTGTGATTGCACTATTTCCAAATTTCCACGTCAAATAACACATCGATAGTTATTTGAATTTATTATACCGTAATGCACAATTAATATTATTATTTGATTAGAAATATACATACATTTATACTGTTGTTAAGTACAACATAATAGGAATATGCTTAATCCTATGAAAAAAAATTATATTTCGGGCTGTCGTGGTCGTGATCATATGGTAGTTGGATTTGCAACTACCTGTGCAATCAGTGCATATCACCACTGTTGGCGTTGTGGGTTTGAATCCCGCACATGGGGAGGTGTATTCGATACAACATTTTGTGATATAGTTTGTCAGTGACTTGCGACAGGTCGGTGGATTTCTACACCAATAAAACTGTTTAAATTGTGAGCTATCCATAAATGTGCTTGTTGACGTAATATTATATTATAAAAGTTGAAGCCAAAACATAATGGAGTGGGGAGGGGAACAGGAACGGTGCAAGGAAGAATCTGACATAAAGCTAAATTTCAGAATGAACAAAAAACATATTTGATCCTTGAACGGGTTAACATAATATGGGTGCACGATACACGTTGAGTGACATTCGGCTCTCAAACGACAGGGAACGGTACCAATCATGGGATGAAATGACCCAAATTCCTACTCTAATATAAAGTATAATAGTATATAGAGATTAGGGTCGTATATAGGCATTTTGGGTCATTTCGTGCTATGTTTGTTTCTTGTACCTGTATCTTAAACATAACAAAAACTGTTAAATAAGAAAATAACAAATACTTTAAAGACGAATAACCTAGTTAAGACTTTCATGACACAGCATTACAAAGTCTAAGCAGAGAAAATGAACAAAATAAGTGAAAATTGTATCGACTTGTTTCCTACCATTTCGATATTTGATTTTGGAATTTTTCCTAGTTTGGTATTTTTTTTTTCATTTTATTATTTACATCAAATTAAAAATTTCAAATATTGTTATTAACGTATGTTACTATAGTCGACAAGGCCGTGGCTTGTGTTCAAATCTTCAAACTATTTACCTTAAAGAAAATATATACGAGATGCAAATTCTGTCTGAGATGATCAGAAACTACATACTTCTATTTCATCATAGACCGCCTTCAAATACGCGCTCAACCTTCAACAATTTACTGACCGTCTAAATAAGCATATTCAGTCACTAGGGAGCTTAGAGCTTATAAAAGATTCTGCCAATGTACTAGAGGTACCACGCTTAAAACTCTATATAATTAACAAATGGGTTTATATATAGTTAATTCTTATAACCACTTCCATTATATATTTACTTGTACTTACAGTTTTGTACAAAGATTTATCGACTTCACAGGGTTTTATCAAAAACGAATGTAGAAATGAAACCTAGATTTCCATAAAATCATATGACTATCTCTAGCTGATAATCAATAGTTTAAATTGGTGTCTTGTGATATACACGTGATAATTTCAAATATCTATAAATAGATCAAATGAATTTGATAAAAACGAAGACTAGGTAACACAACCCTCAATTAAATTTAAATGTCAATTAAAACTTAATTTACACTTAAATTTACTGAGAACGTACATTAATTTAATTTGCACTTAAAACATACATGCCAACCCTCGAGAGACTAAAAGCAGTAGAGAGGGGTGGGTCTTTTTTTTCAGAAGGACGCAAAATGCTGCATTCTGCTGCATTTTGGATATAAAATCTGTGTAGTCAAAACTTTAAATATAGTATGATAAAACCATGAACAAATTATTATTTTTTTCAGAAGGACGCAAAATGGTGCATTCTGTTGCAGTCCTGCAGAATTCACAAAATCCAAATTTATTTACCTTTCGGGAATGTTTAATGAATAAGGGTAATAACAAAATTACCGAACTCCGAGCAATCTTACAAAGGGAAAGTCAAAACTCATAATTATATAAACAGAACCTCATCAGTCCATGCTGTCTTAAATACATTGTCATAACGTAACCGAGCCTTCTTTTTTTCTGGCATTTCGGACATATTCATTCAGACATTGATCTGTTGATGTATAGGAATCATAAGTTCAAAATGTAGTGCTTCAAAACTTTATTTTAAATACCATTTCTGATTGGTTTAATGATAAAGAATTGACCAATGGAAGTTTCCGGTACAAATTAAGAGGAAACGATTACGCAAAGGGCCTAAATAATTTGGATTTGTACTCATTTATACGGCGTAGAAATCTACAAGAATAATCAGCATATGAACAATTCACGTTAAAAAAAAATTACATTTTTTTTTCTAAATCGCTAGGCGGTAGAAGACTTAAACATTCGGTAGACTAACGCGTAAACCGGTAGGGTTGGCATGTATGTTAAAATGCTCTACATTAGGTCACATGTTCTTGTGCCATCGAATTACATCCCTCCACTTTTTACATTTTTTTTTTACATATAAAATTGTATTTTTTTATCTCTTATCTCTTTGCCATTTATTCAGGTGTGAATAACGATTGAATTACCGCAATGTTAATAATTTGTCACCCATGTTGGGGACGATGGGTAAAAATCAGATTTATCAAAAATGTGCATGCGTGTGGGTGGGGGGGGGGGGTGGGGGGGGAGGGGTACAATTATACAGGGAGTTTATAATCTTATTTAACAATGAATCATCTTTGCAATTAAATTAATATTTATATGGACGATTATTGTTCTGTTTAAACTGTTTTCAGATATTTTGTGTGATTACATTATTTCCACATATTTGAATTTATTATACCGTAATGCACAATTAATATTCTTATTTGATTAGAAATGTACATACATTTATACTGTTGTTAAGTACAACATAATAGGAATATGCTTAATCCTATAAACAATTTATATTTCGGGCCGTCTGGTCGTGATCATATAGTAATTGGATTTGCAAATACATGTGCAATCAGTGCCTATCACCACTGCTGGCGTTGTGAGTTCGCATACCGCACATGGAGAGGTGTATTCGATACAACATTTTCTGATATAGTTTGTCAGTGACTTGCGACAGGTCGGTGGATTTCTACACCAGTAAACTGTTTAAATTGTGAGCTCTCCATCAATGTGCTTGTTGACGTAATATTATATCATAAACAGTGGAAGCCAAATCATAATGGAGTGGGGAGTGGGAGAGGAAGGGTGCAAGGAAGAATCGGACATAGAGCTAAATTTCAGAATGAACAAAAAACATATTTGATACTTGAACGGGGTAAAATAATATGGGTGCACGATACACGTTGAGTGACATTCGGCTGTCAAACTACAGGGTACGGTAACAATCACACCTCATGGCATAAAATGACCAAAATCTCTGCTATTATACTCAGTATATTCGTATATAGAGATTTGGGTCGTACATAGGCATTTTCGGTCATTTCGTGCGATGATTGTTGCCGATCCCTGTATCTCAAATATAACAAAAACTGTTCAATAAGAAAATAAAAATAAAAATACTTTTCACGACGAATAACCTTATTAATACCTTCTGATTACTTCATGTCAAAATATATGACACAACGTTTCAGAAGGTTACAAGATACCGAAAGGGTAATCAGAAGACGTAATTGGAAGATCAGACAATGCAATGGCGAAAAGAGAATAAAGAAAAATTGGAGAAGTAAAAATCTACAAAACTTAATTGATTGAAAAACAAGAACACACTAAAAACGTCACTAAATTATTTTAGTTCTCAGTATGGATTCTATTGTTATCATAGCTGTCAGGTCTGGCACTGGAGGTAACAATTCTAGCTCTGAATATATTTAAGGTAATGACAAGAACATGTAATGTCAAATCCCACTACACTATGTGATAAAGTTTGCCAGTGACATGCAGCAGATCGATGGTTTTCTCCGGGTACTCCGGTTTCTTCTACCAATAAAACTGAACGCCACGATATAACTGAAATATTATTGAAAATGGCGCTTAACACCATCCGTCCCCCCCGCCACCCAAAATAGCATGTCAGTGCATATGTGTGAATATTGTCATTTGAAAATCAAATAAAAGAATCTGTCCTTAAGCAAGTTTTATTTTCATCGTGATTATTGTTTTGTAGAAAAATAGGTTTCTACATGAAATAGTCCTTATTCTGTTGATTGTTGATACTATAGATTTAGTGTCATATAAATTGTATGCTAACAATACGAGTTGATTGAATGACCGATTGACGACCTGATGATGTGATATGGTAAGCGAAATATATGTAGACATATACATATTATATGCATTGTACATGGTGAACTGAAGAATGAGATCTTATATTTAACCACACTGAATAGGTATATAACAAAGGACAGATAAATGTTAGATTCGGGACAAGTAGTTCGCATTAGTTGAATCTCTATAGAGTATTATTTCGGAACTGAAATGGTTTATTGTAAACATTTATTATTGATATTGGTTTTGTTGTGTTTAACGCCACTTTCAACAATATTTCAGCTATATCGTGGCGGTCAGTTTTATTGGTGGATGAAATCGGAAGACCCGGAGAAAACCACCCACCTGCAGCAAGTCACTGACAAACTTTATCAAATAATGTTGTACACCTCGCCCTGGGCGGGAATCGAACCCACAACATCAGTGGTGATAGGCACCGATTGCATAGGTAATTGTAAATACAACTACAATACGATCACAGCCATGACGGCTCCTATTTATTATTATTGAAACTTGCAGTTCCTAGATAATGTAATTATTATCAAAACTACGGTTCTACTCCCTCGGTCATAGATAATCTTAGCCGATTTTGGGTTTGATTTTTTTATTTTTGGTGTTTAACGCCACTTTCAGCAATATGTCAGCTATATCTTGGCGACCAAATTTAGTGGTGGAGGAAGCCGGAGTACCCGGAGAGAACCACCGACCATGGGCAATTAATTGGTAATCTGTATAACTTGCGGCTGCGAGTCGAGTGCACCCTTTTTGTAATTTACAAAGGCGGGCGCTAACCCACGCCGTATTGGTGAGAGACTTGTATGAGTTAGGTAATCCAACTACTACCTAACTCATTGAGCCACCCGAGCCCCCATAGATCATTGAGCCCCCGGGCCATTGCCGATTTTGGTTATTACGTTTTTATGTCCTTTGGTTTTCTTGCTCCTGGGACTTTTAAATTGTTTGTCTTTCCGGTCTTTTGATTTTAACCTGATGAAGGTTGTTCCCGATACGGTTAACGTTGTGCACACTAAATTAAGGTATTTATCAAAATGTAATTCAGTTGTGTCTAAGACAAAGTGTACTCCTATGATTTGTAGAAATATGTAGTTGCTCACTATATCGAACAAATCTCGTTATGCACTTTTATGCGAACAATTGTGGCTTGATAGTCACATTCTTTGTGTATTATATAGTTTTTGAATGTATAATTTTGCCTCAGCATTTTATCTTGGAATACACTTTTTGTATGCATACTTTTTTTCTCGAAAACATTTTTTAGGTATAATTTTTTAAGAATATTTTTTTCTAGGTGTAAAGATTTTGCCAAACTCTTTTACAAAACCATCGGTTCTTTTACACTCTCTCATTATTCTGTACCAATGTTCAAAGTTTCACAATAAAAAACGGAAATAGGATTCTTAAAGAATTGTTCAGATCACATACAGTACCGACTATGGGAGTACCACAAATTTTAATCGCAAACTGTAACGAAATATTCAGGGAAAATAATCTGAGAGGTACATGTATTGACATTCACCATAATATATCTAAATATATGTTAGAATTTTGAGATTACTGCGTAAGTGAGTGTGTGATTGTTGTTTATCGCCAAATGATGATTTTTTTTTCTAGCTATACCATGGCGAGAGCAAGTTATATTCGATAAGATGATGTCTGCTTTGTACTAGACAAACATGCGGAGTTAGATTTGTATAGTGCTAGCTCATTAAAATAGCAGATCACATTGACACAATTATACTGATTTTGAGCCAAATAGTCTTCGCTTGTTCTCCTTAATGTTGTGTGGTTAGCGGTGAAGCAACAAATGACAATTGTATAGCTTTTGGTTTGACCTGACCAAGAACCCACGATATATCGCACTCGAGGCGAGTACACCACCGATACGCTTAGAAAAACCGATATTGTTGTAGCCCTTCGGTTTCCATGTTCCTATTGACTGTTAGATTATATTAGCTTTCCAATTGTTTGACTTTGAACGTGCCTGATCAAGATTATTCCAGAAACACACCGGCTTTGTAAATTACAAAAAGGGTGCACTCGACTCGCAGTCGCATGTGATAAAGCTTACCAGTTGCTAGCCCAGGGTCGGTGGTTCTCTACGAGTACTTCGGCTTCTTCCACCAATAAAACTGATCGCCATTATATAGCTGAAATATTGCTGAAAGTGGCGTTAAACACCAAAAACAATCTATCAATCAATACCTATATCAATGAAATTCAAGAGGCATTATCAATATCGCTATTATCATGGTAAATGTAAGTCAGTGTAGGATTGAGAAATAGCGGTCAATTTATAATCATTTGTTGTACTGATTGTCAAATGGCAATAAAAAGTTATTCTTGTCACAGTTCTGAATGCATAGATAAGATAGAGGCACTACAACTGGATCTAATTATATGCATAGATAAGATAGAGGCTACAACTGGATCTAATTATATGTTTAGATAAGATAGAGGCACTACAACTGGATCTAATTATATGTATAGATAAGATAGAGGCACTACAACTGGATCTAATTATATGTATTGATAAGATAGAGACTACAACTGGATCTAATTATATTTATGGATAAGATAGAGGCACTACGACTGGATCTAATTATATGTATAGATAAGATAGAGACACTACAACTGGATCTAATTATATGTATAGATAAGATAGAGGTTACAACTGGATCTAATTATATGTATAGATATGATAGAGGCACTACAACTGGATCTAATTATATGTATAGATAAGATAGAGGCTACCACTGGATCTAATTATATGCATAGATAAGACAGAGGCACTACAACTGAATCTATTTATATGTATAGATAAGATAGAGGCTACAACTGGATCTAATTATATGCATAGATAAGATAGAGGCACTACAACTGGATCTAATTATATGTATAGATAAGATAGAGGCACTACAACTTGATCTAATTATATGCATAGATAAGATAGAGGATACAACTGGATCTATTTATATGCATAGATATGATAGAGGCTACAACTGGATCTAATCATGTGCATAGATAAGATAGAGGATACAACTGGATCTAATTATATGCATAGATATGATAGAGGCTACCACTGGATCTAATTATATGCATAGATAAGATAGAGGCTACCACTGGATCTAATTATATGCATAGATAAGATAGAGGATACAACATGATCTAATTATATGCATAGATAAGATAGAGGCTACAACTAGATATAATTATATGCATTGATAAGATAAAGGCTACAACTGGATCTAATTATATGTATAGATAAGAGAGAGGCTACAACTAGATCTAATTATATGCATAGATAAGATAGAGGCTACAACAGGATCTAATTATATGATTAGATAAGATAGAGGATACAACTGGATCTAATTATATGCATAGATAAGATAGAGGCTACAACTAGATCTAATTATATGCATAGATAAGTTAGAGGCTACAAATGGATGTAATTATATGCATAGATAAGATAGAGGCTACAACTGGATCTAATTATATGTATATATAAGATAGAGGCTACAACTGGATCTAATTATATGCATAGATAAGATAGAGGATACAACTGGATCTAATTATATGCATAGATAAAAATAGAGGCTACAACTGGATATAATTATATGCATAGATAAGATAGAGGCTACAACTGGATCTAATAATATGCATAGATAAGATAGAGACTACAACTAGATCTAATTATATGCATAGATAAGATAGAGTCTACAACTGGATCTAATTATATGCATAGATAAGAGAGAGGCTACAACTGGATCTAATTATATGCATAGATAAGATAGAGGATACAACTGGATCTAATTATATGTATAGATATGATAGAGGCTACAACTGGATCTAATTATATTTATGGATAAGATAGAGGCACTACGACTGGATCTAATTATATGTATAGATAAGATAGAGACACTACAACTGGATCTAATTATATGTATAGATAAGATAGAGGTTACAACTGGATCTAAATATATGTATAGATATGATAGAGGCACTACAACTGGATCTAATTATATGTATAGATAAGATAGAGGCTACCACTGGATCTAATTATATGCATAGATAAGACAGAGGCACTACAACTGAATCTATTTATATGTATAGATAAGATAGAGGCTACAACTGGATCTAATTATATGCATAGATAAGATAGAGGCACTACAACTGGATCTAATTATATGTATAGATAAGATAGAGGCACTACAACTTGATCTAATTATATGCATAGATAAGATAGAGGATACAACTGGATCTATTTATATGCATAGATATGATAGAGGCTACAACTGGATCTAATCATGTGCATAGATAAGATAGAGGCTACAACTGGATCTAATTATATGCATAGATAAGATAGAGGATACAACTGGATCTAATTATATGCATAGATAAAATAGAGGCTACAACTGGATCTAATTATATGCATAGATAAGATAGAGGCTACAACTGGATCTAATTATATGCATAGATAAGATAGAGGCTACAACTGGATCTAATTATATGCATAGATAAGATAGAGACTACAATTAGATCTAATTATATGCATAGATAAGATAGAGGCTACAACTGGATCTAATTATATGCATTGATGAGATAGAGGCTACAACTAGATCTAAGTATATGCATAGATAAGATAGAGGCTATAACTGGATCTAATTATATGCATTGATAAGATAGAGGCTACAACTAGATCTAATTATATGCATAGATAAGATAGAGGCACTACAACTAGATCTAATTATATGCATAGATAAGATAGAGGCTACAACTGGATCTAATTATATGTATAGATAAGATAGAGGCTACAACTGGATCTAATTATATGCATAGATAAGATAGAGGCTACAACTAGATCTAATTATATGCATAGATAAGATAGAGGCACTATAACTGGATCTAATTATATGTATAGATAAGATAGAGGCTCTACAACTAGATCTAATTATATGCATAGATAAGATAGAGGCACTATAACTGGATCTAATAATATGCATTGATAAGATAGAGGCACTACAACTAGATCTAATTATATGCATAGATAAGATAGAGGCTACAATTGGATCTTATTATATGCATTGATATGATAGAGGCTACAACTGGATCTAATTATATGCATAGATATGATAGAGGCTACAACTGGATCTAATTATATGCATAGATAAGATAGAGGCTACAACTGGATTTAATTATGTGCATAGATAAGAGAGAGGCACTACAACTGGATCTAATTATGTGCATAGATAAGATAGAGGCTACAACTGGATCTAATTATATGAATAGATAAGACAGAGGCTAAAACTGGATCTAATTATATGCATTGATAAGATAGAGGCTACAACTGGATCTAATTATATGCATAGATAAGATAGAGGCTAAAACTATAGAGAAGATAGAGGCTACAACTGGATCTAATTACTGTGAAACCTGTCTAAGTCGAACCTTTAAAAAACTGGAATTATGTATAAACCAAACTTTATATTAGTCACAATGTATGAAATATGAGTTAATTTAACATATAGAAACCGAACATCTGTCTATTACCAACACAATAGTTTCGATTTAGATAGGTTTCAGTTTAGCTTCTTATACTATTGTCATGACAACTAAGCTTTAAAATTATATATAGATATATATAGATAGTAATAGACATCTGCATTCCAATAAATTCTCTGAGACGGTAGAGATGGGGCATGTAGTAAATTTGTTGAAAATGACACCAATGACTGTTCTCAGTGATGACAGTATTTGTAAGATTGCTTCACTCGTTTGTTTTGTTTTCTTAATGATAGTTCCGCTTCTGTGATATTTAATTATATAAACCAAGCAAATAATATCAGTACGACAAAGATACACAGACGTACAGTTTATCATGAACGTTATAAAGGTTAAATTACGTCTATGCGAATCAAGCGTAAAAGGCCTTAAAACGTTACTTGTTGACGTTACGCTCAGTGGTACCAACATCTTGCAAAGTAAAGAGTACCGTTGCACACTCATTTTAAAGTATTAGATTTGCTAAAGATTCTACTGTGACTGTGAAATGTAGAACATCAATGAAAGCTCTGTTCCTTTACTTTGGTTTGTGTGTAAAAGTAATGTTGAATAATCTCTCATATTCCTTTACATCCACATGCTTTTTACGAATTCATTGCTGAACTTAAACATTAATTATTTTATGGAAAATAATTAACGTCAACGGCGAATGCATGGGCTCAAAAGGGTTCATTGCAAAAAGATATCTAAAAAGTTTTACAAGACATGAGATAGCACTTGATGGGGGACATAGATGACGGATTTGCTGTATATATAAAAGAATAATTTTAATATTTGCATACGAAATCTCACGGACTGAAATTATTTTGCATTAAACAAGTATATATAAAAGCCTTAGACTTCAAATTACATCATCATCTCATTGAAAACTAACTTGTTCTCGCCATGATATAGCTGAAAAATTTCTGAGATAGCATTAAACAACAACCACTCACTCACTCACTCAAAATGCAAGAAATTTAATTTAATACTTAACCACCCAGTATGCACATCAATATCTAAGCCGCATTAGAAAAAAACCCAATGAAAATGTACATAAGACAATTATCAAATATCAACAACATCTTCGAGACTGGGACGCAAGGAGAAACAAATAAATACTAACATGCTGCCATCATTAGAAAGTGAGAGGACATACATCAGGGCAGTAGCTATGGGTTAAAAGCAGGGGCGGCAGGGGTAGAGGAACGCTAATTGAGGCCCCCATGTATGATGGGTCCGTTCCCGTCCCAAAATTGGGGTTTAACTGCTCAAAATAACGTATTTTTATCGATTTCTATATTAATGAGACGCTTTATATACCAGTCACTATCGTACATAGCGACCACGACGTCGAAGCTTCTAGGATAAATTAAGCATAACACAACTGATTGATTGTTAAAACAATATTTTAATAAGTAATTTCAAATCGTGGCGGTTAGTTTTATTGGTGGAGCAAATCGGAGTTCTTGGAGAAAACCACCGACCTACTGCAAATCTCTGACAACCTTTATTACATAATGTTGTATCGACTACATCTCACCTGAGCGGGATTCAAACTCACAACTTTAGTGGTGATATGCACTGATTGCATAGGTAGTTATAAATCCAACTACCATACGATCATACCCACCACGGCCCCTTGTCAGAGAAAACTGGTGAAATACCGGTATCATCTTTTGCAACAAAAAGACGGTTAATTTCAATATGAAGTCATGTCGTTTGCTATGAAATATGTTTCAGTCACATCCCGGAGAATGATAAAAAATGTTACAAGTGTTCCGTGTGTTTTAGTTGAACTTATCATTAAGAAAATTTAATGGTTGCAACCATGACTTAGTTAATCGTTACGGAGTATCAGTGTCACAAATAACCACGGATATGTTCCGTTTGTCGTAACCACAATCTGGTCATTTCAACATTCATGATTCATCACCTATAACACGACGGGTGTCACATGTGGAACAGGAACTGACTAACCATCCGGAGCACCTGAGTTAATCCCTGTTTTTGTGTGGTTCATGATGCTCGATTACCCCTTTGGTATCTTCAAACTCTTCTTAATCTTGACAAGAGTAATTTTGTCACACCACCATACACTATTAAGGAAACACAGAGTTGGTAAATGGCAGATAAACATATAATACCTAACATGGGTGCAATTGTCGGATTCCTTTCTCCTATATATAAAAAACATCTGATGATATTTTTTGGTATGATTAATTCATACAGCATGTTTTGTTTTAACCTTGGTACTATTGACCACCCACGTGACCACCCACGTGTGTCACGAGTGGAACAAGAACTGATTACTATTCCCGTACACCTCCAATTTTTAGTGGAGTTTGTGTTGCTATATCTTTAATTTTCTGTGTAGTTTTGTAGTAATATTTGGTAACCTATTTTCAAATTTAACACTTATCATACAATATATTTTTACATGTCTTTCATCCTCAATATTTACAGGCATCACAAATACTCTATTTCTCTTTTCTTGGAATAATTTGAAATATTTCCCATTTTCAAATAATTCATAGCTTCTTTATAAGTTTTTTTATTATTATTAACTTTATTTACGTAAGTAAGTACCATAATATAGTAATACACAATACAATATATACAGTGACAAGATGACAGAGAACAAAAAAAGGAGGATAACTCTTGAGTTATAAGTTCACTAATAATATTTGATTGAATTGTACATGCCACATTTAAAAAAGAACACATATTTTGATAGTCATTTCAGATCTTGCCTGTAGTAAACAAGATGACTGTCTAACATTTATCCATGAGCATTAATAATTAAGTACACATTTACACTTTACAGATCTATATGCTGGACAAACAAGTACAAAATGATGTTCATCCTCTATCCAATTACAGCAAGAACATAAGCAACAAATACATCTTAAGATTAGGGGCCGTCGTAGTCGTGCTCGTATGGTATGTGGATTTTCAACTACCTATGCCATAAGTACCTATCACCACTAAAGTTGTGAATTTGAAACCCACTCATGGATACCCGATACCCTACTATGTGATAAAGTATGACAGTGACATGCGATATTTCGGTGGGTTTCACCAGGTACTTCGGCTTCATCCACCAATAAATCTTACCGCCGCAAAATAACTGAAATATTGTTGAAGGTGGTGTTAAAAACCATAACCCTAGACCTAATTAATATAAAGTTGAACGACAGAAAGTAAGAGTTACTAAACGAGTTTATTTCTTACATATATGTTGTATAATAATTCCAGGAATTTGTCCACTCTTTCCATTGGTCATGTTTGGTGACGGCAATGCAGAATTTAAAAATGTTATCGATAGTTCATTTAATGATACAATCGCTTTATATGATTTTCCAATAAAAGCTTCAGGTCCTTTCATGCTCAGCTGTATTGTGTATCTGGTATCCTTTTTCACGTGAAGAGGCTTTCCAAACATAACTGGATATATTTCCTGTCCCTCTTCAGAATATAAAACTGTTTCTATAGACCTCAGCACATCAGAAGAATTTAAAATAGTAAGATTTATATCGTGCTTTCCTGAATAAGTATTTGATCCAAACACATTTATTCCTAGCATGGTGCAATCAAGGTTTGTGGTAAAATCAAGGCAGTCGTTATTTCCAGTATGATTCCAGTAACCTGAATTGGAAGTATCACATCGGAGACATACCATATGTTCCATATGTTCTTTATTTCGCCACTTTGTTGGGAATACATCGATCTCCTCGTCATAGAGAGACTGATAAACTTTTACTATTTCGTCCAAAGTCAGTAGATTCTTTTTGGAAACATTCGCAGTAAAATATTTTCGTTCCATTAAAGGAAATCTGACAAGATACAGCAAATCTCCTAAGACCTGTCTGATATTTTCATCATTTACTGTCAAATTTTGATCTTGACATCTCTTTGTGCTCCAATCTATTATTTTCTGATAAATAATCTCCTCTTTACACTTGAGATGATCTGATTATATGACTAATCTTAGATACTCTGGTGACAAGCTGAGAAAACCTTTTGATTCAAGACAGGGTTCACCGATGCTTAAAATGAACTTAAGAGCATTCGTCCTTAGAACGTCGAGATGGAAGTCATGTGCTGTCTGTAGGACAACACAGGCACGTTCTTCATCCACACTGCCTTGTAGATAATGACTGCATTTATCTTTAATATTGTGTAGCATATATTTTTCTGATCCATACATCAATCCACTTACGTTAGTGGCATCGACTTCTATACTGTCAGTGTAGATATACCTGTAACATTATCAAAATAATGTTTATGCAGTGATGGTTGATAGTTCACACCAATATCAACAAAGCGAACAAACCTCTCTAAACAGTGATGGTCAATAATTCACACCAATATCAACAAAGCGAACAATCATCTCTAAACAGTGATGATGAATAATTCACACCAATATCAACAAAGCGAACAATCATCTCTAAATAGTGATGGTCAACAATTCACACAAATATAAACAAAGCGAATAATCACCTCTAAACAGTGATGGTCAACAATTCACATCAATATCAACAAAGAGAACAGTCACCTCTAAACAGTGATGGTCCACAATTCCACCAATATCAACAAAACAAACAATCACATCTAAACAGTGATGGCAAACAATTCACACCAATATCAACAAAGCAAACAACCACCTCTAAACAGTGATGGTCAACAATTCACACCAATATCAACAAAGCGATCAATCACTTCTAAGCAATGATGGTCAACAATTCACATCAATATCAACAGAGCAAACAATCACCTCTAAACAGTGATGGTCAACTATTCCACCAATATCAACAAAACAAACAATCACCCCTGTTTAGTGATGGTCAACAAATCACACCAATATCAACTAAACAAACAATCACCTCCAGCCAGTGATGGTCAACAATTCACATCAATATCAACAAAGAGAGCAATCACCTCTAAATAGTGATGTTCAACAATTGACACCAATATCAACAAAGCCAATAATGACCTCTAATCAGTGATGGTCAACAATTCACACCAATATCAACAAAACAAAGAATCACCTCTAAACAGTGATGGTCAATTATTCTACCAATATCAACAAAGCAAACAAACACCCCTAAACAGTGATGGTCAACAATTCACATCAATATCAACAAAGCGAACACACATCTCTAAAAACAGTGAGGGTCAGCAATTCCATCAATATCAACAAAGCGAACAATCATCTCTAAGCAGTGATGGTCAACAAATCACACAAATATCAACAAAACGAACAATCATCTCTAAGCAGTGATTGTCAACAATTCATACCAATATCAACAAAGTGAACATTCACCTCTAAATAGTGATTTTCAACTATTCACACCAATATCAACAAAGCGAACAATGACCTGTAAGCAGTAATGGTCAACAATGCACACCAACGTCAACAAAGCGAACAATCACCTCTAAACAGTGATGATCAACAATTCACATCAATATCAACAAAACAAAGAATCACTTCTAAACAGTGGTGGACAATAATTCCACCAATATCAACAAAGCAAACAAACACCTCTAAACAGTGATGGTCAACAATTCACACCAATATAAACAAAGCGAATTATCAATTCTAAACAGTGATGGTCAACAATTCACATCAATGTCAATAAAGCGAAAAGTCACCTCTAAATAATGATGTTCAACAATTGACACCCATATCAACAAAGCGAACAATCACCTCTAAACAGTGATGGTCCACAATTCCACCAATATCAACAAAGCGAACTGTCACCTCTAAATAGTGATGTTCAACAATTGACACCAATATCAACAAATCGAACAATCACCTCTATTTAGTGATAGTCAACAATTCAAACAAATATAAAGAAAGCGAATAATCACCTCTAAACAGTGATGGTCAACAATTAACAGCAATATCAACAAAACGAACAATCACCTCTATTTAGTGATGGTCAACAATTCACACCAATATCAACAAAGCAAACAACCACCTCTAAGCAGTGATGGTCAACTTTTCCACCAATATCAACAAAACAAACAATCACCTCCAGCCAGTGATGGTCAACAATTCACATATATATCAGCAAAGAGAGCAATCACCTCTAAACAGTGATGTTCAACAATTGACACCAATATCAACAAAGTGAACAATGACCTCTAATCAGTGATGGTCAAAAATTCACACGAACGTCAACAAAGCGAACAATCGCCTCTAAACAGTGATGGTCAACAATTCACACCAATATCAACAAAACAAAGAATCACCTCTAAACAGTGATGGTCAATAATTCCACCAATATCAACAAAGCAAACAAACACCTCTAAACAGTGATGGTCAACAATTCACACCAATATCAACAAAGCGAACACACATCTCTAAAAACAGTGATGTTCAGCAATTCCATCAATATCAACAAAGCGAACAATCATCTCTAAATAGTGATTTTCAACAATTCACACCAATATCAACAAAGCGAACAATGACCTGTAAGCAGTGATGGTCCACAATTCCACCAATATCAACAAAGCGAACTGTCACCTCTAAATAGTGATGTTCAACAATTGACACCAATATCAACAAATCGAACAATCACCTCTATTTAGTGATAGTCAACAATTCAAACCAATATAAAGAAAGCGAATGATCACCTCTAAACAGTGATGGTCAACAATTCACATCAATATCAACAAGGCGAACAGTCACCTCTAAATAGTGATTTTCAACAATTGACAGCAATATCAACAAAGCGAACAATCACTTCTAAACAGTGATGGTCCACAATTCCACCAATATCAACAAAACAAACAATCACATCTAAACAGTGATGGTAAACAAGGCACACCAATTTCAACAAAGCGAACAATCACCTCTATTTAGTGATGGTCAACAATTCACACCAATATCAACAAAGCAAACAATCACCTCTAAACAGTGATGGTCAACAATTCACACCAATATCAACAAAGCGATCAATCACCTCTAAGCAGTGATGGTCAACAATTCACATCAATATCAATAAGTGAACAATCACCTCTAAACAGAGATGGTCAACAATTCCACCAATATCAACAAAACAAACAATCACCTCTAAACATTGATGGTCAACAATTCACACCAATATCAACAAAACAAAGAATCAACTCTAAACAGTGATGGTCAATAATTCCACCAATATCAACAAAGCAAACAAACACCTCTAAACAGTGATGGTCAACAATTCATACCAATATCAACATAGCGAACACACATCTCTAAAAACAGTGATGGTCAGCAATTCCATCAATACCATCAAAGCGAACAATCATCTCTAAGCAGTAATGGTCAACCATTCACACAAATATCAACAAAGCGAACAATCACCTCTAAACAGTGATGGTCAACAATTTCACCAATATCAACAAAACAAACAATCATCTCTAAGCGGTGATGGTCAACAATTTACACCAATATCAACAAAGTGAACAATCACCTCTAAATAGTGATTTCAACAATTCACACCAATATCAACAAAGCGAACAATCACCTCTATTTAGTGATAGTCAACAATTCAAACAAATATAAAGAAAGCGAATAATCACCTCTAAACAGTGATGGTCAACAATTCACATCAATATCAACAAGGCGAACAGTCACCTCTAAATAGTGATGTTCAACAATTGACAGCAATATCAACAAAGCGAACAATCACTTCTAAACAATGATGGTCCACAATTCCACCAATATCAACAAAACAAACAATCACATCTAAACAGTGATGGTAAACAAGGCACACCAATATCAACAAAGCGAAAAGTCACCTCTAAGTAATGATGTTCAACAATTGACACCCATATCAACAAAGCGAATAATCACCTCTAAACAGTGATGGTCCACAATTCCACCAATATCAGCAAAACGAACAGTCACCTCTAAATAGTGATGTTCAACAATTGACACCAATATCAACAAATCGAACAATCACCTCTATTTAGTGATAGTCAACAATTCAAACAAATATAAAGAAAGCGAATAATCACCTCGAAACAGTGATGGTCAACAATTCACTTCAATATCAACAAAGCGAACAATCACCTCTATTTAGTGATGGTCAACAATTCACACCAATATCAACAAAGCAAACAACCACCTCTAAGCAGTGATGGTCAACTTTTCCACCAATATCAACAAAACAAACAATCACCTCCAGCCAGTGATGGTCAACAATTCACATCAATATCAGCAAAGAGAGCAATCACCTCTAAGCAGTGATGTTCAACAATTGACACCAATATCAACAAAGTGAACAATGACCTCTAATCAGTGATGGTCAAAAATTCACACGAACGTCAACAAAGCGAACAATCGCCTCTAAACAGTGATGGTCAACAATTCACACCAATATCAACAAAACAAAGAATCACCTCTAAACAGTGATGGTCAATAATTCCACCAATATCAACAAAGCAAACAAACACCTCTAAACAGTGATGGTCAACAATTCACACCAATATCAACAAAGCGAACACACATCTCTAAAAACAGTGATGTTCAGCAATTCCATCAATATCAACAAAGCGAACAATCATCTCTAAGCAGTGATGGTCAACAATTCCACCAATATCAACAAAGTGAACAATCACCTCTAAATAGTGATTTTCAACAATTCACACCAATATCAACAAAGCGAACAATGACCTGTAAGCAGTGATGGTCCACAATTCCACCAATATCAACAAAGCGAACTGTCACCTCTAAATAGTGATGTTCAACAATTGACACCAATATCAACAAATCGAACAATCACCTCTATTTAGTGATAGTCAACAATTCAAACCAATATAAAGAAAGCGAACAAACATCTCCAAACAGTGATGGTCAACAATTCACACCAATATCAACAAAGCGAACACTGATCTCTAAACAGTGATGGTCAACAATTCACACCAACGTCAACAAAGCGAACAATCACCTCTAAGCAGTGATGGTCAACAATGCACACCAATATCAACAAAGCGAACAAACATTTCAAAACAGTGATGGTCAACAATCCCACCAATATCAACAAAGCGAACAATCATCTCCAAACAGTGATGGTCAACAATTCACACCAATATCAACAAAGTGAACAATGATCTCTAGGCAGTGATGGTCAACAATTCCCACCAATATCAACAAAGCGAACAATCATCTCTAAACTGTGATGGTCAACAATTTCACGAATATCAACAAAGCGAACAATCACCTCTAAACAGTGATGGTCAACAATTCTATCAATATCAAAAGACCGACCAATCACCTCTAAACAGCGATGGTCAACAATTCCACCAATATCAACAAAACAAACAATCACCTCCAACCAGTGATGGTTAACAATTCACACCAACGTCAACAAAGCGAACAATCACCTCTAAGCAGTGATGGTCAACAATTCACACCAATATCAACAAAGCGAACAAACATTTATAAACAGTGATGGTCAACAATTCACATCAATATCAACAAAGCGAAAAATCACCTCTAAGCAGTGATGGTCAACAATTTAAACCAATATCAACAAAGTGAACAATCACCTCTAAAGAGTGCTTTCAACAATTCACACCAATATCAGCAAAGCGAACAATGACCTGTGAGCAGTGATTGTCAACAATTCACACCAACGTCAACAAACCGAACAATCACCTCTAAGCAGTGTCAACAATTCACACCAATATCAACAAAGCGATCAAACATCTCTAAACAGTGATGATCAACAATTCCACCAATATCAACAAAGCGAACAATCATCTCCAAACAGTGATGGTCAACAATTCACACCAATATCAACAAAGCGAACAATGATCTCTAAACAGTGATGGTCAACAATTCATACCAATATCATCAAAGCGAACAATGATTTCTAAACGGTGATGGTCAACAATTCTCACCAACGTCAACAAAGCGAACAATCACCTCCCCACTGTGATGGTCCACAATTCCACCAATATCAACAAAACAAACAATCACATCTAAACAGTGATGGTAAACAAGGCACACCAATATCAACAAAGCGAACAATCACCTCTATTTAGTGATGGTCAACAATTCACACCAATATCAACAAAGCAATCAATCACCTGTAAACAGTGATGGTCAACAATTCACACCAATATCAACAAAACGATCAATCACTTCTAAGCAGTGATGGTCAACAATGCACATCAATATCAATAAGCGAACAATCACCTCTAAACTGTGATGGTCAACAATTCCACCAATATCAACAAAACAAACAATCACCTCTAAACATTGATGGTCAACAATTCACATCAATATCAACAAAACAAAGAATCACCTCTAAAAAGTGAGGGTCAATAATTCCACCAATATCAACAAAGCAAACAAAGACCTCTAAACAGTGATAGTCAACAATTCATAACAATATCAACAAAGCGAACACACATCTCTAAAAACAGTGATGGTCACCAATTCCATCAATATCATCAAAGCGAGCAATCATCTCTAAGCAGTGATGGTCAACAATTCACACAAATATCAGCAAAACGAACAATCATCTCTAAACAGTGATGGTCAACAATTTCACCAATATCAAAAAAACAAACAATCACCTCTAAGCGGTGATGATCAACAATTTACACCAATATCAACAAAGTGAACAATCACCTCTAAATAGTGATTTCAACAATTCACACCAATATCAACAAAGCGAACAATGACCTGTAAGCAGTGATTGTCAACAATTCACACCAACGTCAACAAAGCGAACAATCACCTCTAAGCAGTGATGGTCAACAATTCACACCAATATCAACAAAGCGAACAAACATTTCTAAACAGTGATGGTCAACAATCCCACCAATATCAACAAAGCGAACAATCATCACCAAACAGTGATGGTCAACAATTCACACCAATATCAACAAAGTGAACAATGATCTCTAGGCAGTGATGGTCAACAATTCACACCAATATGAACAAAGCGAACAATCATCTCTAAACTGTGATGGTCAACAATTCCACGAATATCAACAAAGCGAACAATCACCTCTAAACAGTGATGGTCAACAATTCTATCAATATCAAAAGAGCGACCAATCACCTCTAAACAGCGATGGTCAACAATTCCACCAATATCAACAAAACAAACAATCACCTCTAAGCAGTGATGGTCAACAATTCACACCAATATCAACAAGGCGAACAAACATTTCTAAACAGTGATGGTAAACAATTCACATCAATATCAACAAAGCGAACAATCACCTCTAAGCAGTGATGGTCAACAATTTAAACCAATATCAACAAAGTGAATAATCACCTCGAAAGAGTGATTTCAACAATTCACACCAATATCAGCAAAGCGAACAATGACCTGTGAGCAGTGATTGTCAACAATTCACATCAACGTCAACAAACCGAACAATCACCTCTAAGCAGTGTTAACAATTCACACCAATATCAACAAAGCGAACAAACATCTCTAAGCAGTGATGGTCAACAATTCCACCAATATCAACAAAGCGAACAATCATCTCCAAACAGTGATGGTCAACAATTCACACCAATATCAACAAAGCGAACAATGATCTCTAAACAGTGATGGTCAACAATTCATACCAATATCATCAAAGCGAACAATGATCTCTAAGCAGTGATGGTCAACAATTCTCACCAACGTCAACAAAGCGAACAATCACCTTTAAACAGTGATGGTCCACAATTCCACCAATATCAACAAAACAAACATTCACTTCTAAGCAGTGATGGTCAACATTTCCACCAATATCAACAAAGCGAACAATCATCTCCAAACAGTGATGGTCAAAAATTCACACCAATATCAACAAAGCGAACAATGACCTCTAAGCAGTGATGGTCAACAATTCACACCAATATCAGCAACGCGAACAATCACCTCTACACAGTGACGGTCAACAATTCACATCAATATCAACAAAGCAAATAATCACCTCTAAACAGTGATGGTCCACAATTTCACCAATATCAACAAAACAAACAATCACTTATAAGCAGTGATGGCCAACAATTCACACCGATATCAACAAAGCGAACAACCATCTCTAAACAGTGATGATGAATAATTCACACCAATATCAACAAAGCGAACAATCATCTCTAAATAGTGATGGTCAACAATTCACACAAATCTAAGCAAAGCGAATAATCACCTCTAAACAGTGATGGTCAACAATGCACATCAAAATCAACAAAGAGAACCGTCACCTCTAAACAGTGATGGTCAACAATTCACACAAATATCAACAAATCAAAGAATCACCTCTAAACTGTGATGGTCAACAATTTCACGAATATCAACAAAGCGAACAATCACCTCTAAACAGTGATGGTCAACAATTCTATCAATATCAAAAGACCGACCAATCACCTCTAAGCAGCGATGGTCAACAATTCCACCAATATCAACAAAACAAACAATCACCTCTAAGCAGTGATGGTCAACAATTCACACCAATATCAACAAAGCGAACAAACATTTCTAAACAGTGATGGTAAACAATTCACATCAATATCAACAAAGCGAACAATCACCTCTAAGCAGTGATGGTCAACAATTTAAACCAATATCAACAAAGTGAATAATCACCTCGAAAGAGTGATTTCAACAATTCACACCAATATCAGCAAAGCGAACAATGACCTGTGAGCAGTGATTGTCAACAATTCACATCAACGTCAACAAACCGAACAATCACCTCTAAGCAGTGTTAACAATTCACACCAATATCAACAAAGCGAACAAACATCTCTAAGCAGTGATGGTCAACAATTCCACCAATATCAACAAAGCGAACAATCATCTCCAAACAGTGATGGTCAACAATTCACACCAATATCAACAAAGCGAACAATGATCTCTAAACAGTGATGGTCAACAATTCATACCAATATCATCAAAGCGAACAATGATCTCTAAGCAGTGATGGTCAACAATTCTCACCAACGTCAACAAAGCGAACAATCACCTTTAAGCAGTGATGGTCCACAATTCCACCAATATCAACAAAACAAACATTCACTTCTAAGCAGTGATGGTCAACATTTCCACCAATATCAACAAAGCGAACAATCATCTCCAAACAGTGATGGTCAAAAATTCACACCAATATCAACAAAGCGAACAATGACCTCTAAGCAGTGATGGTCAACAATTCACACCAATATCAGCAACGCGAACAATCACCTCTACACAGTGACGGTCAACAATTCACATCAATATCAACAAAGCAAATAATCACCTCTAAACAGTGATGGTCCACAATTTCACCAATATCAACAAAACAAACAATCACTTATAAGCAGTGATGGCCAACAATTCACACCGATATCAACAAAGCGAACAACCATCTCTAAACAGTGATGATGAATAATTCACACCAATATCAACAAAGCGAACAATCATCTCTAAATAGTGATGGTCAACAATTCACACAAATCTAAGCAAAGCGAATAATCACCTCTAAGCAGTGATGGTCAACAATGCACATCAAAATCAACAAAGAGAACCGTCACCTCTAAACAGTGATGGTCAACAATTCACACAAATATCAACAAATCAAAGAATCACCTCTAAACTGTGATGGTCAACAATTTCACGAATATCAACAAAGCGAACAATCACCTCTAAACAGTGATGGTCAACAATTCTATCAATATCAAAAGACCGACCAATCACCTCTAAACAGCGATGGTCAACAATTCCACCAATATCAACAAAACAAACAATCACCTCTAAGCAGTGATGGTCAACAATTCACACCAATATCAACAAAGCGAACAAACATTTCTAAACAGTGATGGTAAACAATTCACATCAATATCAACAAAGCGAACAATCACCTCTAAGCAGTGATGGTCAACAATTTAAACCAATATCAACAAAGTGAATAATCACCTCGAAAGAGTGATTTCAACAATTCACACCAATATCAGCAAAGCGAACAATGACCTGTGAGCAGTGATTGTCAACAATTCACATCAACGTCAACAAACCGAACAATCACCTCTAAGCAGTGTTAACAATTCACACCAATATCAACAAAGCGAACAAACATCTCTAAGCAGTGATGGTCAACAATTCCACCAATATCAACAAAGCGAACAATCATCTCCAAACAGTGATGGTCAACAATTCACACCAATATCAACAAAGCGAACAATGATCTCTAAACAGTGATGGTCAACAATTCATACCAATATCATCAAAGCGAACAATGATCTCTAAGCAGTGATGGTCAACAATTCTCACCAACGTCAACAAAGCGAACAATCACCTTTAAGCAGTGATGGTCCACAATTCCACCAATATCAACAAAACAAACATTCACTTCTAAGCAGTGATGGTCAACATTTCCACCAATATCAACAAAGCGAACAATCATCTCCAAACAGTGATGGTCAAAAATTCACACCAATATCAACAAAGCGAACAATGACCTCTAAGCAGTGATGGTCAACAATTCACACCAATATCAGCAACGCGAACAATCACCTCTACACAGTGACGGTCAACAATTCACATCAATATCAACAAAGCAAATAATCACCTCTAAACAGTGATGGTCCACAATTTCACCAATATCAACAAAACAAACAATCACTTATAAGCAGTGATGGCCAACAATTCACACCGATATCAACAAAGCGAACAACCATCTCTAAACAGTGATGATGAATAATTCACACCAATATCAACAAAGCGAACAATCATCTCTAAATAGTGATGGTCAACAATTCACACAAATCTAAGCAAAGCGAATAATCACCTCTAAACAGTGATGGTCAACAATGCACATCAAAATCAACAAAGAGAACTGTCACCTCTAAACAGTGATGGTCAACAATTCACACAAATATCAACAAATCAAAGAATCACCTCTAAACTGTGATGGTCAACAATTTCACGAATATCAACAAAGCGAACAATCACCTCTAAACAGTGATGGTCAACAATTCTATCAATATCAAAAGACCGACCAATCACCTCTAAACAGCGATGGTCAACAATTCCACCAATATCAACAAAACAAACAATCACCTCCAACCAGTGATGGTTAACAATTCACACCAACGTCAACAAAGCGAACAATCACCTCTAAGCAGTGATGGTCAACAATTCACACCAATATCAACAAAGCGAACAAACATTTATAAACAGTGATGGTCAACAATTCACATCAATATCAACAAAGCGAAAAATCACCTCTAAGCAGTGATGGTCAACAATTTAAACCAATATCAACAAAGTGAACAATCACCTCTAAAGAGTGCTTTCAACAATTCACACCAATATCAGCAAAGCGAACAATGACCTGTGAGCAGTGATTGTCAACAATTCACACCAACGTCAACAAACCGAACAATCACCTCTAAGCAGTGTCAACAATTCACACCAATATCAACAAAGCGATCAAACATCTCTAAACAGTGATGATCAACAATTCCACCAATATCAACAAAGCGAACAATCATCTCCAAACAGTGATGGTCAACAATTCACACCAATATCAACAAAGCGAACAATGATCTCCAAACAGTGATGGTCAACAATTCACACAAATCTAAGCAAAGCGAATAATCACCTCTAAACAGTGATGGTCAACAATGCACATCAAAATCAACAAAGAGAACCGTCACCTCTAAACAGTGATGGTCAACAATTCACACAAATATCAACAAATCAAAGAATCACCTCTAAACAGTGATGGTCAATAATTCCACCAATATCAACAAAGCCAACAAACACCTCTAAGCAGTGATGGTCAACAATTGACACCAATATCAACAAAGCGAACAATGACCTCTAATCAGTGATGGTCAACAATTCACACCAACGTCAACAAAGCGAACAATCACCTCTAAACAGTGATGGTCAACAATTCACATCAATATCAACAAAGTGAACAATCACCTCTAAATAGTGATTTCAACAATTCACACCAATATCAACAAAGCGAACAATGACCTGTAAGCAGTGATTGTCAACAATTCACACCAACGTCAACAAAACGAAAAACCACCTCTAAGCAGTGATGGTCAACAATTCACACCAATATCAACAAAGCGAACAAACATCTCCAAACAATGATGGTCAACAATTCACACCAATATCAACAAAGCGAACAATGATCTCTAAACAGTGATGGTCAACAATTCTCACCAACGTCAACAAAACGAACAACCACCTCTAAGCAGTGATGGTCAACAATTCACACCAATATCAACAAAGCGAACAAACATCTCCAAACAATGATGGTCAACAATTCACACCAATATCAACAAAGCGAACAATGATCTCTAAACAGTGATGGTCAACAATTCACACCAATATCAGCAACGCGAACAATCACCTCTACACAGTGACGGTCAACAATTCACATCAATATCAACAAAGCAAATAATCACCTCTAAACAGTGATGGTCCACAATTTCACCAATATCAACAAAACAAACAATCACTTCTAAGCAGTGATGGCCAACAATTCACACCGATATCAACAAAGCGAACAACCATCTCTAAACAGTGATGATGAATAATTCACACCAATATCAACAAAGCGAACAATCATCTCTAAATAGTGATGGTCAACAATTCACACAAATCTAAGCAAAGCGAATAATCACCTCTAAACAGTGATGGTCAACAATGCACATCAAAATCAACAAAGAGAACAGTCACCTCTAAACAGTGATGGTCAACAATTCACACAAATATCAACAAATCAAAGAATCACCTCTAAACAGTGATGGTCAATAATTCCACCAATATCAACAAAGCCAACAAACACCTCTAAGCAGTGATGGTCAACAATTGACACCAATATCAACAAAGCGAACAATGACCTCTAATCAGTGATGGTCAACAATTCACACCAACTTCAACAAAGCGAACAATCACCTCTAAGCAGTGATGGTCAACAATTCACACCAATATCAACAAAGCGAACAAACATCTCCAAACAATGATGGTCAACAATTCACACCAATATCAACAAAGCGAACAATGATCTCTAAACAGTGATGGTCAACAATTCTCACCAACGTCAACAAAGCGAACAATCACCTCTAAGCAGTGATGGTCAACAATTCACACCAATATCAACAAAGCGAACAAACATTTCTAAACAGTGATGGTCAACAATCCCACCAATATCAACAAAGCGAACAATCATCTCCAAACAGTGATGGTCAACAATTCACACCAATATCAACAAAGTGAACAATGATCTCTAGGCAGTGATGGCCAACAATTCACACCAATATCAACAAAGCGAACAATCATCTCTAAACTGTGATGGTTAACAATTCCACGAATATCAACAAAGCGAACAATCACCTCTAAACAGTGATGGTCAACAATTTTATCAATATCAAAAGAGCGACCAATCACCTCTAAACAGCGATGGTCAACAATTCCACCAATATCAACAAAACAAACAATCACCTCCAACCAGTGATGGTCAACAATTCACACCAACGTCAACAAAGCGAACAATCACCTCTAAGCAGTGATGGTCAACAATTCACACCAATATCATCAAAGCGAACAAACATTTCTAAACAGTGATGGTCAACAATTCACATCAATATCAACAAAGCGAAGAATCACCTCTAAGCAGTGATGGTCAACAATTTAAACCAATATCAACAAAGTGAACAATCACCTCGAAAGAGTGATTTCAACAATTCACACCAATATCAGCAAAGCGAACAATGACCTGTGAGCAGTGATTGTCAACAATTCACATCAACGTCAACAAACCGAACAATCACCTCTAAGCAGTGTCAACAATTCACACCAATATCAACAAAGCGAACAATCATCTCCAAACAGTGATGGTCAACAATTCATAGCAATATCATCAAAGCGAACAATGATCTCTAAACGGTGATGGTCAACAATTCTCACCAATATCAACAAAGCGAACAATGATCTCTAAACAGTGATGGTCAACAATTCTCACTAACGTCAACAAAGCGAACAATCACCTCTAAGCAGTGATGGTCAACAATTCACACCAATATCAACAAAGCGAACAAACATTTCTAAACAGTGATGGTCAACAATCCCACCAATATCAACAAAGCGAACAATCATCTCCAAACAGTGATGGTCAACAATTCACACCAATATCAACAAAGTGAACAATGATCTCTAGGCAGTGATGGCCAACAATTCACACCAATATCAACAAAGCGAACAATCATCTCTAAACTGTGATGGTCAACAATTCCACGAATATCAACAAAGCGAACAATCACCTCTAAACAGTGATGGTCAACAATTCTATCAATATCAAAAGAGCGACCAATCACCTCTAAACAGCGATGGTCAACAATTCCACCAATATCAACAAAACAAACAATCACCTCCAACCAGTGATGGTCAACAATTCACACCAACGTCAACAAAGCGAACAATCACCTCTAAGCAGTGATGGTCAACAATTCACACCAATATCAACAAAGCGAACAAACATTTCTAAACAGTGATGGTCAACAATTCACATCAATATCAACAAAGCGAAGAATCACCTCTAAGCAGTGATGGTCAACAATTTAAACCAATATCAACAAGGTGAACAATCACCTCGAAAGAGTGATTTCAACAATTCACACCAATATCAGCAAAGCGAACAATGACCTGTGA
This sequence comes from Bathymodiolus brooksi, assembly GCA_963680875.1. Classification (NCBI taxonomy): domain Eukaryota; kingdom Metazoa; phylum Mollusca; class Bivalvia; order Mytilida; family Modiolidae; genus Bathymodiolus; species Bathymodiolus brooksi. The sequence continues at coordinate 21,262,118 of OY804586.1, forward strand.
GCAGTGATGGTCAACAATTCACACCAACGTCAACAAAGCGAACAATCATCTCTAAACAGTGATGGTCAACAATTCACATCAATATCAACAAAGTGAACAATCACCTCTAAATAGTGATTTCAACAATTCACACCAATATCAACAAAGCGAACAATGACCTGTAAGCAGTGATGGTCAACAATTCACACCAACGTCAACAAAACGAAAAACCACCTCTAAGCAGTGATGGTCAACAATTCACACCAATATCAACAAAGCGAACAAACATCTCCAAACAATGATGGTCAACAATTCACACCAATATCAACAAAGCGAACAATGATCTCTAAACAGTGATGGTCAACAATTCTCACCAACGTCAACAAAACGAACAACCACCTCTAAGCAGTGATGGTCAACAATTCACACCAATATCAACAAAGCGAACAAACATCTCCAAACAATGATGGTCAACAATTCACACCAATATCAACAAAGCGAACAATGATCTCTAAACAGTGATGGTCAACAATTCACACCAATATCAGCAACGCGAACAATCACCTCTACACAGTGACGGTCAACAATTCACATCAATATCAACAAAGCAAATAATCACCTCTAAACAGTGATGGTCCACAATTTCACCAATATCAACAAAACAAACAATCACTTCTAAGCAGTGATGGCCAACAATTCACACCGATATCAACAAAGCGAACAACCATCTCTAAACAGTGATGATGAATAATTCACACCAATATCAACAAAGCGAACAATCATCTCTAAATAGTGATGGTCAACAATTCACACAAATCTAAGCAAAGCGAATAATCACCTCTAAACAGTGATGGTCAACAATGCACATCAAAATCAACAAAGAGAACAGTCACCTCTAAACAGTGATGGTCAACAATTCACACAAATATCAACAAATCAAAGAATCACCTCTAAACAGTGATGGTCAATAATTCCACCAATATCAACAAAGCCAACAAACACCTCTAAGCAGTGATGGTCAACAATTGACACCAATATCAACAAAGCGAACAATGACCTCTAATCAGTGATGGTCAACAATTCACACCAACTTCAACAAAGCGAACAATCACCTCTAAGCAGTGATGGTCAACAATTCACACCAATATCAACAAAGCGAACAAACATCTCCAAACAATGATGGTCAACAATTCACACCAATATCAACAAAGCGAACAATGATCTCTAAACAGTGATGGTCAACAATTCTCACCAACGTCAACAAAGCGAACAATCACCTCTAAGCAGTGATGGTCAACAATTCACACCAATATCAACAAAGCGAACAAACATTTCTAAACAGTGATGGTCAACAATCCCACCAATATCAACAAAGCGAACAATCATCTCCAAACAGTGATGGTCAACAATTCACACCAATATCAACAAAGTGAACAATGATCTCTAGGCAGTGATGGCCAACAATTCACACCAATATCAACAAAGCGAACAATCATCTCTAAACTGTGATGGTTAACAATTCCACGAATATCAACAAAGCGAACAATCACCTCTAAACAGTGATGGTCAACAATTCTATCAATATCAAAAGAGCGACCAATCACCTCTAAACAGCGATGGTCAACAATTCCACCAATATCAACAAAACAAACAATCACCTCCAACCAGTGATGGTCAACAATTCACACCAACGTCAACAAAGCGAACAATCACCTCTAAGCAGTGATGGTCAACAATTCACACCAATATCATCAAAGCGAACAAACATTTCTAAACAGTGATGGTCAACAATTCACATCAATATCAACAAAGCGAAGAATCACCTCTAAGCAGTGATGGTCAACAATTTAAACCAATATCAACAAAGTGAACAATCACCTCGAAAGAGTGATTTCAACAATTCACACCAATATCAGCAAAGCGAACAATGACCTGTGAGCAGTGATTGTCAACAATTCACATCAACGTCAACAAACCGAACAATCACCTCTAAGCAGTGTCAACAATTCACACCAATATCAACAAAGCGAACAAACATCTCTAAACAGTGATGGTCAACAATTCCACCAATATCAACAAAGCGAACAATCATCTCCAAACAGTGATGGTCAACAATTCATACCAATATCATCAAAGCGAACAATGATCTCTAAACGGTGATGGTCAACAATTCTCACCAATATCAACAAAGCGAACAATGATCTCTAAACAGTGATGGTCAACAATTCTCACTAACGTCAACAAAGCGAACAATCACCTCTAAGCAGTGATGGTCAACAATTCACACCAATATCAACAAAGCGAACAAACATTTCTAAACAGTGATGGTCAACAATCCCACCAATATCAACAAAGCGAACAATCATATCCAAACAGTGATGGTCAACAATTCACACCAATATCAACAAAGTGAACAATGATCTCTAGGCAGTGATGGCCAACAATTCACACCAATATCAACAAAGCGAACAATCATCTCTAAACTGTGATGGTCAACAATTCCACGAATATCAACAAAGCGAACAATCACCTCTAAACAGTGATGGTCAACAATTCTATCAATATCAAAAGAGCGAACAATCACCTCTAAACAGCGATGGTCAACAATTCCACCAATATCAACAAAACAAACAATCACCTCCAACCAGTGATGATCAACAATTCACACCAACGTCAACAAAGCGAACAATCACCTCTAAGCAGTGATGGTCAACAATTCACACCAATATCAACAAAGCGAACAAACATTTCTAAACAGTGATGGTCAACAATTCACATCAATATCAACAAAGCGAAGAATCACCTCTAAGCAGTGATGGTCAACAATTTAAACCAATATCAACAAGGTGAACAATCACCTCGAAAGAGTGATTTCAACAATTCACACCAATATCAGCAAAGCGAACAATGACCTGTGAGCAGTGATTGTCAACAATTCACATCAACGTCAACAAACCGAACAATCACCTCTAAGCAGTGTCAACAATTCACACCAATATCAACAAAGCGAACAAACATCTCTAAACAGTGATGGTCAACAATTCCACCAATATCAACAAAGCGAACAATCATCTCCAAACAGTGATGGTCAACAATTCATACCAATATCATCAAAGCGAACAATGATCTCTAAACGGTGATGGTCCACAATTCCACCAATATCAACAAAACAAACAATCACTTCTAAGCAGTGATGGTCAACAATTCCACCAATATCAACAAATAAAGGTAATAACAAAATTACCGAACTCCGAACAATCTTATAAAGGGAAAGTCAAAACTCATAATTATATAAACAGACAAAATCAGTCAACAACCGGAAAACTGTGAAAACCGTAATGACCCTGACTTGGTACACGCATTTCTAAAGAAATGGTGGGTTGAATCAGATTTTAAGGCGCCAAACCTCCCGCTCTCATTACGGTTCAAAGGTTCCGCCTGTCACTGTAACAGTATTTAAATACAGGAACAAAATAGGTAAAATAGTTGTCAAAGCAGTACCATATTCGGTGACGTAAATGTCAAAAATATTTTTACGTCACACATTGACAAAAAAATTCTTCACATTTTGGACTTCTTTATCTTTATACATTTTCACTATATGAAAATGCATCGCTTATAATTATTTCTGCAGAGACGGAATATATTTCGACAAGATATTGGTATCGGAATATAAACTTTTTAAGAGATCGAATAAGGCGAATCTTTTAATAGCCCTGGTCCAGTAGCCTGTTTCTCAGATGAAGATGACGTTTCAGGAAATCAGAATAATTGCTACTGGCCCTTGCATAGCGAATCAATTGCGACATGTAAACACCATATGCAGGAGAAGCTGGTATATTGCTGCACATGTTTGGAAAATTTATGATTTTAAAATTGAAGTCGTCCCGCTTATCATAAATTTTAGTACTCAGTTGACCACTGTCGTCAAATTCGAGGTATAAGTCCAAAAATGATGCGGACGAAGCTGTATCGGTGGTCTCTTTAACTTCCAGCTCTGGAGGATATATCAATGGAAGAAATTCTGCAAATCTAGAATTATTGATAGATAAAACGTCATCAATATACCTGTATGTGAAATTAAAGGCTCTAGCCTCATGAATCTTCTTATCTTTTACAAGCTTTTGAAGAAACTCCGACTCGTATGAGTATAAAAATAAATAGGCTAGAAGAGGGGCCCAATTCGTACCCATTGGTATGCCGAACAATCATCTCCAAACAGTGATGGTCAACATTTCACACCAATATCAACAAAGCGAACAATGACCTCTAAGCAGTGATGGTCAAAAATTCACACCATAATCAACAACGCGAACAATCACCTCTACACAGTGATGGTCAACCATTCACATCAATATCAACAAATCAAATAATCACCTTTAATCAGTGATGGTCCACAATTCCACCAATATCAACAAAACAAACAATCACTTCTAAGCAGTGATGGCCAACAATTCACACCGATATCAACAAAGCGAACAACCATCTCTAAACAGTGATGATGAATAATTCACACCAATATCAACAAAGCGAACAATCATCTCTAAATAGTGATGGTCAACAATTCACACAAATCTAAATAAAGCGAATAATCACCTCTAAACAGTGATGGTCAACAATTCACATCAAGATCAACAAAGAGAACATTCACCTCTAAGCAGTGATGATCAACAATTGACACCAATATCAACAAAGCGAACAATGACCTCTAATTAGTGATGGTCAACAATTCACACCAACGTCAACAAAGCGAACAATCGCCTCTTAAGAGTGATGGTCAACAATTCACAAAAATATCAACAAATCAAAGAATCACCTATAAACAGTGATGGTCAATAATTCCACCAATATCAACAAAGCAAACAAACACCTCTAAACAGTGATGGTCAACAATTCACACCAATATCAACAAAGCGAACACATATCTCTAAAAACAGTGATGGTCAGCAATTCCATCAATATTAACAAAGCGAACAATCATCTCTAAGCAGTGATGGTCAACAATTTACACCAATATCAACAAAGTGAACAATCACCTCTAAATAGTGATTTTCAACAATTCACACCAATATCAACAAAGCGAAAAATGACCTGTAAGCAGTTATGGTCAACAATTCACACCAACGTCAACAAAGCGAACAATCACCTCTAAACAGTGATGGTCAACAATTCACACCAATATCAACAAAACAAAGAATCACTTCTAAACAGTGATGGAGTAAAATTCCACCAATATCAACAAAGCAAACAAACACCTCTAAACAGTGTTGGTCAACAATTCACACAAATATAAACAAACCGAATTATCAATTCTAAACAGTGATGGTCAACAATTCAAAAAAATATCAATAAAGCGAACAGTCACCTCTAAATAGTGATCTTCACCAATTGACAGCAATATCAACAAAGCGAACAATCACCTCTAAACACTGATGGTCCACAATTCCACCAATATCAACAAAGCGAACAATCATCTACAAACAGTGATGGTCAACAATTCACACCAATATCAACAAAGCGAACAATGATCTCTAAACAGTGATGTCAACAATTCATACCAATATCATTAAGGGAAACAATGATCTCAAAACAGTGATGGTCAACAATTCTCACCAACGTCAACAAAGCGAACAATCACCTCTAAGCAGTGATTGTCAACAATTCACACCAATATCAACAAAGCGAACAAACATTTCTAAACAGTGATGGTCAACAATCCCACCAATATCAACAAAGCGAACAATCATCTCCAAACACTGATGGTTAACAATTCACACCAATATCAACAAAGCGAACAATGATCTCTAGGCAGTGATGGTTAACAATTCACACCAATATCAACAAAGCGAACAATCATCTCTAAACTGTGATGGTCAACAATTCCACGAATATCAACAAAGCGAACAATCACCTCTAAACAGTGATGGTCAACAATTCTATCAATATCAAAAGAGCGACCAATCACCTCTAAACAGCGATGGTCAACAATTCCATCAATATCAACAAAACAAACAATCACCTCCAACCAGTGATGGTCAACAATTCACACCAACGTCAACAAAGCGAACAATCACCTCTAAGCAGTGATGGTCAACAATTCACACCAATATCAACAAAGCGAAGAATCACCTCTAAGCAGTGATGGTCAACAATTTAAACCAATATCAACAAAGTGAACAATCACCTCTAAAGAGTGATTTCAACAATTCACACCAATATCAACAAAGCGAACAATGACCGGTGAGCAGTGATTGTCAACAATTCACACCAACGTCAACAAACCGAACAATCCCCTCTAAGCAGTGTCAACAATTCACACCAATATCAACAAATCGAACAAACATCTCTAAACAGTGATGGTCAACAATTCCACCTATATCAACAAAGCGAACAATCATCTCCAAACAGTGATGGTCAACAATTCACACCAATATCAACAAAGCGAACAATGATCTCTAAACAGTGATGGTCAACAATTCATACCAATATCATCAAAGCGAACAATGATCTCTAAGCGGTGATGGTCAACAATTCTCACCAACGTCAACAAAGCGAACAATCACCTCTAAGCAGTGATTATCAACAATTCACACCAATATCAACAAAGCGAACACACATCTCTAAACAGTGATGGTCAACAATTCCACCAATATCAACAAAGCGAACAATCATATCCAAACAGTGATGGTCAACAATTCACACCAATATCAACAAAGCGAACAATGATCTCTAAGCAGTGATGTTCAACAATTCACACCAATATCAACAACGCGAACAATCACCTCTACACAGTGATGGTCAACAATTCACATCAATATCAACAAAGCAAATAATCACCTCTAAACAGTGATGGTTCACAATTCCACCAATATCAACAAAACAAAAAATCACTTCTAAGCAGTGATGGTCAACAATTCACACATATATCAACAAAGCGAACAACCATCTCTAAACAGTGATGATGAATAATTCACACCAATATCAACAAAGCGAACAATCATCTCTAAATAGTGATGGTCAACAATTCACACAAATCGAAACAAAGCGAATAATCACCTCTAAACAGTGATGGTCAACAATTCACATCAATATCAACAAAGAGAACAGTCACACCTAAACAGTGATAGTCCACAATTCCATCAATATCAACAAAACAACCAATCACATCTAAACAGTGATGGTAAGCAATTCACACAAATATCAACAAACCGAACAATCATCTCTAAACAGTGATGATGAATAATTCACACCAATATCAACAACGCGAGCAATCATCTCTAAATAGTGATGGTCAACAATTCACACAAGTATAAACAAAGCAAATAATCACTTCTAAGCAGTGATGGTCAACAATTCACACAAAAATCAACAAAGAGAGCAATCACCTCTAAATAGTGATGTTCAACAATTGACACCAATATCAACAAAGCGAACAATGACCTCTAATCAGCGATGGTCAACAATTCACACCAGCGTCAACAAAGCGAACAATCGCCTCTAAAGAGTGATGGTCAACAATTCACACCAATATCAACAAATCAACGAATCACCTCTAAACAATGATGGTCAACAATTCACACCAATATCAACAAAGCGAACACATATCTCTAAAAACAGTGATGGTCAGCAATTCCATCAATATCAACAAAGCGAACAATCATCTCTAAGCAGTGATGGTCAAAAAATCACACAAATATCAACAAAGCGAACAATCACCTCTACGCAATGATGGCCAACAATTCCACCAATATCAACAAAACAAACAATCACCTCTAAGCAGTGATGGTCAACAATTCACACCAATATCAACAAAGTGAACAATCACCTCTAAATAGTGATTTTCAACAATTCACACCAATATCAACAAAGCGAAAAATGACCTGTAAGCAGTGATGGTCAACAATTCACATCAACGTCAACAAAGCGAACAATCACCTCTAAACAGTGATGGTCAACAATTCACACCAATATCAACAAAACAAAGAATCACTTCTAAACATTGATGGACAAAAATTCCACCAATATCAACAAAGCAAACAAACACCTCTAAACAGTGTTGGTCAACAATTCACAAAAATATTAATAAAGCGAACAGTCACCTCTAAATAGTGATGTTCACCAATTGACAGCAATATCAACAAAACAAAAAATCACCTCTAAACACTGATGGTCCACAATTCCACCAATATCAACAAAGCGAACTGTCATCTCTAAAGAGTGATGTTCAACAATTGACACCAATATCAACAAAGCGAACAATCACCTCTATTTAGTGATAGTCAACAATTCAAACAAATATAAGATAAGCGAATAATCACCTTTAAACAGTGATGGTCAACAATTCACATCAATATCAACAAAGCGAACAGTCACCTCTAAATAGTGATGTTCAACAATTGACAGCAATATCAACAAAGCGAACAATCACCTCTAAAAAGTGATGGTCCACAATTCCACCAATATCACCAAAACAAACAATCACATCTAAACAGTGATGGCCAGCAAGGCACACCAATATCAACAAAGAGAACAATCACCTCTATTTAGTGATGATCAACAATTCACACCAATATCAGCAAAGCAAACAATCACCTCTAAATAGTGATGGTCAACAATTAACACCAATATCAACAAAGCGAACAATGATCTCTAAACAGTGAAGATCAACAATTCACACCAATATCAACAAAGCAAACAATGATCTCTAAGCAGTGATGGTCAACAATTCACACCAACGTCAACAAAGCGAACAATCACACCAATATCAACAAAGCGAACAATGATCTCTAAGCAGTGATGGTCAACAATTCACACCAACGTCAACAAAGCGAACAATCATCTCTAAATAGTGATGGTCGACAATTTACACAAATCTAAATGAAGCGAATAATCACCTCTAAACAGTGATGGTCAACAATTCACATCAATATCAACCAAGAGAACAGTCACCCCTAAACAGTGATGGTCCACAATTCAACCAATATCAACAAAACAAACAATCACATCTAAACAGTGATGGTCAACAATTCACACCAATATCAACAAAGCAAACAACCACCTCTAAACAGTGATGGTAAACAATTCACACCAATATCAACAAATCGATCAATCACTTCTAAGCAATGATGGTCAACAATTCACATCAATATCAGTAAGCGAACAATCACCTCTAAACAGTGATGGTCAACAATTCCACCAATATCAACAAAACAAACAATCACCTCCAGCCAGTTATGATCAACAATTCACATCAATATCAACAACGTGAGCAATCACCTCTAAATAGTGATGTTCAACAATTGACACCAATATCATCAAAACGAACAATGACCTCTAAGCAGTGATGGTCAAAATTTCACACCAACTTCAACAAAGCGAACAATCGCCTCTAAACAGTGATGGTCAACAATTCACACCAATATCAACAAAGCGAACACACATCTCTAAAAACAGTGATGGTCAACAATTCCACCAATATCAACATAACAAACAATGATCTCTAAGCAGTGATGGTCAACAATTCACACCAACGTCAACAAAGTGAACAATCACCTCTAAATAGTGATGGTCGACAATTTACACAAATCTAAATGAAGCGAATAATCACCTCTAAACAGTGATGGTCAACAATTCACATCAATATCAACCAAGAGAACAGTCACCCCTAAACAGTGATGGTCCACAATTCAACCAATATCAACAAAACAAACAATCACATCTAAACAGTGATGGTCAACAATTCACACCAATATCAACAAAGCTAACAACCACCTCTAAACAGTGATGGTAAACAATTCACACCAATATCAACAAATCGATCAATCACTTCTAAGCAATGATGGTCAACAATTCACATCAATATCAGAAAGCGAACAATCACCTCTAAACAGTGATGGTCAACAATTCCACCAATATCAACAAAGCAAACAATCACCTCCAGCCAGTGATGATCAACAATTCACATCAATATCAACAACGAGAGCAATCACCTCTAAATAGTGATGTTCAACAATTGACACCAATATCATCAAAACGAACAATGACCTCTAAGCAGTGATGGTCAAAATTTCACACCAACGTCAACAAAGCGAACAATCGCCTCTAAACAGTGATGGTCAACAATTCACACCAATATCAACAAAGCGAACACACATCTCTAAAAACAGTGATGGTCAACAATTCCACCAATATCAACATAACAAACAATCACCTCTAACCTGTGATGGTCAACAATTCACACCAATATCAACAAAGTGAACAATCACCTCTAAATAGTGATTTTCAACAATTCACACCAATATCAACAAAGCGAACCATCACCTCTAAACAGTGATGGTCAACAATTCACACCAATATCAACAAAACAAAGAATCACTTCTAAGCAGTGATGGACAATAATTCCACCATTATCAACAAAGCAAACAAACACCTCTAAACAGTGTTGGTCAACAATTCACACAAATATTAAGAAAGCGAACACACATCTCTAAAAACAGTGTTGGTCAGAAATTCCATCTATATCAACAAAGCGAACAATCACCTCTTAGCAGTGATGGTCAACAATTCACACCAATATCAACAAAGTGAACAATCACCTCTAAATAGTGATTTTCAACAATTCACATCAATATCAACAAAGCGAACAATGACATGTAAACAGTGATGGTCAACAATTCACACCAACGTCAACAAAGCGAACAATCACCTCTAAACAGTGATGCTCAACAATTCACACCAATATCAACAAAGCGAACAATCACTTCTATGCAGTGATGGTCAACAATTCACATCTATATCAATAAGCGAACAATCACCTCTAAACACTGATGGTCAACAATTCACATCAATATCAACAAAGCGAATAATCACCTCTAAACAGTGATGGTCAACAATTCCATCAATATCAAGAAAACAAACAATCACCTCCAACCAGGGATGGTCAACAATTCACACCAACGTCAACAAAGCGAACAATCACCTCTAAGCAGTGATGGTCAACAATTCACACCAATATCAACAAAGCGAACAATCACCTCTAAGCAGTGATGGTCAACAATTTAAACCAATATCAACAAAGTGAACAATCACCTCTAAAGAGTGATTTCAACAATTCACACCAATATCAACAAAGCGAACAATGACCGGTGAGCAGTGATTGTCAACAATTCACACTAACGTCAACAAACCGAACAATCCCCTCTAAGCAGTGTCAACAATTCACACCAATATCAAGAAATCGAACAAACATCTCTAAACAGTGATGGTCAACAATTCCACCTATATCAACAAAGCGAACAATCATCTCCAAACAGTGATGGTCAACAATTCACACCAATATCAACAAAGCGAACAATGATCTCTAAACAGTGATGGTCAACAATTCACACCTATATCAACAAAGCGAACAATGATCTCTAAGCAATGATGGTCAACAATTCACACCAATATCAACAACACGAACAATGACCTATAAACTGTGATGGTCAACAATTCCACGAATATCAACAAAGCGAACAATCACCTCTAAACAGTGATGGTCAACAATTCTATCAATATCAACAGAGCGACCAATCACCTCTAAACAGTGATGGTCAACAATTCCACGAATATCAACAAAGCAAAAAAACACCTCTAAGCAGTGATGGTCAACAATTCACACCAATATCAACAAAGCGAACACACATATCTAAACAATGATGGTCAACAATTCACATCAATATCAACAAAGCGAATAATCACCTCTAAAGAGTGATGGTCAACAATTCCACCATTATCAACAAAACAAACAATCACTTCTAAGCAGTGATGGTAAACAATTCAAACCAATATCAACAAAGCGAACAACCACCTCTAAACAGTGATGGTCAACAATTCCACCAATATCAACAAAGCGAACAATCATCTCCAAACAGTGATGGTCAACAATTGACACCAATATCAACAAAGCGAACAATGATCTCTAAGCAGTGATGGTCAACAATTCACACCAACGTCAACAAAGCAAACAATCACCTCTAAGCAGTGAGTGTCAACAATTCACACCAATATCAACAAAGCGAACAAATATCTCTAAACAGTGATGGTCAATAATTCCACCAATATCAACAAAGCGAACAATCATTTCCAAACAGTGATGGTAAAAAATTCACACCGATATCAACAAAGCGAACAATGATCTCTAAGCAGTGATGGTCAACAATTCACACCAATATCAACAACGCGAACAATGACCTCTAAACTGTGATGGTCAACAATTCCACGAATATCAACAAAGCGAACAATCACCTCTAAACAGTGATGGTCAACAATTCCACGAATATCAACAAAGCCAACAATCACCTCTAAACAGTGATGGTAAACAATTATATCAATATCAAGAGAGCGACCAATTACCTCTAAACAGTGATGGTCAACAATTCCACGAATATCAACAAGCAAAACAACACCTCTAAGCAGTGATGGTCAACAATTCACACCAATATCAACATAGCGAACACACATATCTAAACAATGATGGTCAACAATTCACATCAATATCAACAAAGCGAATGATCACCTCTAAAGAGTGATGGTCAACAATTCCACCATTATCAACAAAACAAACAATCACTTCTAAGCAGTGATGGTCAACAATTCAAACCAATATCAACAAAGCGAACAACCACCTCTAAACAGTGATGGTCAACAATTCACACCAATATCAACAAAACAAGAATCACCTCTAAACAGTAATGGTCAATCATTCCTCGAATATCAGCAAACCAAACAAACACCTCTAAACAGTGATGGTCAACAATTCATACTAATATCAACAAAGCGAACAAACATCTCTAAACAGTGATGGTCACTAATTCACACCAATATCAACAAAGCGAACAATCATCTCTAAACAGTGATGGTCAACATTTCACACCAATATCAACAACGCGCGCAATCATCTCCAACCAGTGATGGTCAACAATTAACATCAATATCAACAAAGCGAGAAATCACCTATAAACAGTGATGTTCAACAATTGACACCAATATCAACAAAGCGAACAATGGCCTGTAAGCAGTGATGGGCAACAATTCACAACAACGTCAACAAAGCGAACAATCATATCTAAACAGTTATGGTCAATAATTCGCACCAATATCAACAAACAAAGAATCACCTCTAAACAGTGATGGACAATAATTCCACCAATATCAATAAACCAAACAAACACCTCTAAACAGTGATGGCCAACAATTCATACCAGTATCAACAAAGCGAACAAACATCTCCAAACAGTGATGGTCAACAATTCCACCAATATCAACAAAGCTAACAATCATCTCCAAACAGTGATGGTCAACAATTCACACCAACATCAACAAAGCGAACAATCACCTCTAGGCAGTGATTGTCACCAATTCACACCAATATCAACAATGCGAACAAACATCTCTAAACAGTGATGGTCAACAATTCCACCAATATCAACAAAGCGAATAATCATCTCCAAACAGTGATGGTCAACAATTCACACCAATATCAACAAAGCGAACAATCATCTCTAAACAGTGATGGTCAACAATTCACACCAATATCAACAAAGCGAACAATTATCTCTACACAGTGATGGTCAACAATTCACATCAATATCAACAAAGCGAATAATCACCTCTAAACAGTGATGGTCAACAATTCCACCATTATCAACAAAACAAACAATTACTTCTAAGCAGTGATGGTCAACAATTCACACCAATATCAACAAAGCGAACAACCACCTCTAAACAGTGATGGTCAACAATTCACACAAATATCAACAAATTAAAGAATCACCTCTAAACAGTGATGGTCAATAATTCCACGAATATCAGCAAAGCAAACAAACACCTCTAAACAGTGATGGTCACCAATTCACACCAATATCAACAAAGCGAACAATCATCTCTAAGCAGTGATGGTCAACAATTCACACCAATATCAACACCGCGAGCAATCACCTCCAACCAGTGATGGTCACCAATTCACACCAATATCAACAAAGCGAACAATCATCTCTAAACAGTGATGGTCAACAATTCACATCAATATCAACAAAGCGAGCAATCACCTCTAAATAGTAATGTTCAACAATTAACACCAAGGTCAACAAAGCGAACAATGACCTGTAAGCAGTGATGGTCAACATTTCATACCAACGTCAACAAAGCGAACAATCATATCTAAAGAGTGATGGTCAACAATTCACACCAATATCAACAAAGCAAAGAATCACCTCTAAACAGTGGTGGACAATAATTCCATCAATATCAACAAAGCAAACAAACACCTCCAAACAGTGATGGTCTACAATTCCACTAATATCAACAAAGCGAACAGTCACCTCTAAATAGTGATGTTCAACAATAGACACCAATATCAACAAAGCGAACAATGACCTCCAGCCAGTGATGGTCAACAATTCACACCAATATCAACAAAGCGAACAAACATCTCTAAACAGTGATGGTCAATAATTCACACCAATATCAACAAAGCGAACAATGATCTCTAAGCAGTGATGGTCAACAATTCACACCAATATCAACAACGCGAACAATGACCTCTAATCTGTGATGGTCAACAATTCCACAAATATCAACAAAGCGAACAATCACCTCTAAACAGTGATGGTCAACAATTCCACGAATATCAACAAAGCGAACAATCATCTCTAAACACTGATGGTCAACAATTATATCAATATCAAGAGAGCGACCAATTACCTCTAAACAGTGATGGTCAACAATTCCACGAATATCAACAAGCAAAAAACACCTCTAAGCAGTGATGGTCAACAATTCACACCAATATCAACATAGCGAACACACATATCTAAACAATGATGGTCAACAATTCACATCAATATCAACAAAGCGAATATTCACTTCTAAAGAGTGATGGTCAACAATTCCACCATTATCAACAAAACAAACAATCACTTCTAAGCAGTGATGGTCAACAATTCAAACCAATATCAACAAAGCGAACAACCACCTCTAAACAGTGATGGTCAACAATTCACACTAATATCGACAAAACAAAGAATCACCTCTAAACAGTGATGGTCAATAATTCCACGAATATCAGCAAAGCAAACAAACACCTCTAAACAGTGATGGTCAACAATTCACACCAATATCAACAAAGCGAACAAACATCTCTAAGCAGTGATGGTCACTAATTCATACCAATATCAACAAAGCGAACAATCATCTCTAAACAGTGATGGTCAACATTTCACACCAATATCAACAAAGCGAACAAACATCTCTAAACTGTGATGGTTAATAGTTCCACCAATATCAACAAAGCAAACAAACACCTCTAAACAGTGATGGTCAATCATTCACACCAAAATCAACAAAACAAAGAATCACGTTTAAACAGTGTTGGACAACAATTCACACAAATATAAACAAAGCGAATAATCAATTCTAAACAGTGATGGCCAACAATGCACATCAATATCAATAAAGCGAACAGTCACCTCTTTTTAGTGATAGTCAACAATTTACACCAATATCAACAAAGCGAACAATCATCTCTAAGCTGTGATGGTCAACAATTCCACGAATATCAACAAAGCGAACAAACACCTCTAAACAGTGATGGTCAACAATTATATCAATATCAACAAAGCGACCAATCACCTCTAAACACTGATGGTCAACAATTCCACGAATATCAACAAAGCGAAAAAACACCTCTAAGCAGTGATGGTCAACAATTATATCAATATCAAAAAAACAAAGAATCATCTCTAAACAGTGATGGTCAACAATTCCACCAATATCAACAAAACAAGCTATCACTTCTAAGCAGTGATGGCCAACAATTCACACCAATATCAACAAAGCGAACAATGACCTCTAAATAGTGATGTTCCACAATTGACACCAATATCAACAAAGCGAAGAATGACCTCTAAACAGTGATGGTCAACAATTCACACCAATATCAAAAAAGCAAACAATCATCTCTAAACAGTGATGGTCAATAATTCCACCAATATCAACGAAACAAGCTATCACTTCTAAGCAGTGATGGTCAACAATTCACACCAATATCAACAAAGCGAACAATCATCTCTAAACAGTGATGGTCAACAATTCACACCAATATCAACAACGCGAGCAATCATCTCTAAACAGTGATGGTCAACAATTCATACCAATATCAACAAAGCGAACAATCATATCTAGCAGTGATGGTCCACAATTCCACGAATATCAACAAAGCGGATAATCACCTCTAAACAGTAGATGGATATTTGCGATCATTAATTCGACAATTGATGCCGTGAAATTTTCAAATACAATACAGTTATCTCCATTCTAATGTAATCATGTGTATAGATGTGTATTGCGGTAATCGGCTAAAATTCTAAAAATAGCTCATGATATTTCAAACGTGGAATTGATACCGTGAAAATTACAGCATTGCCCAATCTTAATTCAGTAATATTAAACAACTACATTAGAAAATGTAGATATATGTCTGCAATGTAATTCTTTATGCTTGTAGATAAGGGTAATAACAAAATTACCGAACTCAGAACAATCTTACAAAGGGAAAGTCAAAACTCATAAGTATATATACAGACAAAATCAGTCAACAACCGGAAAACTGGGAAAACCGTAATGATCCTGACTTGGTACAGGCATTCCTAATGAAATGGTGAGTTGAATAATATTGTAAAGCGCCAAACCCCTCGCTTTCATTACGGCTCAAAGGTTCCGGCTGTCACAATAACAGTATTTATAACAATACTGGAACAAAATAGGTAAAATAGTTGTCAAAGTAGTACCAAATTCAGTGAAGTAAATGTCAAAAACACTTTTACGTCACACATTGATAAAACATATTTTTGACATTTTTGTTGACCTCCTTATCTTTATACATTTTCACTATATAGCATAGATTTCCATCTTGTTCATGGAGATATATGTGAATGTTTGTAGAATGAATTTCTACTCTACAGTGCATATTATTGATTTGATTCTCAAATTATACCTTTGATATCTTTCTATGCGAGTTATTTCCCTTGCGACGGGTAAAATGGCATCCGGTCTAGCAAGGGCAATGCAAATGAAAACGAATCTGAAAACATTTCTTATAATTTGTAGATATTAGATAATTTTTGATATTTGAATCTGGTACAAAATCGAAAGATAATTTTATAGCAAAGAGATAATTTGTTGATATTAGATAATTCACAAGTTGTTACAATATCAAAATTTTTAACAGGGTATGGCGGACAATGTAAAAATGTAATTATAAGGGTATGGCGGACAATGTAAACCTGTAATTATAAGGGTATGGCGGACAATGTAAAAATGTAATTATAAGGGTATGGCGGATAATGTAAACATGTAATTATAAGAATTTAATACAATCCTTTGTAGTTTTATATGGTTGTAAAGCGTTGCCAGAAGTACATTTATATATGACGAGCTACCACTCTTCATACAAAAAAGTACTTCGGTCAACGTTTTACACACCAGCAAAACTACAAAGATTGCATTCAATTCTTATATGATCCACCGATGTACGTGATGTGATATAACAATTCTCACAGAGACGAATCAACACTTACTTAAGAAAGTTGTGATTTTGGAATCTTGATCAGGGTGAGGTGTACAACATTATGTGATAAATTTTGTCAGTGACTTGCGACAAGTCGGTGGTTTTCTCCGGGTCCTCCGGTATCCTCCACCAATAAAATTAACCCCCACTATATAACTGAAATATTGTTAAAAGTGACGTCAAACACCATCAAACAAACAAAAACTTACTTTAACATGTCTTTAAAGATATTGGCTTCAATATCAGGTATGCTGACGTCACCCGTTTCTGCCATTGGTCCATGAAACATACTATAAAACACCGGGCTGGCACTTGCCAACATAAATGTGCGCGCCTTAATTGGCGTTCGGCTGGCCCCAACGTGAAATGTGACGTCACACATCAGCTGATTTTGCAGCATGTATTTGATACGGTCTGGTAATGTCTTTCCAAACTGCCAGTCTTTCGTTGTGTCCATGATGCTTTTAAAAAAACAGAAACAATTGTAAAGATAAAAACATGTTTAACAGTGCAATATTTTTTTCTGCTACTGTGATATTAAGATGACGGGAATATTAAATATGAATTCCTTCAAATTATGCATGCTCGCCTATTACCACTTGAAGAAGGGAACATTGTTACGACAGTAAATTCGTGATCCAATCGGCAAACATCGGGTGATTCCGGTGCTCTTCTAAGTGGGAGAACATATTCTACCATAAATAACCTTCGTTCAACATTGAAAATTGACCCTAGCCCTTCGACTCATTAGTAACATCATGGGTGGCACTAGTGGAGCAAGAACTGCAAACCTTATCGGAACGCCTGAGTTCATCCTTAGTTTCTAGTTGGGTTCGTATTGCTCAATCTCAAGTTTTATGTGTAGTGTTTTGTAGATTGTTGTTTGTCCTGTTTTCTCCTGGTCATTTTATTGTCTGTCTTTCAATTTGCGGCTTGATTACCTTTTGTTATCTTCAAACTATTCTTAGCTGAATACAAGGGTCACAATTCAATCAATATATTTGGAAATACTAATAGTACTCCTCACTTCCCCCTCCCCAATTTTTGCTTTGTTGCTATGTGGCAGCAGCGACACAGAAAAAATGGGCGCGAGTGAAGAGATCTAATTTTAATTAGATTGAAATTCAACCCGTTATATACAATGGATCGCCTGATATCTCAAATAAAGGATGGATTTAATAAATATGGCTACTTACTTTCGTCTCTAGTATTTGTTTCACAAAAACGAAATTACAAATACACAAAGTCACAAAGGTATTATTACGTGATCAATAGCATGTGGGTTGATACTGATAGGTCTATTAAGACCAATTTAGAATTACAATTCAACGCTAAGAATGGTTTACGAAAAATCAATAATTCTTTATGTAGGCCTACAATTTGAACGAAAACTATATTATGTTGTTTTTTTTTTAATTCACTTCTTGAAAGAAAACGCCATGATCTTAACAAGTTACCGTGAAAATTTGAATGACAGTAAATAAAAGATATCTGTATTAATGAATGCTAAAAATAGTATACCGTATGGTAGAATTTGGTCATCGAAATTGCATGTAGCACCAAAAATGGGGATCGCCATTTTTCAAAACTCTTCAATCTGGAGGGAGGAGACAAAAGACATAATCCATTCTCGGATTTATCCTGCCCATAACGTCTTTCAATCGGTATCGTATAATATATCAGCATTGATCAGTAGCAATGTTATCATTAAAAATTATGTAAATTGTAAAATAACGTCGTATATTTATCTTTTGAAATTTAAAATATCATTATGACTTCATGTCAAGGATTTTATTGCACTAACGAAAAGAGAAAGTGTGAGAAGGATCGTTTTTTGTAATTACCGGTCAGGAGTATCCTTGTCAACACATCGACCAATGACCACGAAAAACACGGGAAAGTACGACAGCATTGGCCACAAAAAACAAAAAACATGTGTACGCATAAAACGAGTTAAAACTGACAGTTATTTAACCTACGGACATTCACGTAAAACATGAAATTATACGTAGATACCCCCCCCCCCCCCCCCCAACTACAAATAAACTCATTTGTTTTATGAAAATGTAACATAGGATGGGAATACTAAGAAAAACAATTAGGAAGATATCCACTTCTAAATATTGTATTGCAGTTGATCTGATATTAAAACAAGGTAGAATTTGATCATTGAATTTGCATGTAGCACCAAAAATGGGGATCGCTATTTTTTAAAACTCTTCAATGTGGAGGAGACAAAAGACATAATCCATTCTCGGATTCATCCTGCCCGTGACGTCGTTCAATCGGTATCGTATAATATATCAGCATTGATCAGTAGCAATGTTATCATTAAAAATTATGTAAATCGTAAAATAACGTCGTATATTTATCTTTTGATATTTACAATATCATTATGACTTCATGTCAAACATTAAATTGCACTAACGAAAAAGGAAAGTGTGAGAAGAATTGTTTTTTTGTAACTACCGGTCATGACTATCCTTGTCAACACATTGACCAATGACCACGAAAAACACGGGAAAGTACGACAGCATTGGACACAAGAAAAGAAAAAGCATGTGTACGCATAAAGCGAGTTAAAACTGACAGTTATTTAACCTACGGACATTAACGTACAACATGAAATTATACGTAGATACCCTCCCCCCCCCCCCCCCCCCCCAACTACAAATAAACTCATTTGTTTAATGAAAATGTAACATGGGATGGGAATATTATGAAAACAAATTAGAACGATATACTATTGTAAACATTGTATTGCAGTTGATCTGATATTAAAACATAACCAAAACGTCACGGTGTTCGGAAGAGTCAGATAGATTATTTATTCAAATAACAGACCAGTCCGTGTGACGTCACTTGAAGAGGTGATATTGGCGCTTACACTACGACAGGAATTTCCAAATATTCATATTTTTAATTGGGCATATTAATGTTAGTAAAGGTTTTTTTTGTTTAATAATTAGTTATTTACAAATAAAAAGTTACAATGTATTGAATTATAACCATTGTTCAACTGACTGGCATTTTCCTTTAAATATTGGGAAACCCCGTGTTCTGTCCTACTATGTAATCACAAGGTATCACTTTGATACACAATAAGTAATAATTAGTATATATTAAGTAAATCTTAGTGGCTAAGAAGGGGCGGAGCGAGCGAAACGAGCGAGTCCCTTCTTAACCAATCAAATTTTACTTAATATATGCTAACAGACTTATAATGTAACCTACATTTTCATTGGTTCAATGTTCCAGACATTTCTTACGTCACACCCTAGACGTCTCCTGGAAAGTGCGCGGCACGGATTTTACCACGGCATGATGAAGGACGTGTTTTATGACGACAGCGAAAATATATATTTGTCTCAAACTACTTGACATCCCCACACAACATCTCATACTTGAAGAGGTTCAACACAATAACCGGTTTTCAGCGCCTGTGTCGTACGGTGAGTTACCAAATCAAAAGGAACAGTGCATACCAAAGAAAACTCGCCAGTCTAACCACTGGGCCCTAGGGGTTAGGACTAAATGGATCAAGTATAGCAACGCAAGACCAGAAACTATGCTAGAATATGGCGGTGTTTATATTCCAGAGGACATATCCGAACTGAGCATTGAAAGTTTACATTTTTGGCTGCAACGCTTTATCCTAGAAATTCGAAGGTAAAGCGGGGCGGATTACCCCCCTAAAACGCTTACCCAGATTATTGCTGGCTTACAGAGACACTTACGTAATCGCTGTTCTGACAGAACATTCAACTTTTTCAAGGAAGGTGATTTAGATTTTATTGAATTCAGAAGGAATTGGAATTTAAAAAAAAGCTCTGTGATCCGGTCACTTTGGAGGACGAGGTAAAAATGTGCGATACCGGCGTTTTTTTCCTTTGAAACTGCATCGTTTTTTTCCACAATGGTAAGACATTTGGATTCTGTGGTATGGAACAGCACAAAAGTTGTGCTGCTGAACAATTTGAAATAGGATTTGACTATGAAAACAACAGAAATTATGTCAAATATACCCCGAGAGTGACAACAAATGTTCAGTGTGTATTAAAGCACCGACGGGTAGAAATTAATCCAATCATTCAATACGAAGACCGATCAAACCCGCAGTCCTTGGTGTTGTTGTATGAAAAATAATTGTCATTGATTCCGCACACTGGTCCGTTATATAGGAAACCACTGGAAACGGTGGCCTCGTATGGTCCTAAGTTTGGTGCTAATACAATACCAGTTAATAAAATGTCTCAGATCTTTAAAAGATTTTACGCTAAAGCAGGCATTGATACTACGGGGAGAAATATTTCGAATCATTCTGGGCGTGTTACATGTTGCACCCGCCTTTATAACGAGTGATTCACTGACAAAGCCGTGATAAGCCGTAGTAATCATCGCAGCAATGCAGTTCTTACTTATCAGAGGGAACAGTTTAAAATTTGGATGACATCAGTAATACCTTGGGCGCTCCAGCGCCTCAGATCGTGAAAGCCGAAAAGACAAGTGCGAGTACATGTAGTATTAAGAGAGAACGTGCATTGAAAATGAAACGCGTGTGCGCGAAGCCGACGGAATTCTTAAAATTGAAGTGCCTGACAACGTAAGGAAAATTGTGATCGTAAAAGGTGATAAAAAAATGGACATGGAAATTTAAATTTTCTTTGTGGATATTTTTCATTATTTTTGTTCATGCTTAATGCTTGGTAAAGCTCATTGAACATTGTTTTGACCATCAGATATTTGACGTCTATTTCAGCTGCGTCACTTTGAAAAACTTAATGATTAATTGTGGCACTTAATGAGTCACTTCTCGAAATCTAATTGGCCGAAAAAGTAGGTTACATTCTAAGTATGCTTAAACCGCGCTCGTTATAGTTACCTGTATTTACAAGATTAATGATGATCAATATTCTTAACCGTATCGGTGGTATAATGGGTAGCGTGTTCGTCTCCAGCGCGGTAGATCGTGGTTTGAGCCCCGATCGGGGTTACACAAAGACTATGCAATTGGTATGTGTCGCTTCTCCGCTAAACACTAGCACTAAGGAAAAAGGGCAACGACTGGTAGGCTCGGAATCAGAATAAGGTGTCCGAGTGGAGCGACATGTTTACCCGCGAACTGTTGATTCAGTGAGCTAGCACTATAAAGGTCCAATTCAGCTTGCTGGTCTAGAACAAAGCGGACCTCATCGTCATCTCATTAAAAATTAACGTGTTCTCGCCATGATATAGGTGAAAAATTACTGAATTGACGTAAGCAAATATCACGCACTCACTCAAACATATAGGATTACAAAGTCTAAGAAAAATGACCAAAATAAGTGAAATCTGGTAACCAGTATGGACATTTGATTACTTGATAAAGTCTTCTGCAAAACTTGAGGTTCAGTATTAAAAATATATTTCATGTTCAATGGGAGATAATTCAATGAAAACTATACATAAATCGATTTGATTCCTACAATTTTGATATTTGACTTTGGAATTTTTCCTACAGCGTGATATGGTTTTTTTTCATATTATTATTTACATCAAATTACAAAAGTTCAAATATTGGTATAGATTCCCCCCTCCTTTTACACACACATTCAAAGGAAATAATAAATAAAGTTAATCTTCGATGACTTTACATAGTTTAAATTTATTTTGTTTTTAAAATATTTTAACACTGAGCACCAGATGAAAGTTATTCGAGAAACGCATCGTGAACACTAAATTTGATATCTACGTTTTAATTACAAAACCTCTGTTCTGTTGATATAGTTTTGTAACGTGCAGATTCAAAGCAGAGGGCGTTGTTGACTATCAACGTATGTTAGTAACATATTATAGTCTAAAAGGCACATGTATTCAAATCTGCAAACTATTTACTTTGAAGAAGAAAAAAAATAGGAGATGATAATTCTGTCCGAGACGATAAGAAATTACAAGTATCAGTGTAACGTACTTCTACTTCATAAGAGTCCGCCTTCAAATAATTGAAGATTCTGCCAATGTACTAGAGGTACCAAGCTTCAAACACTATATAATTAACAAATGTGTTTATATATAATTAATTTCACAGGCACTTGGGTCCAAGATATTTTTTTTTCAATTTTATCAATAAAATGTGCATCTAGAACGTATATCAACCTGTTTGACATGCTTCGTTGTGAAATAAGTAGTTATGTCAAACGGGTTCATATACGTTGTAGATGCACATTTTATTGATAAGATTGAAGAAAAAAAATCCTGGACCGAAGTGCCTGTGGTTCATTCTTATAACCACTTCCATTATGTATCTATTTGTACTTACAGTTTTGTACAAAGATTTATCGACTGCACAGCGTTTTATCAAGAACGAAAGTAGAAATGAAACAAAGATTTTCGTAAAATCATGTGACTATTTTTAGCTGATAATCATTAGTTTAAATTTGTGCCATGTCATGTCATGATGTGATATACAGGTGCTACTTTAAAATATCTATAATTAGATCAAATGAATTTGATAACAACGAGGACCGAGTTGCACAACCCTCAATTAAATTTTAAGTGTCAATTAAAACTTAATTTACACTTATATTTACTTAGTACGTACATTAATTTAATTTTCACTTAAACACTCTACACTAGGTCACATGCACCTATGCCAAGGAATTACACCCCTCCCCCTTTTTACATGTTTTCCTTACTTTTAAAAATATTTGTTTATCTCTTATCTCTTTGCCATTTATTCAGGTGTGAGTAACGATCAACATGAGAGCGATGGGAAAAATCAGATTTATCTAAAATGGGGGCGGGTATACAATTATACAGAGTGTTTATAATCTTATTTAACAATGAATCATCTTTACAGTTAAATTAATATTTATATTGACGATTATTGATCTATTTAAACTGTATTCAGATTTGTTGTGTGATTACATTATTTCAAAATGTCCACGTCAAATAACACATCGATGGTTATTTGGGTATATTATACCGTAATACACAAATAATAATCTTATTTAATCAGAAATGTACATACGTTTATACTGTTGTTAAGTACAACATACTATGTATCTTATAACAATATTGATAGCTGGGGCCGTCATGGTCGTGATCATATGGTAGTTAGATTTGCAACTGCCTGTGCAATCAGTGCTTATCACCACAGACGTGAATTCGAATCCCGCACATGGGAAGGTGTACTCGACACAATATTTTTGTGATAAAGTTTGTCAGTGACTTGTCACAGGTCGGTGGTTTTCAGTCCGGATTCCCCCACCAATAGAACTATTTAAATTGTCAGCTATCCAAAAATGTGTTTGTGGACGTAATATTTTATTGTGTGGGAGAGGAAGGTGCAAGGAGGAATCTGAAATAATGTTAAATTTCAGAATGAACAAAAAACATATTTTATCCTTGCACGTGTTAGAATAATATGGATGTACGAAACACGTTGAGTGACATTCGGCTGTCAACCGACAGGGGCCGGTAACAATCATAGCATGAAATGACCCAAATCCCTACTCTAATATAAAGTATAATAGTATATAGAGATTTGGGTCGTATATAGTCATTTTGGGTCATTTCGTGCGATGATTGTTTCTGGTACCTGTATCTTAAGCATAGCAAAAACTGTTAAATAAGAAAATAACAAATACCTTTAAAGAAGAATAACCTTATTAATACTTTCATAATACAGCATTACAAAGGCTAAGCGGAGAAAATGAAAAAAATAAGTGAAATCCAGTAACCAGTATCCATGGACACTTGATTACTTGATAAAGTCTTCTGCAAAACATGAGGTTCAGTATTAAAAATTATTATTCATTGTTCAAGGGGAGATAAATATGAAAACTGTATCGATTTGATTGCTACCATTTCGATATTTGATTTTGGAATTGTTCCTAGTGTGGTATTTTTTTTTCATTTTATTATTTACATCAAATTAAAAATTTCAAATATTGTTATTAACGTATGTTACTATAGTCGAAAAGGCCTTGGTTTGTGTTCAAATCTTCAAACTATTTACCTTAAAGAAAATAATATACGAGATGAACATTCTGTCTGAGATGATCAGAAACTACAAGTATCAGTGTAACGTACTTCTACTTCATCAGAGGCCGCCTTCAAATACGTGCTCACCCTTCAACAATTTACAGACCGTCTAAATAAGAATATTCAGTCAATAGGTAGCTTAGAACTTATAGAAGATTCTGCCAATGTACTAGAGGTACCACGCTTCAAACTCTATATAATTAACAAATGTGTTTATATATAGTTAATTCTTATAACCACTTCCATTATATATTTACTTGTACTTACAGTTTTGTACAAAGATTTATCGACTTCACAGGGTTTTATCAAAAACGAAAGTAGAAATGAAACCAAGATTTCCATAAAATCATATGACTAACTTTAGCTGATAATCAATAGTTTAGATTTGTGTCTTGTGACATACACGTGGTAATTTCAAATATCTATAATTAGATCAAATGAATTTGATAAAAACAAGGACTAGGTAACACAACCCTCAATTAAATTTAATTTACACTTAAATTTATTGAGAACGTACATTAATTTAATTTGCACTTAAAATGCTCTACATTAGGTCAAAAGGAATTACATCCCTCCCCCTTTTTACATTTGTTGTTTAAATATGAAATTATTTTTCTTATCTCTTATCTCTTTGTCATTTATTCAGGTGTGAGTAACGATTGAATTACCGCAATGTTAACAAATTGTCACCCAACATGAGAACGATGGGTAAAAATCAGATTTATCAAAAATGTGCGGAGTTTATAATCTTATTGAACAATGAATCATCTTTACAGTTAAATTAATAATTATATGGACGATTATTGATCTGTTTAAACTGTTTTCAGATATTTGTGTGATTGCACCACTTCCAAATTTCCACGTCAAAAAACACATCGATAGTTATTTTAGTTTATTATACCGTAATGCACAATTAATATTCTTATTTAATTAGAAATATACATACATTTATACTTTTGTTAAGTACAACATAATAGGAATATGCTTAATCCTATAAAAGATATTTATATTTCGGGCCGTCGTGGTCGTGATCATATGGTAGTTGGATTTGCAACTACCTGTGCAATCAGTGCCTATCACCATTACTGGCGTTGTGAGTTCGAATCCCCCACATGGAGAGGTGTATTCGATACAACATGTTGTGATATAGTTTGTCAGTGACTTGCGACAGGTCGGTGGATTCCTACACCAATAGGAACGGTGCAAGGAAGAATCTGACATAGAGCTAAATTTCAGAATGAACAAAAAACATATTTGATCCTTGAACGGAGTAAAATAATATGGGTGCACGATACACGCTGAGTGACATTCGGATGTCAAACGACAGAGGCCGGTAACAATCATGGCATGAAATGACCCAAATCCCTACTCTAATATAAAGTATAATAGTATATAGAGATTTGGGTCGTATATAGGAATTTTGGGTCATTTCGTGTGATGATTCTTTCTGGTACCTGTATCTTAAGCATAGCAATAACTGTTAAATAAGAAAAAAACAAATACTTTTAAAGAAGAATAACCTTGTTAATACTTTCATAATACAGCATTACAAAGTCTAAGCGGAGAAAATGAACAAAATAAGTGAAATCCGGTAACCAGTATCCATGGACACTTGATTACTTGATAAAGTCTTTTGCAAAACTTGAGGTTCAGTATTAAAAATGATTATTCATTGTTCAAGGGGAGATACATATGAAAACTATAACGATTTGATTCCTACCATTTCGATATTTGATTTTGGAATTTTTCCTAGTGTGGTATTTTCTTTTTCATTTTATTATTTACATCAAATTAAAAATTTCAAATATTGTTATTAACGTATGTTACTATAGTCGACAAGGCCTTAGGTTGTGTTTCAAATCTTCAAACTATTTACCTTAAAGAAAATATATACGAGATGACAATTCTGTCTGAGATGATCAGAAACTACCAGTATCAGTGTAACGTACTTCTACTTCATCAGAGGCCGCCTTCAAATACGCGCTCACCTTCAACAATTTACTGACCGTCTAAATAAGCATATTCAGTCACTAGGGAGCTTAGAACTTATAGAAGATTCTGCCAATGTACTAGAGGTACATAAAGGTAAATTTCAGAATGAACAAAAAAACATATTTGATCCTTGAACGAGGTAAAATAATATGGGTGCACGATGCAGGTTGAGTGACATTTGGCTGTCAAACGACAGGGGACGGTAACAATCACACCTCATGGCATGAAATGATCCAAATCTCTGCTATTATACTCAGTTTATTCGTATATAGAGATTTCGGTCGTACATAAGCATCTTTGGTCATTTCGTGCGATGATTGTTGCCGGTCCCTGTATCTCAAATATAGCAAAAACTGTTCAATAGAAAATAAAAATAAAAACACTTTTCACGAAGAATAACCTTATTAATACCTTCTGATTACTTCATGTCAGAAAGTATGACGCAACGTTTCAGAAAGTTACAAGATACCGAAAGGGTAATCAGAAGACGTAATTGGAAGATCAGACAATACATTGGCGAAAAGAGAAAAAAGATAAATTGGAGAAGTAAAAATCTACAAAACTTAATTAATTGAAAAACAAGAACACACTAAAACGCCACTAAGTTATTTTAGGTCTCAGTATGGATTCTATTGTTATCATAGCTGTCAGGTCTGGCACTGAAGGTAACACCTCTAGATCTGAATATATTTAAGGTAATGACAAGAACATGCAATGTCTCCAAAGCATGTCGAATCCCGCTACATTATGTGATAAAGTTTGTCAGTGACGTGCAGCAGATCGATGGTTTTCTCCGGGTACTCCTGTTTCTTCTACCAATAAAACTGAACGCTACGATATAACTGAAATATTGTTGATAATAGCGTTTAACACCATCCCTCCTCCCTCCCCACCACCCAAAAAAGCATGTCACTGCATATGTGTGTATATTGTAATTTGAAAATGAAAAATTAAAAGAATCTGTGATTAAGCAAGTTTTATTTTCATCGTGGTTATTTTTTTTTTAGAAAAAAAGGTTTCTACATGAAATCGTATTTATTCTGTTGATTGTTGATACTATAGATTTATTGTCATATGAATTGTATGCTAACAATACGAGTTGATTGAATGACCAATTGACGACCTGATGATGTGACATGGTAAACGAAATATATGTAGACATATACTTATTATATACATTGTACAAGGTGAACTGAAGAATGAGATCTTATATTTAACCACACTGAATAGGTATATAACAAAGGACAGATAAATGTTAGATTCGGGACAAGTAGTTCGCATTAGTTGAATCTCTATAGAGTATTATTTCGGCACTGCAATGGTTTATTGTAAATATTTATTATTGATATTGGTTCTATTGTGTTTAACGCCACTTTCAACAATATTTCAGCTATATCGTGGCGGTCAGTTTTATTGGTGGATGAAACCGGAAGACCCGGAGAAAACCACCCACCTGCCGCAAGTCATTGACAAACTTTATCAAATAATGTTGTACACCTCGCCCTGGGCGGGAATCGAACCCACAACATCAGTGGTGATAGGCACCGATTGCATATGTAATTGTAAATACAACTACCTTACGATCACAGCCACGACGGCTCCTATTTATTATTATTGAAACTTGCAGTTCCTAAATAATGTAATTATTATCAAAACTACGGTTCTACTCCCTCGGTCATAGATAATCTTAGCCGATTTTGGGTTTGATTTTTTGATTTTTGGTGTTTAACGCCACTTTCAGCAATATGTCAGCTATATATTGGCGACCAAATTTAGTGGTGGAGGAAGCCGGAGTACCCGGAGAGAACCACCGACCATGGGCAATTAATTGGTAATCTGTATAACTTGCGGCTGCGAGTCGAGTGCACCCTTTTTGTAATTTACAAAGCCGGGTGCGAACCCACGCCGTATTGGTGATAGGCTTTTATGAGTTAGGTAATCCAACTACTACCTAACTCATTGAGCCACCCGGGCCCCCCTAGCTCATTGAGTCACCCGAGCCATTGCAGATTTTGGTTATTACGTTTTTATGTCCTTTGGTTTTCTTGCTTTCGAGACTTTTAAATTGTTTGTCTTTCCGGTCTTTTGAGCTTAACCTGATGAAGGTTGTTCACGATACGGTTAACGTTGTGCACACTAAATTAAGGTATTTATTAAAATGTAATTCAGTTGTGTCTAAGACAAAGTGTACTCCTATGATTTGTAGAAATATGTAGTTGCTCACTATATCGAACAAATCTCGCTAAGCACTTTTATGGAAACAATTGTGGCTGGATAGTCACATTCTTTGTGTATTATATAGTTTTTGAAGGTATAATTTTGCCTCATTTTATCTTGGAATACACTTTTTGTATGCATACTTTTTTTTCTCAAAAAGTTCATCTCCTTATAAACATTTTCTACGTATAATTTTTTAAGAATATTTTTTCTAGGTGTAAAGATTTTGCCAAGCTCTTTTACAAAATCATCGGTTCTTTTACACTCTCTCATTATTCTCTACCAATGTTCAACGTTTCACAATAAAATACGGAAATAGGATGCTTAAAGAATTGTTCAGATCACATACAGTACCGACTATGCGAGTACCACAAATTTTAATCGCAAACTGTAACGAAATATTCCGGGAAAATAATCTGAGAGGTACATGTATTGACATTCATCATAATATATATAAATTATGACTAGAATTTGAGATTACTGCGTAAGTGAGTGAGTGATTGTTGTTTATCGCCAAATAAGGGTATTTTTTCTAGCTATACCATGGCGAGAGCAAATTACATTCGATAAGATGATGTCTGCTTTGTACTAGACAAACATGCGGAGTTAGATTTTTATTGTGCTCGCCCACTAAAATAGCAGTTCACAATTATCCTGATTTCGAGCTTTTTCTCCTTGCTGTGTGTGGTTAGCGGTGAAGCAACAACTGCCTATGTTATAGCTAATGGTTGGACCCGCCAGCGAACCCACGATCTACCGCACTCGAGACGAGTACACCACCGATACGTTTTGAAAAATTGATTATGTATATACATTCAGTTATACATGTAAATTATATATATATAAATATTATATAATAAATAATTCATATAATATATTGTATGTATTTATATTACAGTCAAACCTGTCTAAACCGACCCCTTTGCGACTGAAGAATTTGCCCTACACAAACATTAAGTAGATGGGACTGTAAATCTGTCTGGTTTAGGTAGGTTTTCGGTTTACTAAGGGTTCGGCTTAGACAGATTTTCGGTTTACTCAGGTTTCGGTTTAGACAGGTTTTCGGTTTACTCAGGTTTCGGTTTAGACAGGTTTTCGGTTTACTCAGGGTTCGGTTTATACAGGTTTCACTGTAGTATGTACCATCCTACTTTATCTAAAGGTCATGACATTGTACCGATATTGTTTTAGCCCTTTGGTTTCCATGTTCCTAAAGACTATTAGATTATATTGGCTTTCCAATTGTTTGACTTTGATGCCTGATGAAGATTATTCCAGAAACGCATCGTGCGTAGTAAGCTCTATACATACCTTTTCATTCAATCAAATGTGTGATAAATAAATGAGATGGAGTTATCTATATGCAGATTTACTTGCAATGTTTCGAAACTGAAGGAATACAAAAGCAAGGTAGGCTACAGGGCCTATGCGAGAGGGATTCGGGCGGTACATTGGTCCGGGGACCGGAGAGCCATGAAGGGGCCTGTTAATCTCGGAAGGGTCAACTTAGCAAGTAACACCCTGCTGCATTAACTGAATATGTTTGTCCTTTCCTTGTATAAAGCATAGGATATCTGGACATTCTGCTGCACAGGATATGAAGCATTTATGAAAGTTTATCAGTGGTTTTATTGGTCTTCAAATCATCAATTTTGAGTGAAGTCTCATCCTGTCCACGGGGCCCTAAAACAGCCTTTTTCCGCCTTGCATAATTTATTTTGTAGGCCCTGAATATGCCTATGAAAGAGATGTTGTGTTCTCATAGTACAGAATATGACTCGTATATATTGTCTACAATACCTATAGAGGGCCCGGGTGGCTCAATAAGTTAGGTAGTTGGATTACCTAACAACTCATGCAAGCCTATCACCAATACGCGTGGGTTCGCGCCCGGCCGTGTAAAATATAAAAAGGGTGTACTCGACTCGCAGCCGCAAGTGATAAAGTTTACCAGTTGCTTGCCCATGGTCGGTAGTTCACTTCGGGTACTCTGGCTTCTTCCATTATTAAAACCGGTCGCCATGATATAGCTGAAATATTGCTGAAAGTGGCGTTAAACACCAACAATCAATAAATCAATCAATCAATACCTATATCAATAAAATTCCAGAGGCATCATCAATATCACTATCATCATGGTAAAGGTAAGACAGTGTAGGATAGAAAAATAGTGGTCAATTTATAATCATTTTTGTGTACTGATTGCCAAATGGCAATACAAAGTTATACTTTGCATAGATAAGATAGAGGCACTACAAACTACAACTGGATCTAATTACAGTGACACCTGTCTAAACCATACCTTTAAAAAACTGGAATTCTGTATTAACCGAACTTAAATCAAGTCCTAATGTATGATATATTTGTTAATTTAATATTATAAACCCAACACCAATAATAGGTTCACTTTAGACATGCTTCACTGATCACTGTAGTGTCTTATACAACACCAATAATAGGTTCACTTTAGACATGCTTCACTGATTACTGTAGTGTCTTATACAACATCAATAATAGGTTCACCTTAGACATGCTTCACTGATCATTGTAGTGTCTTATACAACACCAATAATAGGTTCACTTTAGACATGCTTCACTGATCACTGTAGTGTCTTGTACAACACCAATAATAGGTTCACTTTAGACATGCTTCACTGATCACTGTAGTGTCTTGTACGATAATAAATAAATTAAACAAAAAGAAATTAGGAATTACATTGTTGTATTTGAAATGGGAGATATTTCAAATTATTCCAAGAAAAGAGAAATAGAGAATTTGTGATTCTGTAAATACTGAGGATGGAATAAATTATTGTATTATATTCTGACAGTGTTAAATTTGAAAATAGGTTTTCAAATCTTATTAAAAATACTTCACAGAAAACTAAAGATCAAGCAACACTAACGCCACTAAATATCGGGGTGTATTTATGTGCACGGTAAGCTTAATCAGTTCATGTTCCACTCGTGACACACGTGGATGGTCAACAGTACCAAAGTTAAAACAAAATATGCTGTAAAGTTCAATCATGCCTCAAAATCTCATTAGCTGTTTTTTTTATACGTAAGAGAAAGGAATACTACAATTGGGCCTACTTTAGCTATTATATGTTTCAACTGCCATTGACCAAATGTGTGTTTCGTAAATAGTCAATAGTTACTTGACAAAAATCACTCTTACCCAGATTAAGAAGACTTTGAAGATAACAAAGGGGTAATCAGAAGAAGAACAGACAAGACAAAATAAAAAGGTCAAAAGAACAAACAACGATCTACAAAACATGGCACAGAAAACTAAAGATTGAGCAACATGAAACGCATACAAACCAGGAGTGATCTCATGTGCTCCGGAAGGGTAGGTAGTTCCTGTTCTACATGTGGCACCCGTCGTTTTACCGGTGATGAATCATGAATGAGGAAAGAACCAGATTGTGATTACAACAAACGGAACATACCGTGGTTATTTGTGACAATGATACTCCGTTGGGATTACCAAGTCATCCTGGCGACCATTGAACTTTCCAAGTGATGAGTTCAACTTAAAAACAAGGAACCCTTGGTTCAGTAGCTTCTTTATTCAATTAGTTTTGTCATTCTCCGAGAAGTAACTAAAACGTATATTATAGCAAACGACATCACTTTATATTGAAAGAAACCGTCTTTTTGTTAAAAAAAAAGATGATATTTCACGCGTTTTCTCTGACAAGTGGCCGTCGTGGTCGTGATCGTAAGATAGTTGCAATCAATGCATATCACCACTAACGTTGTGAGTTCGAATCCCGCTTAGGCGAGGTGCACTCGATACAACATTATGTAATAAAGTTTGTCAGTGACTTGCGGTGTGTCAGTGGTTTTCTCCGGGTACTCCGGTTTCCTTCACCAATAAAACTGACCTCCACGATATAATTGAAATATTGTTGAAAGTGGCATTAAACACCATAACCCTAACCTTAACCCTAGTTATTTTAAGATTGAAAGGCAGAAAATAAAAGTCACTTTTGAAAACGAGTTTATTTCTGATATATATGCTGTATAATAATTCCCGGAATTTATCCCTGTATTTCATTACTTTTGTTTGATGGATATGAACTTCTTAAAAATGTTACAAATAGTTCATTTAATGCTACAATCTCTTTGTATGATTTTCCCATAAAAGTGTTTGGTCCATTCATTTTCATGTATATTGTGTATCTGGTATTCTTTTCCACGAGAAGAGGACTTCCAAACATAACTGGATATATTTCCTGTCCCTTTTCAGAAAATATAACTGTATTTATAGACCTCAACACAATAGACTTTACAAAAGAAAGACGTATATCGTGCTTTCCTGAATAAGTATATGATCCAAACACGTGTATTCCTAAAATGATGCAATCAAGGTTTGTAGTAAAATTAAGGTAGTCGCCAAATTCAGCAGGTGTCCACTGTCTTGAATTATTAGTATCACATCGGAGACATACCATATGCTCCATATGTTCTATATTTCGCAACTTTGTTGGGAACACAGAGATCTTCTCGTCATCGAAAGACTGGTAAACTTTTACTATTTCGTCGGAACTCAGTAAACTCTTTTTGGAAACATTCTCAGTAAAATATTTCCGTTCCATTATTGGAAATCTGACCAGATACAGCAAATCCCCTAAGACCTGTCTGCTATTTTCATCATTTACTGGCAGATTTTGATTTCGACATCTGTTTTTGCTCCATTATATTATTTTCTGATAAATAATTTCCTCTTTACACTTGAGATCATCTGATTTTATGACTAATCGCAGACACTCTGGCGACAAGCTGAGAAAACTTTGTGATACAAGACAGAGTTCACCGCTATTTAGAATGAACTTAAGGACATTCACCTGTAGATCATTAAGATGTAAATCATGTGCTGTCTGTAGGACAAGACATGCGCTTTCTTTGGGCACACTGGATTCTAGATTATGAATACATTCCTTTTTTATTTTGCGTAGCATGTATTTCTCTGATCCATACACCAATCCACATATGTTACTGGCATTGACATATATATTGTCGGTGTAGATATACCTGTATAATTATGAAAAGAAAGCTTAGGTAGTGATGGTTGATACTTTACACAAATATTAACAAAGCGAACAATCGTCTCTAAACAGTGATGGTCAACAATTCCACCAATATCAACAAAACGAACAATCACCTCTAAACAGTGATGGTCAACAATTCCACCACAAATATCAACAAAACGAACAATCGTCTCTAAATAGTGATGGTCAACAATTCTACCAATATCAACAAATCGAACAATGGTCTCTAAGCAGTGATGGTCAACAATTCCACCAATATTAACAAAGCGAACAATAACCTCTAAACAGTGATGATCAACAATTCCACCAATATCAACAAAACAAACAATCACCTCTAAACAGTGATGGTCAACAATTCCACTTATATCAACAAAACAAACAATCACCTCTAAACAGTGGCGGTCAACAATTCCACCAATATCAACAAAACGAACAATAACCTCTAAACAGTGATGGTCAACAATTCCACCAAATTCACACCAACATCAACAAAACAAACAATAACCTCTAAACAGTGATGGTCAACAATTCCACCAATATCAACAAAACAAACAATCACCTCTAAACAGTGATGGTCAACAATTCCACCAATATCAACAAAACGAACAATCACATTTAAACAGTGATAGACAACCATTCTACCAATATCAACAAAAAGGAACAATCATCTCTAAATAGTGATGGTCAACAATTCCACCAATATCAACAAAACAAACAATCATCTCTAAACAGTGATGGTCAACAATTTCACAAATATCAGCAAAACAAACAATCACTTTCATCTGAAATGAACTCACTGAACACCGAAAGACCACGACCGGTTCCTGGATTGGGACAGGCACAACAATGTGGACGAGTCAAACTGGTTAATGGGATCCCAACCCTCCTCTTTTGATAACTGATTCCCCAACGGGAATACATACAAACAAATGATAAAAAAATTTGCACAGATTCGCATCAATATGAATAACAACATAAACATGGACTGTACAATAGCAGGGTCAATGAATGCTTGTAGATAACTGACTACTAGCTAGGAAGGACGAATCTGTTCGCTTGATTTGATTTCTGGTGCTTAACGCCATTTTCAGCAATATTTCAGCTATATCATTGCGACCAGTATTATTGGTGGAAGAAACCGGAGTACCCGGGAGAGAACCACCGATCATGAGCAAGCAACTGGTAAACGTTATCACTTGCGGCTGCGAGTCGAGTTCACCGTTTGTGTTATTTACAAAGCCGGGCGTGAACCCACACCGTATTGGTGATAGGCTTGTATGAGTTGTTAGATAATCCAACTACCTAACTCATTGAGCCACCCGGGCCCTCGAATCTGTTGGTGAAAGACCATTACTCATAAATGTTTATGTAATAGAATGTACATGCATACTGTCTAATATATGTAGATATATATCTGCAATGAAATTATTAATGTTTGTAAGCTGGTAGCATGGATTTCCATCCTGTCCATAGAGAAATATGTGAATGTTTGTAGCATTAATTTCTACTCTATCGAGTACACCTCTTGCACATTTCCGATTTTATTCTCAAATAATACGCTTGATACCTTTCTATACGAGTTATTTCCATTGAGACGGGTAAAATGGTATCCGGTCTAGCAAGGGCAATGAAAAAGACAACGAATCTGAATACTTTTCTCATAATTTGTATATATTTGAACCTGGTAACAAACTAGAAAATTTGGGCCAAGTGTAAAAATGTAATTATAAGTATTGAATACAATCTTTTGTAGTTGTTTATGTAATTATAAGTATTGAATACAATCTTTTGTAGTTATATATGGTTGTTACTTTAAAAAGTTGTGAGATCGAATCTCTATCAGGGCGTGGTGTACAACATTATGTGACAAAGTTTGTCAGTGACTTGCGACAGGTCGGTGGTTTTCTCCGGGTCCTCCGGTATCATCCACCAATAAAACTAACTTCCACTATATAACTTAAATATTGTTAAAAGTGGCATTAAACACCATCAAACAAAAAAACACTTACTTTAAAATGTCTTTAAATATATTGACTTCAATATCAGGTATGTTGACGTCACCCGTCTCTGCCATTGGTCATTCAAACATACTATAAAACACCTCGCTGGCACTTGCCAACATAAATTTGTGTGCCTTGATTGGCGTTCGGTTGGCCCCAACGTAAAACGTTACGTCACACATCAGCTGATTTTGAAGCATGTAATTCATACGGTCTGGTAGCTTCTCTCTAAAATCCCAGTCTTCCGTTGTGTCCATGATGCTTTTAAAAAACAGAAACAATTGTAAAGATGAAAACGTATTTAGCAGTACAATCACGGCATGAAATGACCGAAATCTCTATATGCTATTACATGTATATACAAAAACAATGTAATAGTATATAGAGATTTGGGTCACATAAAGGCATTTTGGGTCATTGCGTAGTTCCGTATTAAAAAGATTTAGACTTTGTATAAGGGGAGATAAGTAAATGATATCTATATCGATTTGATTCCTATAACTTTGATATTTGATTTTGGAATTTTTCCTAAAGCGTGGTATTCTTATTTTTTGTTCTTCATTTTATCATTTACATCAAATTACAAAAGTTCAAATATTGTTGTTAATTCCCTCCTCCTCACCCCCACCCCACCCCACAAAAAAGTAATAATAAAAAAAGTTGATCTTCGATCCCTTTACTTAGTTTAAATTTATTTTGTTTTTAAATATTTTGACACTGAGCACCAGATGAAAGTTATTCCAGAAACGCATCGTGAGCACTACATTTGATATCTACGTTTTAATTACAAGACATCTGTTCTGTTGATATAGTTTTGTAACATGCAGGTTCAAACTAGTACGTCTTATTTTGTAACGTTCAGGTTCAAAACACAGGAACTAGTTGACTATCAACGTATGTTACTATAGTCTAAACGGCCCATGTGTTCAAATCTTCAAACTATTTACTTTGAAGCAAAAAAAAAACGAGATGAAAATTCTGATCAAAAATTACAAGTATCAGTGTAACGTACCTCTACTTCGACTTCATAAGAGACCGTCTTCAAATAATTGAAGATTCTGCCAATGTACTAGAGGTACCATGCTTCAAACACTATATAATTAACAAATGTGTTGATATATAGTTAATTCTTAATAACCATTTCCATTATATTATAAGTTCTAATATCCATAGTGACCGACTATGATTATTTGGACGGTCAGTAATTTGTTGAAGGGTGAGCGCGTTATTTGGACGGTCAGTAAATAGTTGACTGTCCAAATAATCATATTCAGTCATGGGAGCTTATAACATTTTTGTACGATGTTTTTGATCTATTACCTGAAACATTAGCTAAGTTTTTAAATTATCTATTATTAGATCAAGTGAATTTGATAACAACGAGGACTGGGATGCACAACCCGCAATTAAATTAAAGTGTCAATTAAAACTTAATTTACACTTAAATTTACTTAGTACGTACAATAATTCAATTTGTACTTAAATGCTCTATATTAGGTCATATGCACTTGTGCAATGGAATTACACCCCTCCCCCTGTTTACATTTTTAAGCATTCAAATCTAGATAGGATTTATTGTTACCGTTTAAATCTTGACAGATAATTGCGCGCCAACAAAGACCTATACAAAATTCATATTGTCTAATTACACAAAATACGTAGGAAAATGCCGAAATCAAAAACCATCTGAAGTAAGATGCAGCGATTGCCCATATGAATGTGTACATGCTTATTCCACCGAGCATAACCAACAACAAAAAAACAATTATCTTAAAATAACAACTGTGCCTACTGCACATCCATTCTGCTGGAACCATAAAGAGCAACATTGTAGCAACTCATAAAAAGATTAGCCACTATAATCAAACACATATACACATAAAGCTCATAATTAGCAATTAAGACTTGCATCATATGTGCACTCGGTGCGTCAAAAATTTCCACAAAAATTCTTGGCCATACGTATGCCCTGAACTACTTACACAACATTTTGCAACTTTCTATGTAGCACTGTATGACATATATATATATATGGTGTGGGTTCAAATCCCGTCGAGGGAAGAACAAATATTTGACAGCTCTAAAATCTAATTCTAACACTGTTTGGTTTAATTTTCAGACGTATATATATATATATATATATATATAATAAATACAATCAAACAGTAGTTTCTATCCATACCGGGTTTTTGACATGTATATAGTTTCTATCCATACCGGGTTTCTGACATGTATATAGCTATATACATGTCAAAAACCCGGTATGGATAGAAACTACCGTTTGATTGTATTTATTGTATATATGTCATGCAGTGATACATAGAAAGTTGCAAAATGTGTAATGTGTACATGAAAAAAAAAACGATGTAAAAAAAGGGGGAGGGACAATCAGAGGCACCATAGGGTATCCTGTTCACAAGTACCTGTGAACACAAACTGTTAAAAAAGAAAATAAAAAACACTTTTCACGAAGAATAACCTTGTTAATTTTAATTTAAACGTATTTTATTCAGAAAGGTACTGAAAAGGATTGGATAGCAGGACAAGCCTATATATATCCTATCCTCATAACCTTGTTAATACCTTCATATCACAGGATTAGAAGTCTAAGAAACAAAAATGAACAAAATAAGTGAAATCCGGTAACCAGTATGAACACTTGATTACTTGATAAAGTCTTCTGCAAAACTTAAGGTTCAGTATTAAAAATAATTTTCATTGTTCAAGGGGAGATAATTCCATGAAAACTATGCATAAATCGATTTGATTCCTACAATTTTGATATTTGACTTTAGAATTTTTCCTACAGCGTGGTATTTTTTTTTTTTTTTTTTATTATTTACATCAAATTAAAAAAGTTCAAATATTGGTATTTATCCCCCCCCTCCCCCCCCCCACACACACAAACAAAACAAATAATAAATAAAGGTAATCTTCGATGACTATACATAGTTTAAATTTATTTTGTTTTTAAATATTTTGACACTGGGCACCAGATGTAAGTTATTCCAGAAACGCATCGTGAGCACTAAATTTGATATCTACGTTTTAATTACAAGACATCTGTTCTGTTGATATAGTTTTGTAACGTGCAGGTTCAAAACACAGGAATTAGTTGACTATCCACGTATGTTACTATAGACTAAAAGGCCCATATGTTCAAATCGATACACGTGGTGTGACATTCGGCTGTCAAACGACAGGGGACGGTAACAATCATGGCATGAAATGACCCAAATCCCTACTCTAATATAAAGTATGATAGTATATAGAGATTTGGGTCGTATATAGGCATTTTGGGTCATTTCGTGCGATGATTGTTTCTGGTACCTGTATCTTAAACATAACAAAAACTGTTAAATAAGAAAATAACAAATACTTTTAAAGAAGAATAACTTTGTTAATACTTTCATAATACAGCATTACAAAGTCTAAGCAGAGAAAATGAACAAAATAAGTGAAATCTGGTAACCAGTATCCATGGACACTTGATTACTTGATAAAGTTTTCTGCAAAACTTGAGGTTCAGTATTAAAAATGATTAGTCATTGTTCAAGGGGAGATAAATATGAAAACTGTATCGATTTGATTCCTCCCATTTTTATATTTGATTTTGGAATTTTTCCTAGTGTGGTATTTGTTTGTTCATTTTATTATTTACATCAAATTAAAAATCTCAAATATTGTTATTAACCCCCCCTCCCCCACCACAAAAAAATAATAATAAAAAAAAGATAATTTGCGATCCCTTTACTTAGTTTAAATTTATTTTGTTTTTAAATATTTTGACACTGAGCACCAGATGAAAGTTATTCCAGAAACGCATCGTGAGCACTAAATTTGATATCTACGTTTTAATTACAAGACATCTGTTCTGTTGATATAGTTTTGTAACGTTCAGGTTCAAACCAGTACGTCTTATTAGCGATATATTAAATATACTGTTAATATTAACAATACATTTTTTTTTAACCTGCCGATGTGCACACCATGGCGTGACAGCGTACCTGCAGCTACGCCTCTGGTGAGTGAGTCTTAACTGCCCGCGAATATTTTACCCCCCCCCCCCCCCCCTCTTTATAAATAAAACCGCTGGAGATTACAAAACAAAGCAGTTCTACATGTACTATTTCAATCTTTCGCCCTCTAAAATTTAATACAGATAAGAGGAGGGTTGGGATCCCATTAATAGACTTAACCCCGCCATATGTGTATGCCTGTCCCAAGAGAGTACCTGAATTTCCAACGAAATATGGTATTTTTGTGTTCAGTGAGTTAAGGTGAGATATGAGTATTCGTTTTGATGATATTAATGGAATTGTTGACCGTCACTCTT
Source organism: Bathymodiolus brooksi (assembly GCA_963680875.1). Classification (NCBI taxonomy): domain Eukaryota; kingdom Metazoa; phylum Mollusca; class Bivalvia; order Mytilida; family Modiolidae; genus Bathymodiolus; species Bathymodiolus brooksi. The sequence goes on from OY804586.1 coordinate 21,303,332, forward strand.
TAAACTATTCTTTCATAATTTAAAATTAATTGTTTTTTCAGCCTTTTGACTTTGAGCATACATGATGAAAGTTACTCCATAAACATGTCATGTGCAATAAATTTGATATTTATGTTTTTATTAAAGAAAGAAAAAATCTTACCTGTAATCACCTACCTGTAAATTTTGTAAACGCAATTTACCAATGTTACATCGGTAGTGCATTGTTCAATAGTGTTTTTAGCAACACAATAATATTTTATTCAAGCGTTTGTTACATATATAATGAGAGGCTAAGCTCCTCTCAAAATATATATATATATATATATATTCCACAACAATGACATTTTATCTTTAATTCGTGTGTTATATATATGTTTAAATAAATTATAAACGTTAATATTTTTAGTTTTTTGTTCGGATATATATTAAGATTTATATATAGAGATTCCAATAACTGTCAGGAAATAATTAAAATCAAAACAGTCTTTATCAAAAAGTTTATAGCCTAGGACAATGTGTTTTAATGTTATAAGTCTGTCAATATTAATCTTTTACAGTAGCTGATTAACTTGAGTCCATTTTAAAAACAATATTTACAAGAAATTAAATGGCTTTAGTAAATGGCATTTTAGACATGTATGGCTAGACCCAATATGATAACCACTCTTTAGGTTTAATAAAATAAAATTGTACCAGACAATTTACAAGTACTAGAGTGAGTGATTATTGTATAACGCCAAATGAGCAATTGTTCAACTATATCATGGCGAGAACAAGTTACATTTTAATGAGATGATGATGATGTCTGCTTTGTACTAGTCCGACACGCTTAGTCTAGTATTGTTATAGTGCGAGCTCATTGAAACAACAGTCCACCGGTAGATAAATCGCTCCCTTCGGACACATTATTCTCATTCCTAGCGAACCAGTCTATTCTTTAACAAACTCAGCAAATGCCAAATTTATAGTAGTTGATTTGACTCCACCAGCACCCAAATCCAGCATCTACCTCTCTTGAGGAATGAACACCAATAATTACACCCCCGAGTAGGTTTTCAGAAGATGTGATGTTTTTGCCATCAATTGACGTAATGCTAACATTACTTACTATTAACGTTATTTGTGCTTTCTTTGCGTATTGGGGTGTCCTATGCATATTGTGTTGCGTATTTATTTTGCATGTCTTCTTCGTCTTGTGTAGCCTATGTTGCCAGTTTCTCTGGATTGTCCATTTTTGATTGGCCAGGGAATATAGATCCTAAGCCGGGAATGTCCCAGTATATACCCTGTCTGATAGATGAATAACATATAATATTCTTTCATGGTACCTGTAATTTTGTATCGGTCGATTAATTAAAGAACGACGAAACAGGGCTTTATAAGTTCACCTATACCTTTACAAAACTCAAGTTTGGCGGACTTTTCAAATCGGTATCTGCACGTGCAGTACAGGTAAAACTTTAAATTTTCTAAACTTTATTTCAACATGACAGGTTGAAAACTGTCAGATGTAGAAAGATGGCAAGCGGCTGGAATGGTAATTGGTGGTATGTCATACAGACAGACGGCTGAACGATTCAATGTAAGCCACTCGATCATTGTTCGATTGAATCAGCGCGTGAACCAAACGGCAATGTAGAAGAACGCCAAAGGACATGACAGCCTGTGAAAACGACTCCAAGAGAAGATTTTGTCAATAGAGGATTTCAAGAGAGAAGTAGCCAAATGGCGAACCCACTGGGTCATTACTAAACGTAATGATTTGCCAACAACACTTTGTACCACACTTGATTCTGTAAATCCAGTTCTCTATCCTTCTATAGATACAATATTGATAAAACTATGTGTTTTGTTAACTATGCCAGTAGCAGGCGCTACTGCTGAAATGTCATTTAGTGTACTCAGAGTTTGAAAACTTATGTTAGGTCGACCATGAAGAATGACAGGCTATCTTTCCTTGGATTGATGCATATATTAACCGAGATTTTGAGGTGGAATTGTACATAGCAATGGAGGTGTTCGTATCTGCTAAGACACTAAGGGCAGATTTTGGACAATTTTAAGAAATTCTTGTCTATCAAAGTCATTAAAATAGTGCTTGATTCTATGTTATATGAAACCTTGAAATGGCCCCAGATCGCATCATTTTGCATCTCTTCCAAAAAAATTCCCGACCCCCTCCCCTCTCAAGAATTATGGCGTGCACACTATTAACCCTCAGCTACGTCCCTGACTGTAGTCTACAAGGCCTTGTGTTCAAATCTTCAAACTATTTACTTTGAAGAAGAACAAAAATACCAGATGAAAATTTAGTCCGCGACGATCAGAAATTACAAGTATCGGTGTAACGTACTGCTACTTCCACTTCATGAGAGGCCATCTTCAAATAATTGAAGATTCTGCCAATGTACTAGAGGTACAACGCTTCAAACACTATATAATTAACGAATTTGTTTATATATAGTTAATTCCACAGGAACTTGGTTTCAGGATTTTTTTTTCAATTTTATCAATAAAATGTGCATCTACAACGTATATCAAACCGTTTGACATGCTTCGTTGTGAAATAAGTAGCTATGTCAAACGGGTTCATATACGTTGTAGATGCACATTTTATTGATAAAATTGAAGAAAAAAACCCTGGACCCAAGTGCCTGTGGTTAATTCTTATAGCCACTTCCATTATATATTTATTTGTACTTACAGTTTTGTATTTATCGACTTCACAGCGTTTTATCAAAAACGAAAGTTGAAATGAAACCAAGATTTTCGTCTATTCATGTGACTATTTTTAGCTGATAATCATTAGTTTAAATTTGTGTCATGTCATGATGTGATATACAGGTGCTACTTTAAAATATCTATAATTAGATCAAATGAATTTGATAACAACGAGGACCGAGTTGCACAACCCTCTATTAAATTTAAGTGTCAAATAAAACTTAATTTACACTTAAATTTACTTAGTACGTACATTAATGTAATTTGCACTTAAACGCTCTACACTAGATCACATGCACCTCTGCCATGGAATTACACCCCTCCCCCTTTTTACATTTTTTTCTTACTTTTAAAAATATTTGTTTTTCTCTAATTCTTGTTCAATTTTCACACTTCTCAACCCGTGTGAGAAGAAATCGATAATCCACGTGTGGATCACTTTGTTCTCAGTCGCTGATTGGTCAATTACGCAATTATGTGAGTGAGATAGAATTTCACCCTACTTTTCCGGTAAAATGTTACGTTTCGCAAAATGTCATTGTGTCAATTAAATCGTTTAATTAACCGTAACTAACCGTAATTAACCGTACCGTCACCAAGAACCGCTTATCTGGAATGTTGTCCCTTTTCCATCAATCTTCAAAAACATTCCTTAACGGGTGTGACGTCAATTGAAGTATACGTCAGTGACGTCATTGAACGTCGATTTGAGAAAGTGAAAAATTAGTAAGAAAAATAATCAAACAATTTCTTAGTGGTTCATTAGAGAAACAATCTCTAACATTGTTTCCCGTTTATTACGATAACTTCTCAAATCTCGATAGTTAAATTTTTACATTTTAAAGTTCTCGGTTACTATGTATCTCTTATCTCTTTTGCCATTTATTCTGGTGTGAGTAACGATCAACATGAGAGCGATGGGAAAAATCAGATTTATCAAAAATGGGGGGGGGGGGGGGGGGGTATACAATTATACAGAGTTATAATCTTATTTAACAATGAATCAATTTTACAGTTAAATTAATATGTATATGGACGATTATTGATCTATTTAAACTGTATTCTGATATGTTATGTGATTATATTATTTCCAAATTTCCACGTCAAATAACACATCTATGGTTATTTGAGTATATTATACCGTAATACACAATCAATATTCTTATTTAATTAGAAATGTACGTACGTTTTATACTGTTGTTAAGTACAACATAATATGTATTCAATTAATCCTGTACACATATTTATAGCTGGGGCCGTCGTGGTCGTGATCATATGGTAGTTGGATTTGCAACTACCTGTGCAATCAGTGCTTATCACCACTGACGTGAGTTCGAATCCCGCACATGGAGAGGTGCACTCGATACATTTTGTGATAAAGTTTGTCAGTGACTTGCGACAGGTCGGTGGTTTTCAGTCCGGTTTCCCCCACCAATAAAACTGTTTAAATTGTAAGCTATCCATAAATGTGTTTGTGGACGTAATATTATATTGTGTGGGACAGGAAGGGTGCAAGGAGGAATCTGAAATAATGTTAAAGATGGAGAGGCGTTAAGGTGCAAAATTGGCCCCACATTTTATCAAAAAATAATGCTTGACATAGAATAAAAACAATTTACTAATTTAATTGTTATATTTACAAATTTTCAAAAAATATATCTTTCCGTGAGATTGGGTGCGCTATGACGTCATAATGACATCTTGATTAGACGGATAATGCTAAAAATGGACTATAAACGACATATTCAATGTACATTTTAGCTATTTTATATACCTCCACAGTCTTCCACCAACACCAAATTGAGCAGTTGTTTTGAGTATAGAGGGTTAATGATTGTATCAAAATATTTTGCTGGTGGAGGATTGTGGAGGTTGTTAAATATTAATTTATTTATAACCTCGGCCAGACCCTTAAAATCAATATTTTCACTCTTCTGATTGTATATATGGTACCATTATGTATATATACACAATTTCTGTACATTTTATGATTCATTTCAAGTAATGAAATTCATCAGTAAATAACTTGTTTCTGTAAATAATTGTATTTATTTTAAATACAGTTTGTATACATTGAAACCAGGAGAAAAACTCAGTACATGCAGTCCGGCTTCAATGCGATAAAAAGAACTGGGGACTATAAGTTCCATATATGGCCCCATATTTAATGAATCATTATCTTAGAAAATACTTGATTAAAATTTGATGTGTTTTATTTTATAGACGACATCATACTTTTGATGTTAAAACTTGTTTCCAACAAAATCGATACGCATTTGACGTCATTGTGACGTCATGAGCGTTATTTGTTTTCTGTATTTCGTGGAATTTTGCCCGCGATATTTCGACGGTTTCCGAAGAAATTAAGCACCTCTGTAGTCGTGCACCAGACAATATTCTACCAGGTTATTAAAATAAATAAAACACAACTACTGTTAAAGTATTTTTTTGGTGCACAAGATGTTAAATTTCTTGAAAAACCACGGGAAAATGTTCAAATATTACAAGCGCTTAGATGACGTTTTGATGTTTGAGAAGCAATATTTGCCGTAAAAAACGATGGTATGTCGGCACGTAACAGTTATATAACATAAAGATAAAATAAACACCACTTCATCCAAAATAGTTTTTTTTCATAAGCCCCAAATTATTGATTATATATTTTCTTCCGGGATACTGAAATAGTTATTACTACCGGGATTCTGAGGTAGGTTTAATGGTCTATCGATGCTACAGCATGTGGACAAAAGTGATTCCGCTTCCGCCATCTTTCCTATATATTTCATATAAAACCACTTGTTTTCATAACATTCTCATGAAGTCATTCCTTAACCGATTTTCATGAAATGTTCACCTTTAAAAACAGAATTAATTAGAGTTTATCTTAATATCTTCATGTAATTTGTTCGAACTTTTATTTGCAAGCATTTATGATTTAAACACAAATGTAAATTCCTGACGTCACAATTTTATATGATTATATAGTAAGATTTGGTGAAAAAAATAAACTTTGTTTTTAAATCAATTCGTAAGAGAAAGTAGGAATAAAATTATTTGCAAATTATACCAAGAAGAAGAAACTATATTTATTTCTGCACTTAATGCTGAAAATTTCATGAAAATCAGATAAGGAATGACTTCATGAGAATGTTATGAAAATGAATGGTTTTATATGAAATATATAGGGAAGATGGAGGAGACGGAATCACTTTTGTCCACATGCTATACTTCTAAAATGAAGTAAAATAGTTTGATCCAAAAGGAGTAGATATTTTTTGGGCACAATCCAACATATCCTTAAGAAGAGTTTGAAGATACCACAGGGGCAATCAGAATCCGTATATGTGTTCTGTCATGTGCATAAGTTATTGTTTGATTGATTGACAGACAATATTCATCATATTATTTTCTAGCTTCTGAACTGTCGATCGAGAAAAAAATAAAATATTCTTGACAGGCAGCATATAGCCAGTCAATGGGGTTTGCAATTCATATTTCGCATGCACAATAGCGACCCACCACCACAAGGTGTGGAAAATAGAAATATTCTTCTGTGGTTTAAATGCGTATTAACTGCATTACATGTAAACTGTATTATTCTGTTTGATAAAGTCCTTTAACTAGAGCAGAAAAAATTTAACCTTGAGTGAAATAGTTTTGTAATAAAATATCGTGAACGTGATGTAAAAGTATGAAAGTATTTCAAGGTATATGTTAAATGAGGTTGAAACATGTCGCCATTTGATATCAATTCGGTTGTATTTCATTTTGACGATTTTAATTACGGAAGACGATCACAACCATATTTTTTTTAACAATTGCAACTCAGCTGGTTTTTTTCATAACATATAATAAAATGAAAAAATATATATCACACTGTCGGAACAGTTCCAACATTCAATAGAAAAATCGTAGAAACAATATCATTTAGTGTCCGTCGTCGTTATCCATAACTTTTCATATTAATATTTAATCTTTTTCTTAGAAACTGCAAAACCAAATACTTTATTTTACGTTATCAAGTTCTCTCAACCCGCACCTTGGCATTTGTTTTCATAGATTTATGATGGTTGTCCGTTAAAATGTACTGGAATATATGATCATAACTTTGGCTGTCATTAAGAATAAAGTACGGTTAAAAAAGTGTTTAAAATTTTTTTAAATATGACAGAGTTCTATTCCTCAAATCAATCTATCTATTTCTTCTTTAAGGTTAATACCAAAATGTTGACCAGTTTTCGACAATCAATGTTAATAAGTTTCTGAATTGATATGATCTCAATATGTACATTATCAATGTAATAGCAGACGATGAAACCAAAATTGCTCTGTATGAGATATATTTTTTAAATGATTAAAGCTTTGTTAAGGTGACGAAAAAATGAATTACGAAAAAATACAATTTGAACGTGAAATAATATATGTGGTACGTAGTTCTTACATTTAAAGATGACATTTTTAGATCAGATTTCTTGAGATCATTCATGCAATTTCAGCATCATAATATAACCTCTGACACATGAAGCGATCACAATAATGAGAGATTTTATCACGTAAAACAAACCGTCGAAAACAGGAGACCGTCGAAAATAGGTGACGTTGCGACATTACTATTCGTTCACTTTAATTTCATAATACAGTTTCGGAACATGTTTTTATTCCTGAAATCAATCCACATTGCATATTAAGTCAAATTTATGCTTTGTTTATTGAGTTTTATTATGCTTTGTTTTTCTTTTTCTTTTTGATTTTTAAAGATATGCATTTTATGATACGTACATTGTGTATTCTGAAAAAAATGACGTTCGGTGCTTTTCATTACCTGACTTTGTCGGTCCGCTGTGAGGAATTAGATGCACATACTAACTAACTGTATTTAATTATGAAAAGCACATATTGTGAATACATTTTAGAGAAAATTTTATCGACATCTGAGGTGGGCCCGATTTTGGCCCTTATAGCTCCCAGTCCTTTCAGAACGAACAAAAAACATATTTTATCCTTGCACGAGTTAGAATAATATAGGTGCATGGAACACGTTGAGTGACATTCGGGCGTCAAATCACAGCGGCCGGTAACAATCATAGCATGAAATGACACAAATATCTACTCTAATATAAAGCATAATAGTATATAGAGATTTGGGTCGTATATATAGGCATGTTGGGTCATTTCGTCCGATGATTGTTTCTGGTACCTGTATCTTAAACATAACAAAAACTGTTAAATAATAAAATAACAAATACTTTTAGAGAAGAATAACTTTGTTAATACTTTCATAATACAGCATTGCAAAGTCTAAGCGGAGAAAATAAACAAAATAAGTGAAATCCGGTAACCAGTATCCATGGACACTTGATTACTTGATAAAGTCTTCTGCAAAACTTGAGATTCAGTATTAAAAATGATTAGTCATTGTTCAAGGGGAGTAGTATATGGGTACGGACAAAGTCACATGTGAGGAGGAGCGATTGCGGAGGAGCAACCGGAAGTGATACCGTGCGCATGCTTGACCAGAAGTAACGTCACCGGAAGTCACGTGACTTTTTCCCTTACTTTTTTTCCCCGTACTTTTTTTCACGTACATTTTTTCCCGTACTTTTTTTCCCGTACTTTTTTTTCCCAAACTGTTTCCCGTACTTTTTTCCCCGTATGTTTTCCCTCGTACTTTTTTCCCGTACTTTTTTGAATTTTGTTCCCGTTCTTTTTTCCAGTACTTTTTTCGTATTTCTTTTCAGTTCTATTTTCTCGGATTTTTTTTCGTCCTTTCTTCTTAGTACTAGTACAAAATGTTGGTTGGGGTGTTCTCTACGACGTCCGCGTCCTATAACCATAGGGAACTACCACCCCTTTTATTTTCACATATTAGGTGTTCTCTACGACGTCCGAGTCCTATAGCCATAGGCAATTACCCCCTATTTATTTTCAAATAATAGGTGTTCTCCACGACGTCCGCGTCCTATAACCTTCTACAAATTAGCCCTTTTACTGGTTATCTGACACTTCCCCGCCATTTTTTTTGTTATTCGCGTCCTATAACCTTATTATTTCCTACGAATTAGCCCTTTTATTGGTTATCTGCCCCTTCCCCGCCATTTTATTTTCACTATGCACGTCCTATAACCTTACTATTTTCTAGGAACTAGCCCTTTTACTGGTTATCTGCCCCTTTCCCGCCATTGTATTTTCATTATCCGCGTCCTATAACCTTATTATTTTTTACGAACTAGCCCTTTTACTGGTTATCTGCCTCCTCCCCGCCATTTTATTTTCATTATGCGCGTCCTATAACCTTATTATTTTCTACGAACTAGCCCTTTCACTGGTTATCTGCCCCTTTCCTGCCATTTTATTTTCATAATTACATTATTTATTTCAATAATTACATTTGTTACAAAAGTTTTTCACCACCACCACCAGCACCACCACCACTCATTTCCCTATCTTTTCACTATTCAACTTACTTTTCCTCTGTATTTTCCATCTTTTTTCACTATCTAATTTACTTTTTTTGCATATTTTCCATATCATTTCACTATTCAACTTGCCTTTCTTCTGTATTTTCCAAATCTGTTCACTATTCAACTTGGGATTCTTCCATAATTTCCAAATCTTTTTCACTATTCAGCTTACTTTTCTTCCGTATTTTCCCTATCTTATCACTATTCAACTTGGCTTTCTTCCATATTTTCCATATCATTTCACAATTGTCTTCCATATTTTTCATATCATTTCACTATTCAACTTGCCTTTCTTCCGTATTTCCCAAATGTTTTCACTATTCGACTTTGGTTTCTTCCATATTTTCCATATCTTTTCACTATTCAACTTACTTTTTTTCCATATTTTCACTATCTTATCACTGTTCGACTTGCCTTTCTTCAATATTTTCAATATCATTTCACTATATTCTTCCATATTTTCCCTACCTTTTCACTATTTCCTTCCATATTTTCCCTACCTTTTCACTATTTCCTTCTGTATTTTCCATATCATTTCACTATTCAACTGACTTTTCTTCCATATTTTCCATATCTTTTCACTATTCAACTTATTTTTCTTCCACACTTTCCAAATCTTATCACATTTCTGCCATATTTTCCTTATCATTTCACCTTTCAACTTACTTTTCTTCCATATTTTCCCTATCTTGTCACTATTCCACTTACTTTTCTTCCATATTTTCCATCTCATTTCACAATTTTCATCTCTAGTTTCCAAATCTTTTCACTATTCAACTTACATTTCTTCCATATTTTCCATATCATTTCAGTATTCAACTTGCCTTTCTTCTGTATTTTCCAAATCTTTTCACTATTCAACTTTGGATTCTTCCATAATTTCCGAATCTTGTTCACTATTCAGCTTACTTTTCTTCCTTATTTTCCCTATCTTATCACTATTCAACTTGGCTTTCTTCCATATTTTCCATATCATTTCACAATATCCTTCCATATTTTCCATATCATTTCACTATTCAACTTGCTTTTCTTCCGTATTTCCCAAATCTTTTCACTATTCGACTTCGGTTTCTTCCATATTTTCCATATCTTTTCACTATTCAACTTAGAAAATTGTCTGTTTTGCAAGTACATAGAGTTGTAGGTTCCGCGTATTCATGACTAACCTTGGACATATAACCGGTCCAGTATGAAGACACCCATTTATTAATACTATAATGTTAATCTTACTGTCACAAAACGAACAAGGAATAAGTGCATTAGATCTGCAGAACACATTTTTCCTTCGGGGAGTTCACCCATGAAGAATACGTTTCCATGGATGCAACGTCATTGCGTAAGCTATTACAAAGGGGAGCAATTCGCATGAAACAAACCGACTTGAAACTGTAATGATAGCGTGCACACATCCAGTGCAGTAGCTCTTGGGTTCGAGTCCCGGTCTGTTCAATCTAAAGGCTATAACATTAGTAGTTGATGTTACCAGGTAAACATAAATAGGTCAACACAAAAAAATAAAAAGATGAGCAACATGGACCCCACCAAAAAAAAATTAAGACAAAATAGCGATTACAATTTGACAATATAACGATATCATATTACATTTTGTATATTGTATATACTTACAGTAATTCAAATGTAAAAAATATTCCTGGTATATATTAGTGAAGGAAAATAACTTCCTGATTGCAGTGTTGCGTAACATAAGATTGTATTCAACAATGACACGTGGGATAAGTTAAATAGTAAAGTATACAATAAAGAGAATATAAAGATGTCACAATGATTATAAATAAAATATGTCGTATTTCTCGGTAATATTCAATTAAATCCGTGTCACTTTGTTTTGATTTTTGTGAAGCTAAATCATGTGTTACTCACATTTGGAGATAAATGTTTTGTATTAAAAATGGAAAAAATCCAATATATTTTCGAGTACATCACGACCCATAAATTGTAATCAAAGAAACTTCCTTTATTAGGAATTTATTATATATGCCATGAAACCTTTCTAAATCGTCCTATTTGGGTTGTGTTCATACGCGGGTGTGTTAAGGCTGTTTCAAGTCGGTTTGTTTCATGCGAGTTGCTCCCCGTTGTAATAGCTTACGCAATGACGTTGCATCCATGGAAACGTATTCTTCATTGATGAACTCCCCGAAGGAAAAATGTGTTTCTGCAGATCTAATGTACTTATTCCTTGTTCGTTTAGTGACAGTAAGATTAACATTATAGTATTAATAAATGGGTGTCTTCATAATGGACCGGTTATATGTCCAAGGTTAGTCATGAATACTCGGAACCCACAACTATATGTACTTGCAAAACAGACAATTTTCTAATAAATATTCGGAACCAACAACTATATGTTCTTGCAAAACACACAATAACTCCTCTGCTAAAGCTCATGGTCAAAATGAATACACGGAACTGAAAGAAAGGTAGATTGAATGGTAACACTATATGGAAAATATGGAAGAAAAGAAAGTTGAAAAGTGAAAAGATACGAAAAATGTTCACGTTTTTTCGATTGTTTGTCGTATTGTTTACGTGTGCTTCACGTTGGTAGTGACATTTTCACTTATTCTTTTCAGTTTCAATCACGTTTTTTGTGTCCATTTAACTTTTTAATGACTATTTGTTCGTTTTGTTAAGGTTTTTGTTTACGTTTTTTCGTGGTTTTAGTGAAAATTCAACGCTATCGAGGTAGTGGTGGTAGTGGAGGATAAGGAGGAGGAGGAGGAGGAGGCCTGAGGAGGAGGAGGAAGAGGAGGGGGAGGAGGGAGGAAATGTGTGGCATTGTGAAGTGAAGTAGAAATTAGAAACAGAAAACAATAAGGAAAACAAAAAAAAACTGAGAGATCAACGAAAGGACAAAACACAATAGACAAAGATAATTAAACAGACCGTGTCGAATGTCACAGCACTTCGATGACTCATCAACATACGGAAGAAACCCCAGTTGAATAGTGAAAAGATATTGACAATATGGAAGAAAATAGGGAAAAGATATGAAAAATACGGAAGAAAAATAAGTTGAAGAGTGAAAAGATATGGAAAATATGGAAGAAAAGTCAGTTGAATAGTGATAAGATTTGGAAAGTATGGAAGAAAAATAAGTTGAATAGTGAAAAGATATGGAAAATATGTAAGAAACGACAGTTGAATAGTGGAAAGATTTGGAAAATATGGAAGACAAGTAAGTTGAATAGTGAAAAATATGGAAATTATGGAAGAAAGGTAAGCTAAATAGTGAAAAGATTTGAAAAATACAGAAGAAAATTGTGAAATGAGATGGAAAATATGGAAGAAAAGAAAGTTTAATAGTGAAAAGATAGGGAAAATAGGGAAGAAAGGTAAGTCGAATGGTGAAATGATAGGGAAAATATGGAATAAAAGTAAGTTGAATAGTGAAAAGATATGGAAAATACGGAAGAAAAATGTAATTTATTTAAGTTTACATTATGTCCTACAGTAAGGGAATAACTCTGCATCTGAGGGGATAACTCTGTAATAAGGGATATGACTCTTTATGTGGGGAATAAAAAGTTACAACTCTGTATGCGCAAGGATAATACTACAGTAGGGGGAATAACTCCTTATGTGGAGGATAAGGGGTGGGGGGTCATCACTCTGTATTTGGACATATACTTGTGCAGAAAGAGAAATACTATATAATACGTATAAAGAAATGGCTATTTGGAAATCGATTGTTACACTTATATACAAAGAGATTTACTTGCTCTTGGCAGGAAAATAGATACAGATATTTGCTTGCCTTTGGCAGGTAAATATATACTAAAACCCTGTTCAGGAAGTAAGTTTTCTCACTGCTCTAAAAATAAAACACTGTGTAAGGCTGTTATGTAAAATAAATTTGATTGTGGAAATTTGAAATTCATCAAGATAGGCAAATAACTAGCAAACAATTGAATAAAATCTATAAATCTGATAAAAATGTAGATAGATAGGTAGGTAGGTATATGTCTTTGTAAATAAAGGGTTAGGTTTATGGTGTTTTATTCCACATTCAACAATATTACAGTTATATCGTGGCATTTTGTACATAAAGGAGATATCATAACTGTTAATGCTTGTTTCTGACAACTGGACAACATTGCTCAATACTCAATGGCTGGAGAACACAATATATTTTAGAGCAATGGGTATTCTTTGAAATAAATTTAAATCACAGAAGAATTTTAAAATTTAATTATGTTGGGAATATCATTGAGTGAGTTGTGTAAGTGGGGGAGTAAAAAATGAAGAAAAGCAAGTTGAATAGTGAAAAGATTTGGAAACTACAGAAGAAAAAGTAAGTTGAATAGTGAAAAGATATGAAAAATATGGAAGAAGCCCAAGTTGAATAGTGAAAAGATATGAAAAATACGAAGAAAAGTATGTTAAATAGTGAAAAGATATGGAAAATGCGGAAGAAAAATAGGTTGAATAGTGAAAAGATAGGGAAAATATGGAAGAAATATGATAAGATTTGGAAAGTGTAGAAGAACAAAAGTTGAATAGTGAAAAGATATGGAAAATATGGAAGAAAAGTAAGTTGAATAGTGAAAAGATTGGGAAAATATTGAAGGAAGGTAAGTTGAATAGTGAAAAGATATGAAAAATATGGAAGAAACCCAAGTCGAATAGTGAAAAGATATGAAAAATACGAAAGAAAGATCTGTTGAAAAGTGAAAAGATATGGAAAATATGGAAGAAAAGTAAATTGAAAAGTGAAAAGATACGAAAAATATGGAAGAAAAGTAAGTTGAAAAGTGAAATGACATGGGAAATACAGAAGAAAGGGAAGTTGAATAGTGAAAAAATATGGAAAACATGGAAGAAAAGTAGGTTGAATAGTAAAATGATATGGCAAATATGGAAAAAAAATAACTTGAATAATGAAATGATATGGAAAATATGGAAGAAAGGCAAGTTGAATAGTGATAAGAAATGGACAATATGGAAGAAAATAGGGAAATGATATGGAAATTATGAAAGAAAAGTCAGTTGAATAATGAAAAGATATGACAAAGGCGGAAGAAAAGTCAGTTGAATAGTGAAAAGATATGGAAAATACAGAAGTAAAGTAAGTTGAATAGTGAAAAATATGGAAATTATGGAAGAAAGGTAAGTTGAATAGTGAAAAGATTTGGAAAATACAGAAGAAAATTGTGAAATGAGATGTAAAATATGGAAGAAAAGTAAGTTTAATAGTGAAAAGATAGGGAAAATAGGGAAGAAAGGTAAGTTGAATGGTGAAATGATAGGGAAAATATGGAATAAAAGTAAGTTGAATAGTGAAAAGATATGGAAAATACGGAAGAAAAATGTAATTTATTTAAGTTTACATTATGTCCTACAGTAAGGGAATAACTCTGCATCTGAAGGGATAACTCTGTAATAGGGGATATGACTCTTTATGTGGGGAATAAAAAGTTACAACTCTGTATGTGCAAGGATAATACTGCAGTAGGGGGAATAACTCTTTATGTGGAGGATAAAGGGGGGGTCATCACTCTGTATTTGGACATATACCTGTGCAGAAAGAGAAATACTATATAATACGTATCAAGAAATGGCTATTTGGAAATCGATTGTTACACTTATTTACAAAGAGTTTTACTTGCTCTTGGCAGGAAAATAGATACAGATATTTGCTTGCCTTTGGCAGGTAAATATATACTAAAACCCTGTTCAGGAAGTAAGTTTTCTCACTGCTCTAAAAATAAAACACTGTATTAGGCTGTTATGTAAAATAAATTTGAATGTGGAAATTTGAAATTCATCAAGATAGGCAAATAACTAGCAAAAAATTGAATAAAATCTATAAATCTGATAAAAATGTAGATAGATAGGTATGTAGGTATATGTCCTTGTCAATAAAGGGTTAGGTTTATGGTGTTTAATTCCACATTCAACAATATTACAGTTATATCGTGGCAATTTGTACATAAAGGAGATATCATAACTGTTAATGCTTGTTTCTGATAACTGGACAACATTGCTCAATACTCAATAGCTGGAGAACACAATATATTTTAGAACAATGGGTATTCTTTGAAATAAATTTAAATCACAGAAGAATTTTAAAATTTAATTATGTTGGGAATATTATTGAGTGAGTTGTGTAAGTGGGGGAGTAAGAAATGAAGAAAAGTAAGTTGAATAGTGAAATGATTTGGAAAATAAAGAAGAAAAAGTAAGTTGAATAGTGAAATGATTGGGAAAATATGGAAGGAAGGTAAGTTGAATACTGAAAAGATATGAAAAATATGGAAGAAGCCCAAGTTGAATAGTGAAAAAATATGAAAAATACGAAGAAAAGTATGTTGAATAGTGAAAAGATATGGAAAATGCGGAAGAAAAATAGGTTGAATTGTGAAATGATATGGAAAATATGGAAGAAAATTAAGTTGAATAGTGAAAAGTTACGGAAAATATGGAAGAAATGTGATAAGATTTGGAAAGTGTGTAAGAAAAAAGTTGAATAGTGAAAAGATATGGAAAATATGGAAGAAAAGTAAGTTGAATAGTGAAAAGATTGGGAAAATATAGAAGGAAGGTAAGTTGAATAGTGAAAAGATATGAAAAATATGGAAGAAACCCAAGTCGAATAGTGAAAAGATATGAAAAATACGGAAGAAAGATCTGTTGAATAGTGAAAAGATATGGAAAATATGGAAGAAAAGTAAATTGAAAAGTGAAAAAATACGAAAAATATGGAAGAAAAGTAAGTTGAAAAGTGAAATGACATGGGAAATACAGAAGAAAGGGAAGTTGAATAGTGAAAAAATATGGAAAACATGGAAGAAAAGTAGGTTGAATAGTAAAATGATTTGGAAAATATGGAAAAAAAAATAACTTGAATAATGAAATGATATGGAAAATATGGAAGAAAGGCAAGTTGAATAGTGATAAGAAATGGACAATATGGAAGAAAATAGGGAAATGATATGGAAATTATGAAAGAAAAGTCAGTTGAATAGTGAAAAGATATGACAAAAGCGGAAGAAAAGTCAGTTGAATAGTGAAAAGATATGGAAAATACAGAAGTAAAGTAAGTTGAATAGTGAAAAATATGGAAATTATGGAAGAAAGGTAAGTTGAATAGTGAAAAGATTTGGAAAATACAGAAGAAAATTGTGAAATGAGATGGAAAATATGGAAGAAAAGTAAGTTGAATAGTGAAAAGATATGACAAAGGCGGAAGAAAAGTCAGTTGAATAGTGAAAAGATATGGAAAATACAGAAGTAAAGTAAGTTGAATAGTGAAAAATATGGAAATTATGGAAGAAAGGTAAGTTGAATAGTGAAAAGATTTGGAAAATACAGAAGAAAATTGTGAAATGAGATGTAAAATATGGAAGAAAAGTAAGTTTAATAGTGAAAAGATAGGGAAAATAGGGAAGAAAGGTAAGTTGAATGGTGAAATGATAGGGAAAATATGGAATAAAAGTAAGTTGAATAGTGAAAAGATATGGAAAATACGGAAGAAAAATGTAATTTATTTAAGTTTACATTATGTCCTACAGTAAGGGAATAACTCTGCATCTGAAGGGATAACTCTGTAATAGGGGATATGACTCTTTATGTGGGGAATAAAAAGTTACAACTCTGTATGTGCAAGGATAATACTGCAGTAGGGGGAATAACTCTTTATGTGGAGGATAAATGGGGGGTCATCACTCTGTATTTGGACATATACCTGTGCAGAAAGAGAAATACTATATAATACGTATCAAGAAATGGCTATTTGGAAATCGATTGTTACACTTATTTACAAAGAGTTTTACTTGCTCTTGGCAGGAAAATAGATACAGATATTTGCTTGCCTTTGGCAGGTAAATATATACTAAAACCCTGTTCAGGAAGTAAGTTTTCTCACTGCTCTAAAAATAAAACACTGTATTAGGCTGTTATGTAAAATAAATTTGAATGTGGAAATTTGAAATTCATCAAGATAGGCAAATAACTAGCAAAAAATTGAATAAAATCTATAAATCTGATAAAAATGTAGATAGATAGGTATGTAGGTATATGTCCTTGTCAATAAAGGGTTAGGTTTATGGTGTTTAATTCCACATTCAACAATATTACAGTTATATCGTGGCAATTTGTACATAAAGGAGATATCATAACTGTTAATGCTTGTTTCTGATAACTGGACAACATTGCTCAATACTCAATAGCTGGAGAACACAATATATTTTAGAACAATGGGTATTCTTTGAAATAAATTTAAATCACAGAAGAATTTTAAAATTTAATTATGTTGGGAATATTATTGAGTGAGTTGTGTAAGTGGGGGAGTAAGAAATGAAGAAAAGTAAGTTGAATAGTGAAATGATTTGGAAAATAAAGAAGAAAAAGTAAGTTGAATAGTGAAATGATTGGGAAAATATGGAAGGAAGGTAAGTTGAATACTGAAAAGATATGAAAAATATGGAAGAAGCCCAAGTTGAATAGTGAAAAAATATGAAAAATACGAAGAAAAGTATGTTGAATAGTGAAAAGATATGGAAAATGCGGAAGAAAAATAGGTTGAATTGTGAAATGATATGGAAAATATGGAAGAAAATTAAGTTGAATAGTGAAAAGTTACGGAAAATATGGAAGAAATGTGATAAGATTTGGAAAGTGTGTAAG
Organism: Bathymodiolus brooksi; assembly: GCA_963680875.1. Classification (NCBI taxonomy): domain Eukaryota; kingdom Metazoa; phylum Mollusca; class Bivalvia; order Mytilida; family Modiolidae; genus Bathymodiolus; species Bathymodiolus brooksi. The sequence goes on from OY804586.1 coordinate 21,321,145, forward strand.
AAAAAAGTTGAATAGTGAAAAGATATGGAAAATATGGAAGAAAAGTAAGTTGAATAGTGAAAAGATTGGGAAAATATAGAAGGAAGGTAAATTGAATAGTGAAAAGATATGAAAAATATGGAAGAAACCCAAGTCGAATAGTGAAAAGATATGAAAAATACAGAAGAAAGATCTGTTGAATAGTGAAAAGATATGGAAAATATGGAAGAAAAGTAAATTGAAAAGTGAAAAAATACAAAAAATATGGAAGAAAAGTAAGTTGAAAAGTGAAATGACATGGGAAATACAGAAGAAAGGGAAGTTGAATAGTGAAAAAATATGGAAAACATGGAAGAAAAGTAGGTTGAATAGTAAAATGATTTGGAAAATATGGAAAAAAAATAACTTGAATAATGAAATGATATGGAAAATATGGAAGAAAGGCAAGTTGAATAGTGATAAGAAATGGACAATATGGAAGAAAATAGGGAAATGATATGGAAATTATGAAAGAAAAGTCAGTTGAATAGTGAAAAGATATGACAAAAGCGGAAGAAAAGTCAGTTGAATAGTGAAAAGATATGGAAAATACAGAAGTAAAGTAAGTTGAATAGTGAAAAATATGGAAATTATGGAAGAAAGGTAAGTTGAATAGTGAAAAGATTTGGAAAATACAGAAGAAAATTGTGAAATGAGATGGAAAATATGGAAGAAAAGTAAGTTGAATAGTGAAAAGATATGACAAAGGCGGAAGAAAAGTCAGTTGAATAGTGAAAAGATATGGAAAATACAGAAGTAAAGTAAGTTGAATAGTGAAAAATATGGAAATTATGGAAGAAAGGTAAGTTGAATAGTGAAAAGATTTGGAAAATACAGAAGAAAATTGTGAAATGAGATGTAAAATATGGAAGAAAAGTAAGTTTAATAGTGAAAAGATAGGGAAAATAGGGAAGAAAGGTAAGTTGAATGGTGAAATGATAGGGAAAATATGGAATAAAAGTAAGTTGAATAGTGAAAAGATATGGAAAATACGGAAGAAAAATGTAATTTATTTAAGTTTACATTATGTCCTACAGTAAGGGAATAACTCTGCATCTGAAGGGATAACTCTGTAATAGGGGATATGACTCTTTATGTGGGGAATAAAAAGTTACAACTCTGTATGTGCAAGGATAATACTGCAGTAGGGGGAATAACTCTTTATGTGGAGGATAAAGGGGGGGTCATCACTCTGTATTTGGACATATACCTGTGCAGAAAGAGAAATACTATATAATACGTATCAAGAAATGGCTATTTGGAAATCGATTGTTACACTTATTTACAAAGAGTTTTACTTGCTCTTGGCAGGAAAATAGATACAGATATTTGCTTGCCTTTGGCAGGTAAATATATACTAAAACCCTGTTCAGGAAGTAAGTTTTCTCACTGCTCTAAAAATAAAACACTGTATTAGGCTGTTATGTAAAATAAATTTGAATGTGGAAATTTGAAATTCATCAAGATAGGCAAATAACTAGCAAAAAATTGAATAAAATCTATAAATCTGATAAAAATGTAGATAGATAGGTATGTAGGTATATGTCCTTGTCAATAAAGGGTTAGGTTTATGGTGTTTAATTCCACATTCAACAATATTACAGTTATATCGTGGCAATTTGTACATAAAGGAGATATCATAACTGTTAATGCTTGTTTCTGATAACTGGACAACATTGCTCAATACTCAATAGCTGGAGAACACAATATATTTTAGAACAATGGGTATTCTTTGAAATAAATTTAAATCACAGAAGAATTTTAAAATTTAATTATGTTGGGAATATTATTGAGTGAGTTGTGTAAGTGGGGGAGTAAGAAATGAAGAAAAGTAAGTTGAATAGTGAAATGATTTGGAAAATAAAGAAGAAAAAGTAAGTTGAATAGTGAAATGATTGGGAAAATATGGAAGGAAGGTAAGTTGAATACTGAAAAGATATGAAAAATATGGAAGAAGCCCAAGTTGAATAGTGAAAAAATATGAAAAATACGAAGAAAAGTATGTTGAATAGTGAAAAGATATGGAAAATGCGGAAGAAAAATAGGTTGAATTGTGAAATGATATGGAAAATATGGAAGAAAATTAAGTTGAATAGTGAAAAGTTACGGAAAATATGGAAGAAATGTGATAAGATTTGGAAAGTGTGTAAGAAAAAAGTTGAATAGTGAAAAGATATGGAAAATATGGAAGAAAAGTAAGTTGAATAGTGAAAAGATTGGGAAAATATAGAAGGAAGGTAAGTTGAATAGTGAAAAGATATGAAAAATATGGAAGAAACCCAAGTCGAATAGTGAAAAGATATGAAAAATACGGAAGAAAGATCTGTTGAATAGTGAAAAGATATGGAAAATATGGAAGAAAAGTAAATTGAAAAGTGAAAAAATACGAAAAATATGGAAGAAAAGTAAGTTGAAAAGTGAAATGACATGGGAAATACAGAAGAAAGGGAAGTTGAATAGTGAAAAAATATGGAAAACATGGAAGAAAAGTAGGTTGAATAGTAAAATGATTTGGAAAATATGGAAAAAAAATAACTTGAATAATGAAATGATATGGAAAATATGGAAGAAAGGCAAGTTGAATAGTGATAAGAAATGGACAATATGGAAGAAAATAGGGAAATGATATGGAAATTATGAAAGAAAAGTCAGTTGAATAGTGAAAAGATATGACAAAAGCGGAAGAAAAGTCAGTTGAATAGTGAAAAGATATGGAAAATACAGAAGTAAAGTAAGTTGAATAGTGAAAAATATGGAAATTATGGAAGAAAGGTAAGTTGAATAGTGAAAAGATTTGGAAAATACAGAAGAAAATTGTGAAATGAGATGGAAAATATGGAAGAAAAGTAAGTTTAATAGTGGAAAGATAGGGAAAATAGGGAAGAAAGGTAAGTTGAATGGTGAAATGATAGGGAAAATATGGAATAAAAGTAAGTTGAATAGTGAAAAGATATGGAAAATACGGAAGAAAAATGTAATTTATTTAAGTTTACATTATGTCCTACAGTAAGGGAATAACTCTGCATCTGAAGGGATAACTCTGTAATAGGGGATATGACTCTTTATGTGAGGAATAAAAGGTTACAACTCTGTATGTGCAAGGATAATACTGCAGTAGGGGGAATAACTCTTTATGTGGAGGATAAAGGGGGGGTCATCACTCTGTATTTGGACATATACCTGTGCAGAAAGAGAAATACTATATAATACGTATCAAGAAATGGCTATTTGGAAATCGATTGCTACACTTATTTACAAAGAGTTTTACTTGCTCTTGGCAGGAAAATAGATACAGATATTTGCTTGCCTTTGGCAGGTAAATATATACTAAAACCCTGTTCAGGAAGTAAGTTTTCTCACTGCTCTAAAAATAAAACACTGTGTTAGGCTGTTATGTAAAATAAATTTGATTGTGGAAATTTGAAATTCATCAAGATAGGCAAATAACTAGCAAACAATTTGAATAAAATCTATAAATCTGATAAAAATGTAGATAGATAGGTAGGTAGGTAAATAAAGGGTTAGGTTTATGGTGTTTAATTCCACATTCAACAATATTACAGTTATATCATGGCAATTTGTACATAAAGGAGATATCATAACTGTTAATGCTTGTTTCTGATAACTGGACAACATTGCTCAATACTCAATAGCTGGAGAACACAATATATTTTAGAACAATGGGTATTCTTTGAAATAAATTTAAATCACAGAAGAATTTTAAAATTTAATTATGTTGGGAATATTATTGAGTGAGTTGTGTAAGTGGGGGAGTAAGAAATGAAGAAAAGTAAGTTGAATAGTGAAAAGATTTGGAAAATACAGAAGAACAAGTAAGTTGAATAGTGAAATGATTGGGAAAATATGGAAGGAAGGTAAGTTGAATACTGAAAAGATATGAAAAATATGGAAGAAGCCCAAGTTGAATAGTGAAAAAATATGAAAAATACGAAGAAAAGTATGTTGAATAGTGAAAAGATATGGAAAATGCGGAAGACAAATAGGTTGAATTGTGAAATGATATGGAAAATATGGAAGAAAATTAAGTTGAATAGTGAAAAGTTACGGAAAATATGGAAGAAATGTGATAAGATTTGGAAAGTGTGTAAGAAAAAAGTTGAATAGTGAAAAGATATGGAAAATATGGAAGAAAAGTAAGTTGAATAGTGAAAAGATTGGGAAAATATAGAAGGAAGGTAAGATGAATAGTGAAAAGATATGAAAAATACGGAAGAAAAGTAAGTTGAATAGTGAAAAGATATGGAAAATACAGAAGAAAATTGTGAAATGAGATGGAAAATATGGAAGAAAAGTAAGTTGAATAGTGAAATGATTTGGAAAATACAGAAGAAAATTGTGAAATGAGATGGAAAATATGGAAGAAAAGTAAGTCGAATAGTGAAAAGATATGAAAAATATGGAAGAAAAGTAAGTTGAATGGTGAAATGATATGGAAAATATGGAAGAAATGTGATAAGATTTGGAAAGTGTGGAAGAAAAAAAATTGAATAGTGAAAAGATATGGAAAATATGGAAGAAAAGTCAGTTGAATAGTGAAATGATATGGAAAATACAAAAGAAAATAATGAAAAGATAGAGAAAATATGGAATAATAAACTGAAATGATATGGAAAATATGGAAGAAAGGCAAGTCGAATAGTGAAAAGATTTGGGAAATACGGAAGAAAGGCAGGTTGAATAATGAAATGAGATGGACAATATGGAAGAAAATTGTGAAATAATATGGAAAATATGGAAGAAAGCCAAGTTGAATAGTGATAAGATAGGGTAAATACGGAAGAAAAGTAAGCTGAATAGTGAAAAAGATTTGGAAATTATGGAAGAAACCCAAGTTGAATAGTGAAAAGATTTCGAAAATACAGAAGAAAGGCAAGTTGAATAGTGAAATGATATGGAAAATATCGAAAAAAAAGTAAATTGAATAGTGAAAAGAGATGGAAAATACAGAGGAAAAGTAAGTTGAATAGTGAAAAGATATGGAAAATACAGAAGAAAATAGTGAAAAGATAGAGAAAATATGGAAGAATATAGTGAAATGATATGGAAAATATGGAAAAAAAAGCAAGTCGAATAGTGATAAGATAGGGAAAATATGGAAGAAAAGTAAGTTGAATAGGGAAAAGATATGGAAAATATGGAAGAAACCCAAGACGAACAATGAAAAGATTTGGGAAATACGGAAGAAAGGCAAGTTGAATAGTGAAATGAGATGGAAAATATGGAAGAAAATTGTGAAATGATATGGAAAATATGGAAGAAAGCCAAGTTGAATAGTGATAAGATAGGGAAAATACGGAAGAAAAGTAAGCTGAATAGTGAAACAGATTTGGAAATTATGGAAGAAACCCAAATTGAATAGTGAAAATATTTGGAAAATACAGAAGAAAGGCAAATTGAATAGTGAAAAGATAGGGAAATGGGTGGTGGTGGTGATGGTGGTGGTGGAGGTAAAGGTGGTGGTGGTGGTGGTGGCAAATTTTTGTAAGAAATGTAATTATTGAAATAAATAATGTACATGTAATTATGAAAATAAAATGACAGGGAAGGGGCAGATAACCAGTGAAAGGGCTAGTTCGTAAAAAATAATAAGGTTATAGGACGCGGATAACGAAAATAAAATGGCGGGAAAGGGGCAGATAACCAATAAAAGGGCTAGTTCGTAGAAAATAATAAGATTATAGGACGCGGATAAAGAAAATTAAATGGCGGGAAAGGGGCAGATAACCAATAAAAGGGCTAGTTCGTAGAAAATAATAAGGTTATAGGACGCGAATAACGAAAATAAAATGGCGGGGAAGGGGCAGATAACCAGTAAAAGGGTTAACTCGTAGAAGGATATAGGACGCTGACGTCGTAGAGAACACCTAATATATGAAAATAGGGGTCATTTTCTATGGTTATAGGACGCGGACGTCGTAGAGAACACCTAATATATGAAAATAGTTGTCATTTTCTATGGTTATAGGACGCGGACGTCGTAGAGAACACCTAATATATGAAAATAAAAGGGGTGGTAGTGTCTTATGGTACGCGGACATCGTAGAAAACACCCCCAACCAACATTTTGTACTACTACTAAGAAAAGAGGACGGAAAAAAAATACGGGAAAATAGTAATGAAAAAAAAAACGGAAAATAAAAATAACGTGAAAAAAAGGACAGGGAGAAAGTAGGGGATAAACAGTACGGGGAAAAAAGGACGAAAAAGTACGGAAAAAAAGGTACGGGGGGGGGGGGGAGTACGGGAAAAGTACGGTGGAAATTGTACGGGAAAAATGTACAGGCAAAAAGTATGGGAAAAAAAGTACGGGGAAAAAAAAGAAACAGAAGGAAAACATAAAACAAACGGAGAGATAAACGAAAAGACAAACAAAAAGAGACAAAGAGAATCAAACAGACCGTGTATAATGTCACTGCACTTTGGTGACTCGTCGATCTATTTTTAGTAACATGACGTCACCTATGTAAGCCGACTCGACGCGTAACATTCTCATTCTGCGCCCAGAAGCCGAAGTGAACAGACGTGCTTAGAGCTCAGAGTACACACCAATTAGACAGAACAGATGTAAGTCATACATGTAGTTTTAACAAATAATTAACATGTAGTTGAAATGTTTGATTTATGTTGTACATATACATTTGTCTTTTACAGATGCATTCCTGTGGATATTGTCAACAAACCTTTGCCATTAAGAGTCAATTAATGGAGCACCGCCGTCTAAACAAACACCACAATACCTTTACCTGCGGAGTATGCCAGAAGCGTTTTACTAGAAAGGACAATCTCGATAGACACGAGAGAAAACACAACAACGACAGCTTCTTTCCATGTAACGAATGCGGATTGTTGTATAGACGAAAGGATAACCTGCATCACCATCTGAAGGAGAAACGTCAGAGCGGAGCAGGATTACAAAATCAACCCGTGGATATCAACCACCCGATCAGTATTACACTATTACTAAGGAGAAGGGAAAGAAGATGCCTCGATTTAACACCGAATCCAACGAGTACAGAGTTACGTTCAATGAATTAAACGTCCAGAGTGTACCAGACATATTGAAAACCCTACAGCACCTATTTGACTCCGTTTTAACAGATGTCACCAAAGGAATACAGGAAGAGAATTTAGTCCAAGTTACCCTTGAGTGTCCCGATTGGGATTTTCCCATCAGATTACCTTTCATGCAGATGAACCAATTGATCAGTGAACTACTACTAACCGAAATAGAAAGAGTGCTACAGTCCAACAAACGGTTCGTTCTGGACCATTGTGTACAACTGAATATAATACACGTCAGCCTTCCTAAGGGTGGAACTGGAAATAGATGTGATTACGTGGACACGGAGAGGTTTCTGAAAGATAAACGTTGCATCATACAGATACAAAACAAAGATGACATGTGTTGTGCCAGGGCCATCGTAAGGCCAAAGCTAAGATCGACGGACATGAGCAATGGAATTCTATTCAAAGAGGTCCTCGTATCCAAGAAGAGTTGGCGTTGGAATTACACGCCAATGCGGGAATACCCCTACATCAATGCGGAATCGAAGATGTAAAAACGTTTCAACGATTCCTGGTAGGATATCAGATACATGTGATATCGAGAGAGCATTTCAATGGAATCGTTTACCATGGACCCACAACCGATAAGAAGATCTACTTGTACTACCATGACAACCACTACGATGTGATTACTATTATGACTGCGTTCCTGAGTCGTAACTACTTCTGTACAAACTGTTACAAAGGTTATAACACCAAAGAAGAACACGCTTGCAACAACGTATGCCATAATTGTCGAAAGATTCACGATCAAACTGAAGATGATTGGATACCTTGTCATTATTGTGGACGATACTCCAAAGGACCAACATGCTTTAATCTCCACAAGAAGACGACGCCATTTGGGAAACTCAACGTGCACCTCCTATTACAAATGTAAGAACTGCAGACAAACCGTGAACAAACGAGTGGGAGATCATACCTGTGGAAACGTCTATTGCCATGTTTACTTGTAATGTTTCAAAACTGAAGGAATACAACAGCCAGGTATGCCCAGGTCCTACGAGAGAGGGGTTCGACCGGTACATCGGTCCGGGGTCCGCAGAGCCATGAAGGGGCCGGTGAATCTCTAAAGGGTCAATTTAGCAAGTAGCACCCTGCTGCATTAACTGAATATGTTTGTTCTTTCTTTGTATAAAGTACATGTTATCTGGACATTCTGCTGCACAGGAAATAAAGCATTTATGAAAGTTTACCAGTGGTTTTATTGGTCCTCAAATCCTCAATTTTGAGTGAAGTCTCAACCTGTCCACGGGGCCCTAAACCAGTCTTGTTCCGCCTTGCATCATTTCTTTTGTAGGCCCCGAGTATACCTATGAAAGAGATCCAACATGTTGTGTTTTTATAGTACAGAATATGACTCGTATATATTGTCGATAATACCTATAGAGGGCCCGGGTTGCTCAATGAGTTAGGTAGCTGGAATACCTAACAACTCATGCAAGCCTATCATCAATACGGCATGGGTTCGCGCCCGGCTTTGTACATTATAAAAAGGGTCTACTCGACTAGCATCCGCAAGTGATAAAGTTTACCAGTTGCTTGCCCATGGTCGATGGTTCTCTCCGGGTACTCTGGCTTCTTCCACCACTAAAACTGGACGTCATGATATAGCTGAAATATTGCTGAATGTGGCGTTCAACACCAAAAATCAATCAATCAATCAATAAATACCTATATCAATGAAATTCCAGAGGCATCATCAATATTGTTATTTTCATGGTAAAGGTAAGGCAGTGTAGGACAGAGAAATAGTGGCCAATTTATAATCATTTTCTTATACTGATTGTCAAATGGCATTAACAAGTTATACTTGTGACAATTGTGACTGCAAAGATAAGATAGAGACACTACAACTGGATTTATTATATGTATTTATAAGATAGAAGCACTACAACAGACCTAATTATATGCATAGATAAGATAGAGGCACTACAACTGGATCTAATTATATGTATATATAAAATAGAGGCACTACAACTGGATCTAATTATATGTATAGATAAGATAGAGGCACTACAACTGGATCTAATTATATGTATAGATTAGATAGAGTCTACAACTAGATCTAATTATATGCATAGATAAGATAGAGGCTACAACTGGATCTAATTATATATATAGATAAGAGAGAGGCTACAACTGGATCTAATTATATGCATGGATAAGACAGAGGCTACAACTGGATCTAATTATATGTATAGATAAGATAGAAGCACTACAACTGACCTAATTATATGTATAGATAAAATAGAGGCACTACAACTGGATCTAATTATATGTATAGATAAGATAGAAGCACTACAACTGACCTAATTATATGTATAGATACGATAGAGGCACTACAACTGGATCTAATTATATGTATAGATAAGATAGAGGCTACAACTAGATCTAATTATATGCATAGATAAGATAGAGGCTACAACTGGATCTAATTATATATATAGATAATATAGAGGCTACAACTGGATCTAATTATATGCATGGATAAGATAGAGGCTACAACTGGATCTAATTATATGCATAGATAAGATAGAAGCACTACAACTGACCTAATTATATGTATAGATAAGATAGAGGCACTACAACAGGATCTAATTATATGTATAGATAAGATAGAAGCACTACAACTGACCTAATTATATGTATAGATACGATAGAGGCACTACAATTGTATCTAATTATATGTATAGATAAGATAGAGGCACTACAACTGGATCTAATTATATGTATTGATACGATAGAGGCTACAACTGGATCTAATTATATGCATAGATAAGATAGAGGCACTACAACTGGATCTAATTATATGTATAGATAAGATAGAGGCACTACAACTGGATCTAATTATATTTATAGATAAGATAGAGGCTATAACTGGATCTAATTATATGCATAGATAAGATAGAGGCACTACAACTGGATCTAATTATATGTATGGATAAGATAGAGGCTACTACTGGATCTAATTATATGCATAGATAAGATAGAGGCTACAACTTGATATAATTATATGTATGGATAAGATAGAGGTACTGCAACTGGAACTAATTATATGTATAGATAAGATAGAGGCTACAACTGGATCTAATTATATATATAGATAAGATAGAGGCTACAACTGGATCTAATTATATGCATAGATAAGATAGAGGCTACAACTGAATCTAATTATATGCATAGATAAGATAGAGGCACTACAACTGGATCTAATTATATGCATAGATAAGATAGATGCACTACAACAGGATCTAATTAATGAATAGATGAGATAGAGGCAACAACTGGATCTAATTATATGAATAGATAAGATAGAGGCTACAACCATAGATAAGATAGAGGCTACAACTTGATCTAATTATATGTATAAATAAGATAGAGACACTACAATTGGATCTGATTATATGTATAGATAAGATAGAGGCTACAACTGGATCTAATTATATGCATAGATAAGATAGAGGCTACAACTGGATCTAATTATATGCATAGATAAGATAGAGGCACTACAACTGGATCTAATTATATGTATAGATAAGATAGAGGCTGCAACTGGATCTAAGTATATGTATATATAAGATAGAGGCTACCACTAGATCTAATTATATGCATAGATAAGATAGAGGCTACACCTGGATCTAATTATATGCATAAATAAGATAGAGGCACTGCCACTGGATCTAATTATATGCATGGGTAAGATAGAGGCTACTACAACTGGATCTAATTATATGAATAGATAAGAGAGAGGCACTACAACTTGATCTAATTAAATGTATGGATAAGATAGAGGAATTACAACTGGATCTAATTATATGTATGGATAAGATAGAGGCACTACGACTGGATCTAATTATATGTATAGATAATATAGAGGCACTACGACTGGATCTAATAATATGTATGGATAAGATAGAGGTACTACAAATGGATCTAATTATATATATAGATAAGATAGAGGATACAACTGGATCTAATTATATGCATAGATAAGATAGAGGCGCTATAACTGGATCTAGTTATATGTATAGATAAGATAGATGCACTACAACTGGATGTAATTATATGTAGTTCGCATGAGTTGAATCTCTATAGAGTATTGTTTCGCATTGAAATGGTTTATTGTAAATAATTATTACTAATTTGGCTTGGTTTGGTTTTATTTTATTTAATGCGACTTTCAACAATATTTCAGTTATATCGTGGCGGTCAGTTTTATTGGTGGAGGAAACTGGTAGACCCGGCGAAAACCACCCACCCACCTGCCGCAAGTCACTGATAAACTTTATCACATAATGTTATCCACATCGCCCTGGGCGGAAATCGAACCCACAACATCAGTGGTGATATGCACCGTTTTCATAGGTAATTGTAAATACAACTACCATACGATCACGGCCACGACGTCCCCTATTTATTATTATTGAAACTTACAGTTCCTAAATAATGTAATTATTAACAAAACTATGATTTTGGTGTTTTAACGCCACTTTCAGCAATATTTCAGCTATATCATGGCGACCAGTTTTAGTGGTGAAAGAAGCCGGAGTACCCGAAGAGAACCACAGATCATTGGCAAGCAACTGGTAAACTTTATCACTTGCGGTTGCGAGTCGAATGCACCCTTTTGGTAATTTACAAAGCAGGGCGCCAACCCAGGTCTTATTGGTGATAGGCTTGTATGAGTTGTTAGGTAATCCAACTACTACCTAGCTCATTGAGCCACCCGGGACCCCCTAACTCATTGAGCTAATTGAGAAATGTTTTCTAGCTATACCATGGCGAGAGCAAGTTACATTCGATAAGATGAGGTCTGCTTTGTACTAGACAAACATGCGGAGTTTGTATTGTGCTAGCTCACTCAAATAGCAGATCACATTGACACAATTATCCTGATTTCGAACCAAATAGTCTTTGCTTTTTCTCCTTACTGTGTGTGGTTAACGGTGAAGCAACAACTGTCAATTTTATAGTTTTTGGGTTGACCCGACCACGAACCCACGATCTACCGCACTCGAGGCCAGTACACCACCGATACGTTTTGAAATTTTTTTTATGTATATACATGCAGTTATACATGTAAATTATATATTTATAATAATATAATAAATAATTCATATAATATATTGTATGTGTTTATAATACAGTCAAACCTGTAAAGAATGTTTTGATTTTCAAACCTGATCCTAAAAAAACCGACCAATCAAATCGCACGTAGGAATTCAGCCTCCTACTGACATGTACACATGGTGGAGGGCATAACCGGGTGCTGCAAATTCTGTGAAGCATTGCTTTAAAGTTGTAGATAGGTAAAGAGGATGACAAAAAGGAATCGCAATATCAAAAATATATTTATTATGCTTCAAATGGGTACCGATATTATGGCGAATCAGGTCGAGGGATAAACAAAATCGTAACACGCCCCTGTGAATACACCATCATCTCATTGAAAACTAACTTGTTCTCACCATGATATAGCTGCAAAATTACAGAGTTGGTGTTAAACAACAATCAATCACTCACTCACTCACTCAAAATGCAGGAAATTAAAATTAAGACTTAACCACCCAGTATGCACATCAATATCTAAGCCGCATTTGAAAAACAACCAATGAAAATGTACATAAAACAATTATCAAATATCAACAACATCTTAGAGACAGAGACAAATATCAACAACATCTTAGAGACAGGGACAAATATCAACAACATCTTAGAGACAGAGACAAATATCAACAACATCTTAGAGACAGAGACAAATATCAACAACATCTTAGAGACAGAGACAAATATCATCAACATCTTAGAGACAGGGACAAATATCAACAACATCTTAGAGACAGGGACAAATATCAACAACATCTTAGAGACAGGGACAAATATCAACAACATCTTAGAGACGGACAAATATCAACAACATCTTAGAGACAGGGACAAATATCAACAACATCTTAGAGACAGAGACAAATATCAACAACATCTTAGAGACAGAGACAAATATCAACAACATCTTAGAGACAGAGACAAATATCAACAACATCTTAGAGACAGGGACAAATATCAACAACATCTTAGAGACAGGGACAAATATCAACAACATCTTAGAGACGGACAAATATCAACAACATCTTAGAGACAGAGACAAATATCTACAACATCTTAGAGACAGAGACAAATATCAACAACATCTTAGAGACGGACAAATATCAACAACATCTTAGAGACAGGGACAAATATCAACAACATCTTAGAGACAGAGACAAATATCAACAACATCTTACGGACGGACAAATATCAACAACATCTTAGAGACAGGGACAAATATCAACAACATCTTAGAGACAGAGACAAATATCAACATCATCTTAGAGACAGAGACAAATATTAACAACATCTTATAGACAGGGACAAATATCTACAACATCTTAGAGACAGGGACAAATATCAACAACATCTTAGAGACGGACCAATATCAACAACATCTTAGAGACAGGGACAAATATCAACAACATCTTATAGACAGAGACAAATATCAACAACATCTTAGAGACAGATACAAATATCAACAACATCTTAGAGACAGGGACAAATATCAACAACATCTTAGAGACAGAGACAAATATCAACAACATATTAGAGACAGAGACAAATATCAACAACATCTTAGAGACAGGGACAAATATCAACAACATCTTAGAGACTGGGACAAATATCAACAACATCTTAGAGACAGGGACAAATATCAACAACATCTTAGAGAAAGGGACAAATATCAACAACATCTTAGAGACAGGGACAAATATCAACAACATCTTAGAGACTGGGACAAATATCAACAACATCTTAGAGACAGGTACAAATATCAACAACATCTTAGAGACTGGGACAAATATCAACAACATCTTAGAGACAGGGACAAATATCAACAACATCTTAGAGACAGGGACAAATATCAACAACATCTTAGAGACAGGGACAAATATCAACAACATCTTAGAGACAGGGACAAATATCAACAACATCTTAGAGACTGGGACAAATATCAACAACATCTTAGAGACAGGGACAAATATCAACATCTTAGAGACAGGAACAAATATCAACAACATCTTAGAGACAGGGACAAATATCAACAACATCTTAGAGACGGACAAATATCAACAACATCTTAGAGACAGGGACAAATATCAACAACATCTTAGAGACAGGGACAAATATCAACAACATCTTAGAGACAGGGACAAATATCAACAACATCTTAGAGACAGGGACAAATATCAACAACATCTTAGAGACAGAGACAAATATCAACAACATCTTAGAGACAGAGACAAATATCAACAACATCTTAGAGACAGGGACAAATATCCACAACATCTTAGAGACAGGGACAAATATCCACAACATCTTAGAGTCAGAGACAAATATCAACGACATCTTAGAGACTGGGACAAATATCAGCAACATCTTAGAGACTGGGACAAATATCAACAACATCTTAGAGACAGAGACAAATATCAACAACATCTTAGAGACAGGGACAAATATCAACAACATCTTAGAGACAGACAAATATCAACAACATCTTAGAGACAGAGACAAATATCAACAACATCTTAGAGACTGGGACAAATATCAACAACATCTTAGAGACAGGGACAAATATCAACAACATCTTAGAGACTGGGACAAATATCAACAACATCTTAGAGACAGGGACAAATATCAACAACATCTTAGAGACAGGGACAAATATCAACAACATCTTAGAGACAGGGACAAATATCAACAACATCTTAGAGACAGGGACAAATATCAACAACATCTTAGAGACAGGGACAAATATCAACAACATCTTAGAGACAGGGACAAATATCAACAACATCTTAGAGACAGGAACAAATATCAACAACATCTTAGAGACAGAGACAAATATCAACAACATCTTAGAGACAGAGACAAATATCAACAACATCTTAGAGACAGGGACAAATATCCACAACATCTTAGAGACAGGGACAAATATCCACAACATCTTAGAGACAGAGACAAATATCAACAACATCTTAGAGACTGGGACAAATATCAGCAACATCTTAGAGACTGGGACAAATATCAACAACATCTTAGAGACAGAGACAAATATCAACAACATCTTAGAGACAGGGACAAATATCAACAACATCTTAGAGACGGACAAATATCAACAACATCTTAGAGACAGAGACAAATATCAACAACATCTTAGAGACTGGGACAAATATCAACAACATCTTAGAGACAGGGACAAATATCAACAGCATCTTAGAGACAGGGACAAATATCAACAACATCTTAGAGACAGGGATAAATATCAACAGCATCTTAGAGACAGGGACAAATATCAACAACATCTTAGAGACAGGGACAAATATCAACAACATCTTAGAGACAGAGAAAAATATCAACAACATCTTACAGACAGAGACAAATATCAATAACATCTTAGAGACAGAGACAAATACCAACAACATCTTAGAGACAGAGACAAATATCAAAAACATCTTAGAGACAGGGACAAATATCAACAACATCTTAGAGAAAGGGACAAATATCAACAACATCTTAGAGACTGGGACAAATATCAACAACATCTTAGAGACAGGGACAAATATCAACAACATCTTAGAGACAGGGACAAATATCAACAACATCTTAGAGACAGGGACCCAAGGAGAAACACATAAATACTAACATGCTGCCATCATTAGAAAGTGAGAGGACATACATCATGGCAGTAGCTATGGATTAAAAACAGGGGCGACAGGGGTAGAGGAACGGCCATGTATGATGGGTCCGCCCCGTCCCAATATGAAGTCATGTCGTTTGCTATGAAATATGTTTCAGTCACATCCGGAGAATGATAAACAAATGTTGCAAGTGTTCCGTGTGTTTTAGTTGAACTTATCATTAAGAAAATTTAATGGTTGCAACCATGACTTAGTTAACCGTTACGGAGTATCTGTGTAACAAATAACCATGGATATGTTCGGTTGGCGTAACCACAATCTGGTCATTTTAAAATTCATGATTCATCACCTATAGCACGACGGGTGTCACATGTGGAACAGGAACTGACTAACCTTCCGGAGCACCTGAGTTAATCCCTGTTTGTGTGTGGTTCATGATGCTCGATTACCCCTTTGGTATCTTCAAACTCTTCTTAATCTTGACAAGAGTAATTTGGCACACCACCATACACTATTACGGAAACACAGAGTTGGTAAATGGCAGATAAAACATATAATACCTAACATGGGTGCAATTGTCGGATTCCTTTCTCCTATATATAAAAAACAGCTGATGAGATATGTTGGTATGATTAATTCATACAACATGTTTTGTTTTAACCTTGGTACTATTGATCATCCACGTGAACACCCACGTGTGTCACGAGTGGAACAAGAACAAGAACAAGAACTGATTACTATTCCCGTACACCTCCAATTTGTAGTGGAGTTTGTGTTGCTATATCTTTAGTTTTCTGTGTAGTTTTGTAGTAATATTTGGTAACCTATTTTCAAATTTAACACTTATCATGCAATATTTGTTTACATGTCTTTCATCCTCAATATTTACAGGCATCACAAATACTCTATTTCTCTTTTCTTGGAATAATTTGAAATATCTCGCATTTTCAAATAACTCATAGCTTCTTTATAAGTTTTTTTATTATCATTAACTTTATTTACGTAAGTAAGTACACTAATATAGTAATACACAATACAATATATACAGTGACAAGATGACAGAGAACAAAAAATGGTGGATAACTCTTGAGTTATAAGCTCACTAAAAATATTTGATTGATTTGTACATGCCACATTTAAAAGAGAACACATATTTTGGTAGTCACTTCAGATCTTGCCTGTAGTAAACAAGATGAGTGTCTAACATTTGTCCATGAACATTAATAATTAAGTACAAATGTACACCTTACAGATATATATGCTGGACAAACAAGTACAAAATGATGTTCATCCTCTATCCAATTACAGCAACAACATAAGTAACAAATACATCTTAAGATTAGGGGCCGTCGTAGTCGTGCTCGTATGATAGGTGGATTTACAACTACCTATGCCATAAGTACATATCACCACTAACGTTGTGAGTTTGAAACCCACTCATGGATACTCGATACAACATTATGTGATAAAGTATGTCATTGACATGCGATATGTCGGTGGGTTTCAACAGGTACTTCTGCTTCCTCCACCAATAAATCTTACCGCGCAATATAACTGAAATATTGTTGAAGGTGGTGTTTAAAACCATAACCCTAGACTTAATTAATATAAAATTGAACGGCAGAAACTAAGAGTTAGTAAACGAGTTTATTTCTTTCATGTATGTTGTATAATAATTCCAGGTATTTGTCCACCTATTGCATCGGTACTGTTTGGTGACGACAATGAAGAACTTAAGAATGTTATAGATAGTTTATTTATTGCTACGCTCTCTTTGTATGATTTTCCAGTAAAAGTTTTTGGTCCATTCATGCTCAGCCTTATTGTGTATCTGGTATTCTTTTTCACGAGAAGAGGATATCCAAAAATAACTGGATACATTTTCTGTCCCTTTTCAGAATATAAAACTGTTTTTATAGACCTCAACACATCACAAGACATTAAAACAGTAAGACTTATATCGTGCTTTCCTGAATAAGTATGTGAACCAAACACGTTTATTCCTAACATGTTGCAATTATGGTTTGTGGTAAAATCAAGGCAGTCGTTCTTTCCATTTTGAACCCAGTAACCTAAATTGGCAGCATCACATCGGAGACATACCATGTGTTCCATATGTTTTATATTTCGCCACTTTGTTGGGAACATAGCGATCTCCTCGTCATCAAGAGACTGGTAAACATTTATTATTTCCTCGTGACTCAGTAAGCTCTTTTTCGAAACATTCTCAGTAAAATATGTTCGTTCCATTATTGGAAATCTGACAAGATACAGCAAATCTCCTAAGACTTGACTGATATTTTCATCATTTACTGGCAGATTGTGATGTTGACATCTGGTTGTGCTCCATTCTAGTATTTTCTCATAAATAATCTCCTCTTTACACTTGAGATCATCTGATTCTATAACTAATCTTAGACACTCTGGTGACAAGCTGAGAAAACTTGTTGATTGAAGACAGGGTTCACCGATGCTTAGAATGAACTTAAGAGCATTCGTCCTTAGATCGTCGAGATGGAAGTCATGTGCTGTCTGTAGGACAACACAAACACCTTCTTCATCCACACAGGATTGTAGATAATGACTGCATTTATCTTTAATATTGTGTAGCATATATTTCTCTGATCCATACATCAATCCACTCACGTTAGTGGCATCGACTTCTATTCTGTCGGTGTAGATATACCTGTAACATTATCAAAAGAATATTGATGCAGTGATGGTTGATAGTTCACACCAATATCAACAAAGAGAACAAACACCTCTAAACAGTGATGGTCAATAATTCACACCAATATCAACAAAGCGAACAATCTTCTCTAAACAGTGATGGTCAACAATTTTCACCAATATCAACAGAGCAAACAATCATCTCTAAACAGTGATGTTCAACAATTCACACAAATATCAACAAAGCGAACAATCCCTTCTAAACACTGATGGTCAACAATTCCACTAATATTAACAAACCGAACAATCATCTCTAAACAGTGATGTTCAACAATTCACACCAACATCAACAAAGCGAACAATCATCTCTAAAGAGTGATGGTCAACAATTCCACAAATATCAACAAACCGAACAATCACTTCGAAACAGTGATGGGCAACAATTCCACTAATATTAACAAACCGAACAATCATCTCTAAGCAGTGATGTTGAACAATTCACACCAATATCAACAAAGCGAACAATCATCTCTAACCAGTCATGGTCAACAACTCACATCAATATCAACAAAGCGAACAACCATCTCTAAACAGTGATGGTCAACAATTCCACAAATATCAAAAAAGAGAACAATCTCACTTCGAAACAGTGATGGGCAACAATTCCACTAATATTAACAAACCGAACAATCACTTCTAAACAGTAATGGTCAATAATTCCCACCAATATCAACAAACGAACAATTATCTCTAAGCAGTGATGGTCAATAATTCACACCAATATCAACAAAGTGAACAATCACTTCTAAACAGTGATGGTCAATAATTCCACTAATATCAACACAACGAAAAAACACCTCTAAATAAGTATGGTTAATACTTCACACCAATATCAACGAAGAGAATAATCATCTCTAAACAGTGATGGTCAATAATTCACACCAATGTCAACAAAACGAACAGTCACTTCTAAACAGTGATGGTCAATAATTCCACTAATATTAACAAACCAAACAATCACCTCTAAACAGTGATGGTCAACAATTCACACCAATATCAACAAAGCGAACAATCATCTCTTAATAGTGATGGTCAATAATTTCACCAATATCAACGAAACAAACAACCACCTCTAAACAGTGATGATCATCAATTCCACAAATATCAACAAAACAAACAATCACCTCTAAATAGTGATGGTCAACAATTCACACCAATAGCAACAAAGCGAACAATCATCTCTAAACAGTGATGGTCAACAATTCACACCAATAGCAACAAAGCGAACAATCACCTCTAAACAGTGATGGTCAACAATTCACACCAATAGCAACAGAGCGAACAATCACCTCTAAACAGTGATGATAAACGATTCCAACAAAACAAACAATCACTTTCATCTGAAATAAACTCACTGAACATCAAAACACCACGACATATGACGATGGAAAACCGGTTCCTGGATTAGGACAGGCACACAAATGTGGAAGGGTCAAATCAGTTAATGGGATCCCAACACTCCTCTTTTGATAACTGATTTTCCAACGGCAATACATACAAACAAACGATAAAATAAATCTGCACAGATTCGCATCAATAACAACATAAATATGGACTGTACATGTACAATAGCAGGGTCAATGAATGCTTGTAGTTAACTGACTACTATCTAGGATGGACGAATCTGTTGGTGTAAAATTAATACTCATGAATGTTTGTGTAATAAAATGGACATGTATACTGTCTAATATGTAGATATATGCATGCAAACAAATTTTGAATGCTTGTAGGCTGGTAGCATGGATTTCCATCCTGTCCATAGAGATATATGTGAATGTTTATAGCATAAATTTCTACTCTATCGAGTACACCTTTGGCACCTTTCCGATTTTATTCTCAAATTATACGTTTGGTACCTTTATATACGAGTTATTTCTCTTGAGACGGGTAAAATGGCATCCGTTCTAGGAAGGAAAATGAAAAAGAAAACGAATCTGAATGCTGTTCTTATAATTTGTAGATATCTTAACCTGATAAATAATCAGAAGATAATTTTATAGCAAAGAGATAATTAACAAGTTGTTACAATATTAAAATGTTGAACAGGGTATGGCGGACAATGACGGACAATGTAAAAGTGTAATTATAAGTATTGAATACAATCTTTTGTTATTTTATATGGTTATAAAGCGTTGCCAGAAGTACATTTCTATATGACGCGCTACCACTCGTCATACAAAATAGTACTCCGGTCAAAGCTTTTACACGCCAACAAAACTACAAAAGATTGCATTCAATTCTTAAATGATCCACCGATGTACGTGATGTGATACAATAATTCTCATAGAGACAAATCAACACTCGCTTTAAAATGCTGTGATTTCGAATCTCGATCAGGGTTAGGTGTACAACATTATGTGATAAAGTTTGTCAGTGACGTGCGACAGATCGATGGTTTTCTCCGGGTCCTCCGTTATCCCCCACCAGTAAAACTAACCTCCACTATATAACTGAACTATTGTCAAAAGTGGCGTTAAACACCATAAAACAAACAAACTTACTTTAACATGTCTTTAAAGATATTGGCTTCAATATCAGGTATGTTGACGTCACCCGTCTCTGCCATTGGTCCATCAAGCATACTATAAAACACCGGGCTGGCACTTGCCAACATAAATTTGTGCGCCTTGATTGGCGTTCGGTTGGCCCCAAAGTAAAACGTGACGTCACACATCAGCTCATTTTGTAGCATGTAGTTGATACGGTCTGATAACGTCTTTTCAAACTGGCAGTCTTTCGTTGTGTCCATGATGCTTTTAAAAAAAACAGAAACAATTATAAAGATGAAAACATGCTTGGCAGTGGAATATTTATTTCTGCTACTATGATAGTACTGGTCGAGGACCAATTATCGCCAACTTGCACATTACTCGCGAGCGCACGCGAATTGTCTGGCCATTTTTTGCAGACGACAATAATAAATGGTGACAAAGCAGACAGTAAAATCCTACATTTGTATATTGGCTAATTCAAAAGAAATCAGATAAACCCACATCAGAAACCATACCTCTTTATATAAACCTCGCGAAGGTCACGTAAATGATGAGGAGATACCAGTCGCTATTATTAACAGAAAAATATATTAGATTGGTGTTCTGATGATTGCAAACTACTGGTGACACCTTCATTGTTTGTGGTAAGGCCATTTCTTTTAATTTCACTGCTGATTTATATATTTATTTTCTATCATCTAACAAGATGGCGATAATTGGTACTCTTCCCTCCCGATTCAGTGACAAAAAACAACAACTTTACAAAGGCTCCCCGATACGAGCATGCGCATAAACATTATTTATATTTCCGTCCAAGGTAAGACGAATGGTAACTTCAAAATTATGAGGCGCTTGAAGGGGTGTATTGGACTACATAGAAATAATCTGACAAAAACAAGAAAAATATGGGGATAATTGGTCCTCGACCAGTAAGGTGACGGGAATATTAAATGTAAATACCTCAAATGTTTGTATGCTTGCTTATTATCACTTTAAGATCTCGAGGCATATTGTTACGACAGTAAAAGTCGTGATCCAATCGGCAAACATCGGGTGATTCCGTTTATCTTCTAGATGGGGTGACGGAGCCAACCCTGAATAACCGCCGCTCAACATTGAAAATTTACCTTGGCTCTTAGAATCATTAGTAACACGACGGGTGACACTAGTGGAGCAAGAAATGCTAACTTTTTCGTAGCGCATAAGTTCATCCTTGGTTTTCAGTGGAGATCATCTTACTGAATCTCAAGTTATTTTGTGTGGCGTTTGTAGATCGTTCTTTGTCCTTTTTTTCTCTTGGCTATTTTAGTGTCTGTCAGTCGGTTTGCGGCTTCTGATTACACACCTTTGTTATCGTCAAACTTTTCTTAGCTGAATACAAGGGTCAGAATTCAGTCAATACCCTCCCGCGAGTGCATAGATCTAATTTCAATTATATTGAAATTCAACCCGTTATACAACGGATTGTCTGATTTATCAAATAAAGGATGGAGTTAATATATATGACTAGTAGTTGAGTACGAGTGGTACTGCCCCTATAAACCTGGACACTGGACACAAGATCAATAAATATATGACACTGACCTTCTGTTCTATTTATAGCACTCGACCCTAACTGTAGCATATCTTAAACACGTCCATTATCAAATCAAATTTATTTGATTTGATTATTTTGTGCTTACCGCGATAGAACAGTTATAAGAGGAAGAAGAACAATCATGTAATATACCATGGATCGCTACAGAAATGTCGTGAATTCGCTGTTTGAAGACGGTATCGTTATTATCATGCGTGTTCGACTTGTGCTCATGTTCACCAAACACGTGGCAGATGGGGACCGAGAAAGGTATGAAGACTACTGGTCAGAGTTTTACCATACTTCCATGTCTCTCTCTCACCTGACTCGTCACTTTGAAGATCATAAGAGCTCAAAAGACTAATAGACAAACACTGGCGAGATGGACGATTTTTACCTTCATTTGAACTGTGCGCATTCGCTTTTGTCTCACGTCGACAACCACGCGGGATATTTCACGGTTAATTTACCGCGACGGTTCCTCCTAAGCGGACAATGGGAATGTAGTTTTCCGGATATCCCATTTGTGTCAGACTTTGAAAAGTTGGCCCATCGCATTTACGTGTGTTCGAATCTTGTGGAAGACTCTTACGTGAAAGGAACGTAACTACCAGTCGAGACAGAAGAAAAGTTTGACTTGATTTTGAATCCAGTTTTCTACTTTAAAGTTAGACGCGAAGAATTGAGTCGTTTACAGATATTCATAAGAGACGACACACTTGGACCTTCTCGTTCTAAAATAGACATATTATATTGTACGCTACATTTCAGACGACGATGGACTCAATAGAGATATACGATTTCAAACAAAGACAATGGATAGCAATAAATACAGACTGAAAACAAACGTTGTTTCCAGGAAAAGACACCATCGTTTACGTTCCTAAAGGTTTATAAGAGGAATTGAGGGTGACACTAATGAGTTGATTGATTGAAGATCGAGGTCATTATTTACAGCTACTACAATCCACTTCCAAACTCCAGAGGAAAACTCTGTTGACGACCATTACTAAACCTCAGTTGAAAGCGTTGTGTGAAATTAAACACAACGTATTGAAAGGCACCGTTGTATTATCGCCTTCAGAAAAAAAACATTGAAGAGATACAAGAAAATATTAACCCTTTTGGGGAAAAAGAAATCTACGAGACGAGAGAAACTAAAAGCAATACAAAGCGCGTCAACGGCCGTTGTTCTTTTATTGAATATTGCTGGAGCTTCATTATGGACAAGATTATTTTGATTTCTTACGAAAAGAACAGGAACCTGACATCCAGGCAGACTTCAAAGGAATTGAAATGAACGGGATACCAAATGACAAAGAAAAGAAAATTATGGCCTCCGGGAACTCCAGAAAAAAAGAAACGAACGGAAAGCGTAACTGGACATCACTTTTTAAAAAAAAAAGAGAAAAAAACTGACAAAAAAGGGGGGATTTTAAGCCACGTACATGAAGATGTAGCAGGTCTCAAGTCCTGAACCAGATCTCGGATCTGGAAGTGTGAGAGAGATTTTTCCAATATTATTGTCTAACAAATTGATTTTAGATGAAACATAGGTGCGATGTGCAAACTTATGGGGTGTGTACTAAAAATAGAGCTAGATTTAAATATTGTGATACATTTTTTTTTGTATATTGACTTTAGTGTTGACAACCAATAATATAATCATAGGATGATATGATCAGGAATTAACTACTAACAACATCCACATTCCCACCCCGAGGACACTCGTTTACAATATTGTAGATTTGAAATATCTGCTTTTATTTCTCAATTTAAAAAAGGGTGATAAAGTTTATCAGTTGCTTGCCAATGGTCGGTGGTTCTCTCCGGGTAGTCCGGCTTCGTCCACCACTAAAACTGGTCGCCATGATTTAGCTGAAATATTGCTGAAAGTGGCGTTAAGCAAAGCAAAATGAAATCAAATAAATTTGATATGATAATGGACCTGCTTAAGATATGCTACAATTAGGGTCGAGTGCTATGAATAGAACCGAAGGTCAGGGTCATATATTTATTGATTTTGTGTCAAGTGTCCAGGTTTATAGGGGTCATACAGGCCGGACTATACTACTGCGACTACTTACTCTCGTCTCTAGTATTTGTACAAATACACAAAGTCACAAAGTTATTATCACGTGATCAATAGAACGTGAGTCGATACTGATAGGCCTTTTTAAAACCAATTTAGAATTACAATTGAACGTTAAGAATGGTTTTCGAAAAATCAAATATTCTTTATGTAGGCCTACAATTTGAAAGAAAAATATATTATGTCTTTTTTTAAATTCACTTTTTTAAATATTGGGAAACCCCGTGTTCTGTCCTACTATGTAATCACTTTGATACACTATAAGCCAAAATCAAGAATGACGGGTTAGATATATCTTTGGGTATTACATGTCAAGTTAAAGAATACAGGGGTCGCTAAGTTCAATAATACAGGGGTCAAATATATCCCTTTCTCGTCAGCCTAACATGGTTGTGGAAATATAAAATCGTCAGAAACGATCAGAAACTGCATGAATCTGTTTAAAGTATTTTATGTATACTTAAACCACGTTCATTATACTTACTTGTATTTACAATACTGATCAATATTCTATTTTTAAAAACGAAAATAGAAATGAAGCCAAAATTCCAATAAAATCATATGACTGTTTTAAGTGAACAATCTTTGTCTTAAATAACCAGATATGAATATTCATATTCTCTCTATTAACCTGTATTTTAATTGTAAGATATCCTTAAATGTGTTTGTGGACGTAATATTATTATAAACAATGAAAGCCAAAACATAATGGAGCGGGGAGGTGTAATAAAGTTAAATTCAGAATGAACAAAAAACTTATTTGATCCTTGCACGGGGTAAAATAATATGTGTGTACGGAACACGTTGAATGACATTCGGACGCCATACTAAGTATATTAGAATATGGAGATTTGGGTCGTATATAGGCATTTCGTGCGATGATAGTTGTCGGTCCCTATATATCTCAAACATAACACAAACTGTTAAATAAGAAAAAAACAAACACTTTTCAAGAAGAATAACCTTCATTTAATACACAAAGTCTAAGAAAACACCCACAAAAAGAGAACAAAATAAGTGAAATCCGGTAACCAGTATGGACACTTGATTACTTGATAAAGTCTACTACAAAACTTGAAGTTCCGTATTAAAAATGTTAGTCGTTGTTCAAGGGGAGATAATTATATGAAATCTATACATATATCGATTTGATTCAGTGTTACCATCTGATCTAAGAATGTATTTATGTAAATTTCGTTGACTTAGTAACAATTTACCCATTGAAACTGGCAGATAGATCTGAAAGATATTGTCACTAGGGCCATCAAAGTATTAATTTCCTTGGCACATTATTAATTACCATGGTAAAGTATTAAATTTTAATACTTTTCCGGGGAAATTCAGTGTGAACCTTGGGGATTAATACTAAATCGCGGAGATTAGGCATGCCCCGAGAGATTAAGAGCTACACCTTTGTTGGGCCGGATTTTATCGTAAATTTTTATATATAATTATCTTATCTATATATCTTGATATCGCATAGATGTTTGTACATTTATCGATTTTTTACGCGATCGAGTTGAGAAAACGTGGATGTTTGTTTTCATTTAGGTATGAATTTGTATGGTATCGATAGTGTATTCACCGTTGACAGAAGTAAAAAACGAAAACACAACAAATGAAAATGGAATACATATTTCGCCAAAGATCGAGTCTGTATTAATGAATATATGCAATCAATATTCACGACTGACAAAAAAGAAAAACGTAATTTACACATTTCACCAAGATCGAGTTTAACAGCCGGTTTTCATGAAATAAATGATTAATGTTGTACTAAAAATTCATTCTGTCTTGACCACGGTGTTATTACGCCATGTTTTAACATGTTTGTGTACTGCATGACACATACAAACATGGTAGACTGATCGACCACAAGAGCTATATATAGCACACAGGTAAATTATTGTACACAGCTTACCTGTATATTTATATGTATTTCTTTTATCTAACAGACATTTCAAGATACATTTTTTTGATTTGTTGGTGCTTAACGCCACTTTCAGCAATATTTCAGCTATATCATGACGACCAGTTTTAGTGGTGGAAGAAACCGGAGTACCCGCAGAGAACCACCGACCATGGGCAAGCAACTGGTAAGCTTTATCACTTGCGGCTAAGAGTCGAGTGCACCCTTTTGTAATTTATAAAGCCGGGCGCGAATCCACGCCGTATTGGTGATAGGCTTATATGAGTTGTTAGGTAATCCAACTACCTAACTCATTGAGCCACCCGGGCCCTGACATTTCAAGAAAAGGTATCAAAATATAAAATCGTTTGTTTTGTGTTATTTTTTTAATTTCCACAACTTATTTTTCATTATTTTCTGTTAAGTTTTTGTCATTTATTTTTTATTTATTTTGTAATTAAACTTTATTATTATTGCTGTATTACTTTTATTAACAACTGTTTTCACTAACAAAACTATTTCTTTTATAAGTTAATTGTCAACTATTTTTGCTTGCATGTGTGTGTGTTTTTATATATATGTATTTTTTTCTTTCTTCAGTTTGCTTTTTAATGATAGAATTATTTTATTCAACAAGTGTGTGAACTGATAGTAAACCTGTGGAATGATACAGGAAATTATCACACTGGAAGTTCTGACATTGTTATGGCCTTGTGTATAATTAACTTAAATTCATTACTCATTATTCCTTCTTGCACTAGAAAACGGTCCCTATCCTGTCGTCACCAATGATTAGTCGGTCCGCCCATCATTCTTCCCATCCGAAATATTTTCAAATGATGAATTTTCAATAGTTGAGTTTGACTGCTGCTTACCGCGAGAGAACTATCCCTATACTGCCGTCTTTCATAACAAAAATCAAATGTCAGTTAATAGTGAGATTTTATTTCCTTATTTTGTCTCGATTGTTGTCCAGAACAATAAAAGCCAAAAACGAGATCGAATATGAAAATAAATTCTGAAAAGTTGAATTTGATTCCTGCTTGTACTAGAAAACGGTCCCTATCCTGTCGTTGCTAAATTAGACCGCCCTTCCATCATTCTTCCCACCCGAAATGTTTTCAAATAATGAATATTCAAATAGTTGCAATTTGACTGCTACTTACGCAGAGAACTGTCCCAATACTGAACTGATAGTATACCTGTGTAATGATACAGGACATCTATTGACAATTGTATGGCCTTGTGTATAAAAAACTTGAACCACAGCTGTTTTTACTTTTTGACTGCCACAAGTATGGAGAGTTGAGTAGCAATGAAATATTTGATGGGATTGAGTCTTGGGAGCCTTCGACCGTACCCAGTTTTCATCCTATAAGACTTGATTTCCACAATTCAAAATGTGTTTCTACACACTGTACTTGGGCTAATATATTCCTTATTATACTGTTACAAACTCCATTTCATGTGTAGAATTATAGGGGCTTGACATGCTGACCAATTTATCAATATCCAACCCCACAACAATGACAATGAAATCCTGTCTGTGTCACTGATTTTTAATACTCAATTGATCATGTCACCCTAATTAATAAGAAACTTACTTTATGGCGATCACGATCTGCCTCATCTTTAGAGGTTATGGTGGCTTTCTGTTTTATCATTACAATATATTTCAAATTTGGTTTCATTCTGATAAATAATAACATTTGATCGGCACATGCCGTTCACACTTATTGCATAATAACAAGGACCAATATTAATTTGATCTTTGAACTTTGCAAATTGATAATTGAAAAACAAATAGGGACCCCTCAGCTTCCCAAAGCGCAAATATTTATTTCGCCCATAATTCCTCTAATTTTTCCATTTTTGTCAATTTCCCAACTTCTTAATTTATTTTATTTTTCGACTATTAGTTATTTAGATTGCTGGGAGAAAATAAAAAAATTATTTACTGATAGAAATGGAGAGAAAATCATAAGGAGTCGGCTTTTTATTTTTGTAACTTTAGGTAAGTATGGATAAGAAGTGCCAAATGAACGTCGGAAGTGTGTACATATTATACAAACAGGTACATATTTTGAAATTTAAAATTTGGTTTTCTTTCTTTCTTGTAAAGAACTGGCGACCGTTTCACTAAAGGTCATAAGTCGGAAACGTAGACGTAAATGCACTCTTTAGAGTTATGACCGTTTCACTAATAAATAGGATTTATGACTTACGATAAAAAGTGATCGCAAAGTTAAGAGTGGTAGTAAGTACTCGTAAACCGTAAATCGTAAGCCCATTGTTGAAGAAAAGAATTGCTATCTGCATTTGTTTTTAATGCAAGCATTAATCAAATGAAGCGAGGAAATGCCAATAGCCTGTAAACCCAACTACCATACGATCACTCCTAAGTACCATATGCTTAGCCGAGAAATATAAAGACAAATTGTATAATGTTTGCTGTGATGCGACCAGAGATCGAACTCACGAATAGCTATCCCGTAATTTAATTGACAATAGCTTTGAATTTAATTGAGAAAAAAACAGTGGTATGATATTACAATATGTACTAATTTATCAATCAATACAATTAGGCAACAACCATTTTCTTATCGGGGGGGGGGGGGGGGGGGGCGGTCATGGGATATTATAGAAAAAAAAATTTAATGCCCTGGCTGACCGAAAACAAATTTAGATTTTGCATTATAGCTGAAAACAAAAGTAGCTAGAATTTTTTTTTATGAAAAAATGTATTTCTGTTCCACATGATAGGAAGCAAATTCTTTGCTTTCCTTCTCATGAGAAAAAAATATTTTGACTGAGGAAGGTTCTGAATAAAAAATTACGAGCACAATGAAAATCCCAGACCCCCCCCCCCCCCCCCCCCCCCCGATAAGAAAATGGTTGTTGCCTTGGCTTCTTGGTAAACACGTGTGCGTAATTGACAAATTAATATAACAAATAATAAGACAATCTTAAAATAGAACCAAGTAATATATTCCTTTTAAACCATACAGTCGTGTATATACATAATTGTTCATACAAAAGACAATGATACGAGGATTTGATTTGCAACGTTTTGACCTTTCTATCGATGACATCAGCAATTTTACATATCTGGTATGCATCCGGGATATCCACAATAAAAGAAGAACACATGATTTACACAGACATCCTGTTCTTTGTATTTGATCTAGATCTACTTTTATGATTTATTAGGTTTAAATAAAATACCTTGTCTTTTGTATGAACAATTATTTATATACACGACTATATGGTTTAAAAGGAATGTATTACTTGGTTCTATTTTAAGCCGCTTGTCTTATTATTTGTTATGTTAATTTGTCAAGTACGCACAATTGTTTACCAAGAAGCTAATTGTATTTAATGATAAATTAGTACAAATTGTAATATCAAACCTCTGGGTTTTTTTCCAATTGAGTTCAAAGCTATTGTTAATTAAATTACGGAATAGATATTCGTGAGACCGATCTCTGGTCGCATCACAGCAAACATTATACAATTTGTCTTTATATTTCTCGGCTAAACATATGGTACATAGGAGTGATCGTATGGTAGTTGGGTTTACAGGCTATTGGCATTTGTTCGCTTCATTTGTTTAATGTTTGCACTAAAAAAATGCAGATAGCAATTCTTCTCTTCAACAATGGGTTTACTATTTACGACTTACGAGTACTTACCACCACTCTTAAAGTAGCGATCACTTTTTATCGTAAGTCATAAATCCTATGTATTAGTGAAACTGTCATAACTCTTTAAGAGTGCATTTACGTCTACGTTTCCGACTTACGACCTTTAGTGAAACGGTCGCCGGTTCTTTAAAAGAAAAAAAGAAAAACAAATTTTAAATTTCAAAACATGTACCTGTTTGTGTAATATTTACACACTTCCGACGTTCGTTTGGCACTTCTTATCCATACTTACCTAAAGCTACAAAATAAAAAGCCGACTCCATATGATTTTCTCTCGATTTTCATCAGTAAATAAATTATTTATTTTCTCCCAACAATCTAAATAACTAATAGTCGAAAAATAAAAAAAAATAAGAAATTGGGAAATCGACAAAAATGGAAAAATTAGAGAAATTATAGGGGAAATAAATATTTGCGCTTTGGGAAGTTGAGGGGTCCCTATTTGTTTACCAGTTATCAATTTGCAAAGTTCAAAGATCAAATTAATATTGGTCCTGCTTATTAGGTAATAAGTGTGAACGGCATGTGCCGATCAAGTGTTATTGTTTATCAGAATGAAACCAAATTTGAAATATATTGTAATGATAAAACAGAAAGCCACCATATCACCGAAATATTGTTGAAACAGCGATAATCACCATAACCTCTAAAGATGAGGCAGATCGTGATCGCCATATAGTAAGTTTCTTATTAATTAGGGCGAGATGATAAATTGGTATTAAAAATCAGTGACACAGACAGGATTTCATTGTCATTTTTGTGGGGTTGGATATTGATAAATTGGCCAGCATGTCAAGCCCCTATAATTCTACACATGAAATGGAGTCTGTAACAGTATAATAAGGAATATTTTAGCCGAAGTACAGTGTGTAGAAATACATTTTGAATTGTGGAAATCAAGTCTTATAGGATGAAAACTGGGTACTGCCGAAGGCTCCCAAGACTCAATCTCACTAAATATTTCATTGCTACCCAACTCTCCATACTTGTGGCAGTCAAAAAGTAAAAACAGCTGTGGTTCAAGTTTTTTATACACAAGGCCATCAAATTGTCAATACATTTCCTGTATCATTACACAGGTATACTATCAGTTCAGTATTGGGACAGTTCTCTGCGTAAGTAGCAGTCAAATTCAACTATTTGAATATTCATTATTTGAAAACATTTCGGGTGGGAAGAATGATGGAAGGGCGGATTAATTTGGCAACGACAGGATAGGGACCGTTTTCTAGTACAAGCAGGAATCAAATTCAACTTTTTCAGAATTTATTTTCATATTCGATCTCGTTTTTGGTTTTTATTATTCTGGACAACAATCGAGACAAAATAAGGAAATAAAATCTTCCTATTAACTGACATTTGATTTCTTTTTATGAAAGACGCCAGTATTGGGACAGTTCTCCCGAGTAAACAGCAGTCAAATTCAACTATTGAAAATCATCATTTGAAAATATTTCGGGTGGGAAGAATGATGGACGGATCGACTAATCATTGGTGACGACAAGATAGGGACCGTTTTCTAGTGCAAGAAGGAATAATGAGTAATGAATTTAAGTTAATTATACACAAGGCCATAAAAATGTCAGAACTCTCAGTGTGATCATTTCCTGTATCATTCCACAGGTTTACTATCAGTTCACACACTTTTGAATAAAATAATTCTATCATTTAAAAGCAAAATGAAAAAAGAAATATATATATATATAAACACACACACACATGCACACAAACAAGCTAACAATTAACTTATAAAAGAAATAGATTTGTTAGTGAAAACAGTTGTTAATAAAAGTAATACAGCAATAATAATAAAGTTTAATTAAAAAAATAATAAAAAATCAATGATAAAAACTAACAGAAAATAATGAAAAAAAATAACTGGTGGAAATTTAAAAAAAATAACACAAAACAAACGATTTTATATTTTGATACCTTTTCTTGAAATGTCAGGACCCGGGTGGCTCAATGAGTTAGGTAGTTGGATTACCTAACATCTCATATAAGCCTATCACCAATACGGCGTGGGTTCGCGCCCGGTTTTGTAAATTGCAAAAAGGGTGCACTCGACTCTTAGCCGCAAGTGATAAAGTTTACCAGTTGCTTGCCCATGGTCGGTGGTTCTCTTCGGGAAATCCGACTTCTTCCACCACTAAAACTGGTCGTCATGATATAGCTGAAATATTGCTGAAAGTGGCGTTAAACACCAAAAATAAAAAAATCTATCTTGAAATGACTGTAAAATAAAAGAAATACATATAAATATACAACTAAGCTGTGTACAATAATTTACCTGTGTGCTATATATAGCTCTCGTGGTCGATCAGTCTACCATGTTTTGTACATGTCATGCACTGACTTTCATCAAATGAAGATTAACACCGAGTTATGCTGCAAAAGATACGATTTTTTGACAAAAAAGACCTAAAACTATCGTTATTGGAATTATTGTCCAGGATAACAAGAATTCAAATCTATTCACATGACCTTCTATGTGAATCCATATTGAGCATGCGCACTGCTTAGAAACAATAAACAACATGTGGTTCTTGGGCAAAAGAGAAAGTGTCAACGGTAGAAGAAAGCGGACTTTGACGGATTCAGAGAGAAAGATGAATAGAAGTGAAGTATCTTCCAAATGGAACAAATGCAGGATATATGTAGGGGATCAGTTGGACCGTTGGAACGAACTCAAGGAAGTGCTACGCGTCCAAACTCGCGCTGAAGTGGCAAATATTTTGCTTGATAGGTAAGCCGAACATGTTTTTTCCTTCTTTTCTCAATCGTTTTTCATATTTTATGAATTTATGATGATGCCTATGATCATTTTCGGTAGATATTATTCAATATATGTAATCTTTCACCTGACGACAGTAAATTATTGTCAATGAGTAGCATAAAACGGCCGTATTTGTTGTCTATGTATATATATATACCGATTCTAAATAAAATTTACTTACTTACTTACTTGCGAGGTAAACAAACACGAATTTTAACATCCATGCTGCAGCATCCGTGCTACTGGCATAAAAATAGATAAAAATAGATTTGGCCTCGCTCAGGTCAGTGCATAATTAATTAGCTTCCAGTAACGATGGTCAGCTTTTTTAAATCGAAAAAACAACGCTTCGCAGCGTATTCGCCAATAATTCGGTGTTTAATCTTCATTTTATGAAGGTCAGTACGGAAAACGACAATAATTTTGGGTATGAAGAAATTACGATTTTGGTAGACAATAAGACAGAAGGAATTTTTAATACAACATTCATCATTTATTTCATGAAAACCGGCTGTTAAACTCGATCTTGGTAAAATGTGTAAATTACGTTTTTATATTTTGTCAGTCGTGTATACTTGATTGCATATATTCATTAACACAGACTCCAATCTAATTAGAATTCGATTTGATCGCTCCCGGTTGTGTCGTATGACATAGCAAAATCGGGAGCAATTAAAGATCGAATTTTAATTAGATTGTACAGACTCGATCTTTGGCGAAATATGTATTCCGTTTTCATTTGTTGTGTATTCGTTTTTTACTTCTGTCAACGGTGAATACACTATCGATACCATACAAATTCATAACTAAATGAAAACAAACATCCACGTTTTCTCAACTCGATCGTGTATACGTACCCATCCGTAAAAAATCGATAAATGTACAAACATCTATATGATATAAAGATATATAGATAAGATAATTATATATAAAGATTATCGATAAAATCCGGCCCAACAAGGTATTAGATTGAACGGGAAAGTATCAATTTGACGGTGTAGCACTAAATCTCTCGAGGCAAGCCTATTCTCCGCGATTTGGCATTAATCCCCAAGGTTCACACTGAATTTCCGCGTAAAAGTATTAAAATTTAATACGTTACCCCTTAATTGAAGATTATGCCAATGTACTAGAGGTACTACGCTTCAAACTCTACATAATTAACAAATGTGTTAATATATAGTTAATTCTTATAACCACTTCCATTATATATGTATTTGTACTTACAGTTTTGTACAGAGATTTATCGACTTCACTCTCGTTTATCTGAAACAAGATTAGAAATGAAACCAAGATTTCCACGAAAACGTATGACTAGTTTTAAAGAGTAGAAATGAAACCACAATTTCCAAGAAATCCTATGTTATCATTATTCGACGCATACATTAGTAGTGTGCTATGTTACGGATGTAAGGTATGGGGTTTTCATAAATACCCTGTAATCGATAGAGTACATATTTAATATTGTAAACGTATATTAAATGTTAAAACATGTACTCCTAATGTTATGACACATTATCAGTTTGTTAGATACCCTTTGTTCGCTACAAGAAAGATACGCATTTTTAAATACTGGTTAAAATTGATGAATACAGATAATTGTATATTAAATGGTTGTTATAATTATTTATATGATATGTATTTAAAAAATCCAAATGATACAAATAAGTGGGTGTGCTGTGTACGTAGTGAATTATGTCGTATCTGTTTAAACAATTTGTGGCATGCATAACAATCTTTATGTAAAGAGCATCTTGTAATTATCAAACAGAGAATGTATGATATAGCTAAGCAAGAGTTTGACGAAATTGTGTATACATCAACTAAATGTAACTTATATCAGTATCTTGTACCTACAGTACAGCTGACAGCATACACTGATAAATGCTGAGCATAATCTGGATGCTGCGCCAGGCTCAGCATTTTCGCTGATGGTCTGCTAATTAACCCCAAGGTAATAAACAGGGCCATAAAATACCTGGTCAGTAGTGTCTTGTTGATTTCACAGGTGATCTACAGGTAAATATATACACCTGTTTGTGTCACATAACAGGAAATATTTGGATTTCAGTGACATTGAAAATTTGCCAATAAAATAATATTTTCAAAATTTAATATTTAAACAAATAATTGAAATGAAATCATAATTTTGTGTTGGATATATAAGAATTTATAACTGAAAATATGGCAAAGAAGAACAAGATTAATTGTGTGATGCTATTTTAATAAATAGATTAATTAATTAAGATTAGATTTAATATTTTAAGAATTTTCTTTCTATGTAATGTGCATGTGTGTACATGTTAGTCATGTATTTAAGAGTTTTTTTGTTGTTTTTTTTCAACTTTGACAAAAATGTTATAGTTGTTCTTTTATGATACATGTATTTAAAATTTTAATTTGTTTTATTTTGTAATTAATTTTATCTGTTTTTGCAGAGGAATAATATATTTAATTTGCTTTATCAATTTAATCAAATAAATGTAATCCAATTTCAAAGATATACTTGTTACTATGTTTTGATTTTTTTTAATCCATTTTATCCGAGGTAATATTAATTTCTTTTCTTTTCATAGTTTATTTTGTGACATGTCAGGTTTTTTCTTTGTTATTCAGGACATTTCTTGAACATTTTTTTTTCACATTTTTATTCTTCTTTTGTTAAACATACATTCTAAACATTTAAAAAATATTCCAGTTGATTATAAATATACTCTTTTCAATATAAAAAATGACAAATTAAGTATGTTTTTGTAAATTAACGCACAGATATGGTAAACATAGAAAATCTCAATCAATGAAGGATTTATGGACACTTGTAATTTGCCAATGTCAAATTGTATTTTCAACTGACTGTTGAATGTAGTCTACAGTTTTAGACTATAATCTGTAGTGAATTTGTAATGTTCTGTGTGGACTTATGATATATATTTTTTTTGTTTTTTGGTGATATTGTGTATGTGCTTTGTCTTATTTATGATCAGTATAATTGTAAATATTGAATATATGTATACCTATATGTTGTATGACATTGGTTAATAAAGAATTGAATTGACTAGTTTTACCTGATAATCATTAGTTTAAATTTGTGTCATGTCATGATGTGATATACAGGTGCTAATTTAAATTATCTATATTTAGATCAAATGAATTTGATAACAACGAGGACAGGGTTGCACAACTCTCAATTAAATTTAAGTGTCAATTAAAACTTAATTTACACTTAAATTTACTTAGAATGTACATTAATTTAATTTGCACTTAAATACTCTACACTAGGTCACATGCACTAGTGCCACGGAATTACACCCTCCCCTTTTTACATTTTTTGTTTACATTTTATTTTTTTTTAAATCTCTTAACTCTTTGCTATTTATTCAAGTTTGATTAACGATTGAATTACCGCAATGTTAAAAAAAAATTGTCACCCAACATGAGAGCGATGGAGAAAAATCAGATTTATCAAAAACAAAGGGGGGTATACAATTATACAGAGAGTTTATAATCTTATTTAGCAATGCATCATCTTTACAGTTAAATCAATATGTATATGGACGATTATTGATCTATTTAAACTGTTTTCAGATATTTGATGTGGTTACATTATTTCCACATTTCCACGTCAAATAACACATCGATGGTAATATGAGTTTATTGTACCGTAATGCACAATTAATATTCTTGTTTAATTAGAAATGTAAAACATAATAGGAATATGATTAATCCTATAAAAATATTCATGTTTGGGACCGTCGTGGTTGTGATCGTATGGTAGTTGGATTTGCAACTACCTGTGCAAACAGTGCCTATCACCACTGACGTTGTGAGTTCGAATCCCGCACATGGAGATGTGTACTCGATACAACATTTGTAATATAGTTTGTCATTCACTTGCGACAGGTCGGTGGATTTCTCCACCAACAAAACTGTTTAAATTTTAAGCTATCCATAAATGTGTTTTTGGACGTAATATTATATTGTGTGGGAGAGGAAGGATGCAAGGAAGAATCGGACATAAAGCTAATTTTCAGAATGAACAAAAAACATATTTGATCCTTGCACGGGGTAAAATAATATGTGTGTACGAAACATGTTGAATGACATTCGGACGTGAAACGACAGAGGCCGGTAACAATCATGCACTAGAAGAATGTTTTTTTTAATTTCCTACTCCATTCTTAATAATTAAGAAAAACCTTGTTAAATGAAGAATTTCTTTTTAAAATAAGAAAATTCAGTTATATCAAGGATTTATATAGTACAATGTACATGGATCTACTATATAAATCCTTGGTTATATTATGAAACGGTCAGTTATATTAAGAAAACAAGTCAGTTAAATTAAGAATTTTCCTGTTATTACATCCAATCAGAATCGAGCTTTGCATGATATGTCCCACGGCAATATTGTTGTCGTGTACTGATATACAGCGTCAAGGTCAAATTATGCAATAATAGATTACACAATGTTACAGTCTGCTTCTATCGTTATTTTTATAGATTTCCATATATGGCTCTGCCTTCATCCTTATTTTTAGGAATTAGTTTATCCAATCATAAATCGTCAAATAAATGCAACATCGTACAAAATTATCTACAATAGTGGCATGTGTTTAACTAATTTGAAACTATTATTTTAATTTTAAATAATTCTCAAGGAAAGAAAGATGTATTAATGATAATAGTAATAATAAATAAAAGAAAGTTAAATAAAGAAAACGTAAATGTTTTTGAATCACTGTTTTTTTTTTATTATTCAATCACACAACTATAGTAATCAGCGCATGCGTGGAGGAAGGGCGTCCTGTTTTTGACAGAGCGATTCCAAAGCAAAATTTCACATTACAAAATCCATTTTTCATAATAATTTTTACATATTTTTGAATATCTCCAGTCACATTTTTGTATCCTATCAAAACCAAACGTGTACAATGTATTTTAGAGGAAATATCACCAAAAACAATCAGGTTTCTAATGCCGCCAGAAAAAGTCACATGACCACACGTACATCGACACATGACTTGATACAAAAACAAACACAAAAAAAGTGTCAACATCCGGTCAAGCTTAGTAAATAGAGGTACTATCATCTTTACCTTACTTTATACCCACCTGTTAACTAACAAGACTATTTCTGATTACCTGTGCCCTTTGGTAGCCGAGGGGACGAAGATTTAACACCTCAATCACACTCTTGACTCGAGCCAACCAGAATTCAGGTATATATATATATATATAGTATTTATCTCATTAATACATTATTAATATTTATTCAATATGAAACTAAACTGTACTATCTTTATCATTTCATGTATCTTACTTGTTTGCCAACATGCAAAACTCAAATTACACACCAATAAGAATGTAACTGCACCAACATGTAAATTCCAAAGCCATTTCACAAGTGTTGTTGGTTTAGTACTGAAAGTGAACAAAAGTAGACCTGTTCAAAAGTACTTATTCATACTTCTGCTAGCAAATGCATTTGATATAGAAACAAATCCTGGACCAAGATTTCCTTGTGGTGCCTGTACAAAAGCGGTCACATGGAAACATAAAGCAATTTGTTGTGATAGTTGTGATGCTTGGTTCCATATTAACTGCCAAGGTATCCATTCAAATGCTTACAGATTCTTGGATGCAAGTAATATATCATGGGAATGTATACAGTGCGGAATGCCAAATTTTTCAACGTCGCTATTTAACTCGACATATTCAATTGAACTAGAAAATTAGTACTCAAACCTTAGCAACTGCTCTGAATTGAGCAGCCCTGGTTTGCCAAAAGCAACATCATCTCCAAATAAAGAAACGAAATTGAAGCCAGATAAAAATGAACATAAGAAAAAATTGGAAATCAAGTACGTAAACCTATCAAAATTATAAATATAAATTTTCAATCCATCTGTAATAAAAAAAAACAGACCTTCTAGAAATTATTAACTCAGTTAAACCAGATATTATCATAGGGACTGAGACTTGGTTAGATAAGTCGATACCATCTACTGACTACTTTCCAAATAACATGTACAACATCTTTAGAAATGACAGAGCACCAAACACAAAAGATAAAAGCCATGGTGGCGTATTATTAGCCATCACAAAAGATTTCATTAGCTCGGAAATAACGGAGCTAAAACCAAACTGTGAAATAGTATGGGCTGAAATCAACATCACTGGTACAAAAAAGATCTGTGTAGCCAGTTATTACCGCCCACCATCAGATGATGGCACAGCACTTGATCAGCTCAATATCTCATTAAGTAGATTAGACAAAACAAATTCTTCAAACATATGGGTTGGAGGAGACTTTAATCTAGGTAACATAGACTGGTCAATTCCTTCATTCATAACTGTAAAACCAGATGCAAAACAACACCACCAACGGCTTAATATAATTACAGACCATAACTTACATCAAGTAACTGACAAACCAACACGAAATGAGAGAACATTAGATCTTCTACTTATGAACAATCCATCAAACCTTAATAAATTATGCACTTTCCCTCCAATTGGGCTAGCAGACCATGACATCGTCTAAGCTGAAATTGACACATGGTTTAAAAGAGTCAGAGAAACACCAAGAAAGGTAATGAAATACAAGGAGGCAAATTGGGATCAAATTAAAAAAGATCTGGAAAATACTTTAACAACCATAAATAACATATATGAAAAGAGTGATACAAACATACTCTGGAACACATTCAAAAATGACATAATTAATTCTATTGAATCAAACATCCCACATAAACTATTTACTTACAAACAAAGACTTCCCTGGATAAACAACAATTTACGCAAACTTATAAATAAAAAGAACAAATACCACAGGAAGAAAAACCAAAATCCTTCAATGTATAAAAAACTGAAAC
Source organism: Bathymodiolus brooksi (assembly GCA_963680875.1). NCBI lineage: Eukaryota > Metazoa > Mollusca > Bivalvia > Mytilida > Modiolidae > Bathymodiolus > Bathymodiolus brooksi. Next base: position 21,361,135 of record OY804586.1, read on the forward strand.
ATACAGTACAAAAAGAACAACGCAAAGCTTACTGGAAATATATTGAGAACATCATATTTGACCTATCCATTAAAGACTCCGATCAACATCAGTACTCGGATTTTAAACCAAAAAAGCTTTTTAGCTACTTCAAAAGTATTAGAAAGGACAACTCGGGCATAAGCCCACTGAAAAAGGATGGTATACTCTATACTGATACAGTAGAAAAAACGAACATTCTTAACCAACAGTTCCAATCAGTATTTGCACACGATCCACCACATGACATACCTGACAAAGGACCTAGTCCTCATCCTATAATGGAACAAATCCACATAAACGATAAAGGTGTACTGAACCTCTTAAACAACCTTAACCCTCACAAAGCATGCGGTCCAGACAACATAAACAGTAGAGTGATGAAAAACCTAAAAGATCAGGTTGCTCCAATTTTGACCAAAATATATACAAAATCAATAGAAACTGGCACCATACCCAAAGACTGGAAACACGCAAATGTTGCACCAGCATTCAAAAAGGGCGAAAGATACAAAGCAGAAAATTACAGACCAATATCACTAACATGCATCTGCTGTAAACTGATGGAACATATAATAACCAGCAACATTATGAAACATCTCGACTCAAACAATATTTTATATGATTTACAACATGGTTTCAGAAAAGCAAGATTATGTGAGTCGCAACTCCTTCCTTTCATACAAGAATTAAATGCCAGCAATAACAAAAACATACAAACAGACTTGATTATTTTGGATTTTGGCAAAGCCTTCGATAAAGTTTCTCACCGTAGATTATTATACAAACTGGAATATTACGGAATACAAACCCATACTCTAAACTGGATTCAGGCATTTTTATCAGATAGAACACAGACAGTAGTAATCGATGGAGTAACATCTAACACAGTGCCAGTAACATCAGGCGTTCCACAGGGTACAGTACTCGGCCCAATTCTTTTTCTAATTTATATCAATGACTTTCCGGAATATCTTACACTTAGCAAACTAAGACTCTTTGCAGATGAAAGTATCATTTATAAAGAAATAACATGTCAGGACGACTGCATGAAACTACAATCTGACCTTGATGCAGATGCAAGGTGGGAAGCCGATTGGCTTATGGCTTTCCACCCAGATAAATGTACAGTACTCACCATCACTCAAAAGAAAACACCCTTCAAACATGACTATATACTTCACAATCACATTCTCGAACCAGTAACTTCAGCAAAATACCTTGGAGTTACACTACAATCTAACCTTAAATGGAACACCCACATCGACAATATCACTTCAAATGGAAATAAATCTCTCGGATACTTAAAAAGAAATTTACAGATATCAAACCCTGAAGTAAAATCTCGGGCATACCAAACACTAGTGAGGCCAAAACTTGAATACAGCTGTAGTATCTGGGACCCTTATACACATGACAACATAAACAAACTAGAAATGGTTCAAAGACGAGCTGCTCGCTATGTTCAAAACAATTACCATAATACTAGCAGTGTCACTTCAATGATTGACACTCTAGGTTGGCCAACTTTAGCTGAGCGCCGTCTTAAAACCAGATTGATCATGTTGTTTAAAATAACACACGCTTTAATTGCTATCCCAAACATCATACTGATCCCAACTGACAGCAGAACTAGAAAATCCCACAATCAGACATTTAGGCATATAACAACACAAAAAGATACATACAAATGGTCATTTTTTCCACACACTATAGTACAATGGAACATCTTACCACAGACAATTATCTCAAGTCCATCTATAGACTCTTTCAGAGAACAGCTAACACCCGCTGTTCTCTTAAACATTTAAATTTCAAATACAATTGTACATAGTTTTAATTTTTTTGTTTTGTTTTATTCACACTTTTGATTTCACTTTATTTCACTTTATGAAATTTATGTAAATATTTTTGTAAATACCCACGCATGCAACAGTACGTAATCTTCAACGTCTTGAAGGAGTATTGTATACCTAAAGAAGAAGATAGTACGTATGTACCAAAACTCCAAATACGGTATTAATAATAAGAGGTAATCTGATAATTGCTTGTTTCTTTTTCAGGTAAATAATATACAATATATTAATTTTGCATGCTTTTGTTCAGGTTCTTTGTTCTTTGTTACAAGTTTTATTTTTTGATTTGTGTTATATAACGGGAAATCATCTTTTTGCATAATACAATGTTAAATTTGCGTTAAATAATGTGTGCCTCAATTTTCTTAGGAAACAAGTATCTCACGGAACACGGCATTCATTAATTTAGAGTGCAACAATGTACATTGTGCATTTTAAATGCAAGTCATGAATATTCCTATCTTGTCCTGAAATAAATATGTATTGGGTTTGAGATATCGGCTTCTTAAAGGGAAACTTCGCGATTTTTTACATGTTAGCTAAATATGTTCCTGGTGATATAAAATACATATTCACAAAGTGTTATCGACATATTTCCACAAATAACGAAGCAAATCGCAAATTTGAAATTTTAATTTCTATTTTTTCCATCAGGCTGTGACGTTTCAGCCCGATAATGCATTGTGGGATTGAAATTTAAAGTTTGGGCCGCTGTAACTCGAATAATTCAGCGCTCTCTATCCGCTATCACTACTCGAGGGCTTGAACTCCCCTTGTGATAAAAACGCGTCAGCTCTCTCTGAAAGAGAGAGCCAATCAGCGATGATTATTTGTCGAGTATGCCCAAGGCTGTTCTTTCAATTTCCGGTAATGTTTACAAACAACAAGAAATGGAGATCGACACAGCGCTTAGTGAGATTGAATCAAAATATGACTTTACATTTAAAGAAAAACAGCTCACTACCATCAAATCCATTATTGAAAATAAGGATACCATTGACCTATGTTTACAAACATTTCCTAAGCTCCTCCTTCTTTTAGCGCCAAAAGTCACCAGCAATCGTAGCTACTCGGCCATTCTCGCTACCCTATTTGCAGGGTAGCGAGAATGGCCAAGTAGTTACGATTGAAGTCACCACCAGTGTGCATGCTAATTTGAAACTTCGGTTGACGCGTTAATGTAGCAAAGCGTAATATAACGACTGGATTATTCGGGTTAGGGTCGCTGATGTTAAATTCCCTTCATTTAAAGCGCTCAGAGGGCTGTAATTTAAATCTAATAACCATTGGAAAATTAAATACTGAAGTGAACAGATACGTACCTTTTTGACAAACAACTATTTTAAATGAACAAAATGTTTCATTTCCTTTATATTTACAACGGGAAGAGTGTTTTACAACAGTCACCTATATTCACTATATGTAGGATCCCTTTTACAATTATGTTCATTTTGTTTTACTGCTAATGTGCTGAAAAATATAATGACGTTACGCGCGATGTTCGTTCCTATAAATGTAACAGACGTAACACAAAATGAACGACGTTTTTTAAAGTTTTTTTTTATGATTTGTGTTTGTATATTGCGTAGTTTGCATAAAATAATGGATGTGTTTTTATACTAAGCTGCGTAGTAAATGGATCTCGAAAATAATTTTCCTTCGAATTAAATAAATGTTGACTATGTTACATGACTAACCAAATAATTCTCAAAGAACAATTAAAAATGTCAAGTCTCGGTGTTGATTTTGTCTCATGTACATTTATCCTTTTCTTCAAGAAATAAAATGAGTTACGTCCCTTGGTTTGTCAAGACTCACCGAGAGAACAGCTCCAGCAAAAGTTTAATTTAAAGTATTTCTTGTTCACTATGGAAGACATAAGTACGCGCAGTGGTAACAAACTGACTGAAGAACAAATTGAGCAACTAATAAAACGACTCAGGGGTGTAGAACACATAGAACCCATTGTTACAATCGAAGATTCAAATGTAAACAATGAAAAAATGGCGACGTTCGCCGAGGTAGTTAACAATCAGAGCAATAATAAAAACAATACAGACGAATCTGATAGTAAACACGGGGAACAAAATAAAGATTACGCATCTGGTGATTCAGTAAAGCCCCTATTTTTAGTCGATCAAGACGTGTTTGGTTCCACCAAACCCGATAGAACTCACTGGCTCACCAACGTAGAGATATATAAAGCGGTAGGCTCCAAAGTCCCAGCCGAATGCATAAAGGGGATACAGCGTATTAGAGATATGTGGAGGATTTATATGGACAATACAGAGGATAGAATTACTCTAATTGTGGAAGGTTTAAATCTACGTGGTAGGAGGGTACCCCTTCACACACAAAATCCTCGGAATCCTCAAAGATTTCGACCTGATACCATCCGCATTAAAGTCAAAAATATCCCTCTTTCCGCTGATGACGGCCAAATTCACGTACTTTGACTCTAGAAGGCTGCAATATTGAAGGTATCTTTAGGGAAAAACTTAGAGTGGATGGGAGATTAACTAACTGTGATACAGGTGACAGACTAGTCATCAGTAAACCACTCCCACACCCACTTCCAAGGAGTCTTCAAATAGGCAAGTACTGGGGGAGGATATTCCATCCTGGTCAAGTAGAAACCGACAATCAAAGCAGGGAGAATAATAAAAACTGTCACAAATGTCTCAAGCCAGGACACTTCATGTATCAGTGCACAAGTGATTGGGTGTGTAGGTCAAGCAATCAGCAAGGTCATAAAATGGTTGACTGTCCTCATGATCTTCTTTTCCCTGATCCAAACATAAGTGTACATGATGGTGTTGAGGAGGAAAATCTGACTGAGCATGATGAGGATGATGATGCAAGTCAAGCTGAGGATTCTCAACCCCACAACAGAGCTGTAAAAGCAATTACAACGGACAAGGAAGACAAAGACATAGAAGCAAAAGGAAATAAAAAAGTGAAAATCATTGAAACTGATAAATCAGAAAATAAACAAGTTAAAGCTGGTCAAAAAACTATGGACAATTTCATGAAAACTTCAAACAGGCCTAGTGCAATTCAAAGGACTCCACCAACTCCTACTGAGAAATTACATGATCAACAAGGAAGCAGTAAAGGTCGAAAGAAGTTAAAACCAAGCAACAGGAAAACTTAATCATCATTTAGTGTGCTATTTGAAATAAGTTTCTTTTTATCTTAAATTAAAATTTAAAACAATTTACAAAACTACTAATGTTATTTAAGCTCCAACAAAGAGTAAAAATGTTGTATATCATTAAAAACCTAATTGAGGGTTATATGATGTTTAATGAAGATATAAGAAGTAAAAAATCATTACAACATAAGAAGTATACTATTAATAGATGTACCTTTATATTGATGTTTTTTATGATAAATCTGACTATAGATTTATACTATTATTATGAATATGTAAACATGTATTTAGTGTGTACATATAACATGGCTCGTTACTATTTTCATATTGTTATTCTCTCAGTTTTCCTTTACAAAACAGTATGTATTTTCTTTACAAAGCAACACATATTTATTTATCCCATACAATTACAATTCAGGTTTCCACCTAATCTATTTTTAACCATCGTTAATACACATGAGATGTGTCACGCCAAATATAGCACGTGGTTATACATATATATATTCCTTTTAAATATAAATGTAAACAAAAGAGAAACGCTAATAAAACAAATTGGCTATAGCCAAGTGTCATATAAAATATATAGAAAAAAATACTTACCAGTGGGTAAAACATCACAGATACTTCCTGTAAGTGAATTATTTGTTTTCACGATCACTGCATTTAAAATATTTTCAAGCTTCATAATGTTTGTACTAATGTTACACTATGAACCAAGTTTATGGAAAGAATATTATCCACATGTTAAATATAATCCTGTCTGTATTGAGTCGCATAAATGTACTTTTAAAGGTCGGATAGTCTGTATTAAATATAGGTCGAGGCCAGTACATGAGATGTTAAAAAATATATTAGGATACATACACGGAAAAGTTCGCATGCTATTTACGGGTATAGAAATATGCAAAAATGATATTAAATGTTGCATATTTGTAATATTATGTAGATATTGTAGATTAACTATGTTTTTTTTTCTATTTGACAAAATTAGAATTGCTATATATAAAAAAAAAATATGATAGTGTGTAAATATGGGATATTAATGACCCTTTCGTGGTTAAAAAAAATAGAATTGTTACATATCAAATACAAATCTTATCTCATAAAAAATGTCTGTCAAACATATGATAAATTTATGTAGCTTAAATGTGAACGGTTTGCAAAACAGAGAGAAAAGAGGTCGAGCTATAGAATGGGTCAAGTCAATGAAATGTGATATAGCTTATTTTCAAGAAACACATTTCGATCAGAATATTGAAAACGAAATAAATTTCAATACAGATTTTAACGTTTATGGTAGTATAGGAACATCTGCTAGTAGGGGGTAGCAATATTTATTAATAAAGCAGTCAATTATAAGGTCATTGACAAGGTTACTGATGAAAATGGCAGAATTGTTTTATTAAATGTACAGATAGATGATGCAGTTTTTTCGTTAGTATGCATTTATGCACCAAATAGCAAAACTTTAAGAAACATGTTTTTTAAAAAGGTAAGTAATTTCTGTAAAGAACATGGGACGGGTATTCTTGTGGTCGGGGGAGATTTTAACGAGATAATGCAAGACATAGATCGTAGAAGTTTACGTACAGGCAATGTTTGTAAGCAATCAGTAAATAGTTTAAAGTCCTTTATAAAAACTAATAAGTTAATTGATGTCTGGAGGATATATAATGAAAACAGACAACAGTTTACATGGCGTAGGAAAGACAAAACACAAGCTAGTCGGATTGATATGATTCTTTTAGGAAAATTTTTTTTATCGCTTGTTCAAAGCTGTAAAATTAAACCTGCGGTCATACAGTATACTGATCATCAAAGTGTGGTTTTAACCTTTCGGTCGGGGGTGTCTGAAAAGAGAAGAGGGTATTGGAAAATTAATAATTCTGTAATACAGGAATATGATTATAAACAGTTAATAAATAAAGTAATTGATAAATATTTAATACAGTATCATAATAATAAGATCGACATAAGATTATTATGGGACGCAATGAAAGTTGAAATTCGAGAAGTAACCACTATGTATTGTAAAAACAAATCAAAATTAACTAGAGAACTTAGACATAAATTAGAAAGTGAATTAGAAAAAAAAATTATGGTAAGGGATAATCAAAGCGAGGAAAACGATAACTTAAATAAAGTTATTCATAATATTGAAATAGAACTTGTAAAAATATATGACCAAAAAGCTAAAGGGGCACAAATTAGATGTCGTGAGAAATGGGTGGAATATGGGGGAAAAAATAACTCATATTTTCTAGGTCTGGAAAAACAGAGGCAAATTAAAAAGTCAATAAACAAATTAATAGATGAAAACAATGAAATATTAACTGACCAGATGTACATTCTTAGTACTATTAAATCATATTATGAAAAATTGTATACTACAAAATATCCTGATGAAAATCTAACCAGTAATTATATTTTTGATACAAAATTAGAAAACAGGCTTCAGGATCAGGATCAATCAATTTGTGATGGAAGGGTAACTGAAGAAGAGTGTTCTAATGCAATAAATAATATGAAATCAAATAAAGCCCCAGGTTTGGATGGACTAACAGTAGAATTTTATAGAGAATTTTGGGGAAAAGTCAAATTTTTTTTAATTGATGTTCTAAATAAAAGCTATGATGAAAAGCTACTGAGTTTTTTTCAGCGGACTAGTGTTTTATCTTTATTGTTTAAAAAGGGGGATCCCTTAGTTCTAGATAATTATAGACCTATTTCTCTTTTAAATGTTGATTTAAAACTTCTTTCTTATGTTCTAGCACAGCGTTTAAAAAAAGTTTTAGAAAAAATTGTAAATAAAGACCAAACTGGATATATTAAAAACAGGTTCATTGGCTTCAATCATAGACAAATACAAGACATTATTGATTTTGCTGAATCTTATAATGTTGAAGGGGCAATAGTCTTTGTTGATTTTAAAAAAGCGTTTGACTCACTTGAATGGACATTTATCTTGACAACTTTAAAACATTTTGGGTTTAACGAATCGTTTATAATTTGGGTTAAAACTTTATACAGTAACATTCAAACTTGTGTAATGAACAATGGCTGGATATCAGAGATTTTCAAAAACTCGCGCGGAATACGTCAAGTTTATCCTTTATCTGCTTTGCTATTTGTTTTATCAGTTGAAATCATGGCTCTTCGAATAAGAAATAATAAGGATATTAAAGGTTTTCAGATAAAAATAGATGAACAAACACATAGTATAAAAATTTCGCAATTAGCAGATGACACAACACTATATTTTAACTCTAAAAACGATATATCCGTTGCTATGAACGAAATTGAAATTTTTGGTAATTTTTCAGGTTTAATGATAAATAGAAATAAGACAGAGGGGTTGTGGATTGGGAAACTAAAACACAGTAAAGATAAGGAAGAAAATATTAAATGGACAAACAAACCAATAAAGACCTTAGGTATTTATTATGGTCATGATTACATAGAATGTGAAAAACTTAATTGGGAAAAAAAAATTGAAAAAATGAATAGCTTATTTTTGTCATGGTCAAAGCGAAATCTCTCAATATTGGGTAAAGTACTAATCATTAAAGCTTTGATTATACCTATTTTTACTTTTATTGTTAGTTCCTGTGTTATTCCAGAAAAATACAAAAAAGAGATAGAGAGTAAGTGTTTTAAATTTATATGGAATGGGAAACCAGATAAAGTAAAAAGAAATACATTGATAGGAGATTTTGAGAAGGGTGGACTGAAAATGATAGATATAGAAAGTTATTTTATATCTTTGAAGGCATCATGGGTAAGTAGATTAGCTGACTCAAAATTTTCGAATTGGAAATTGATACCACTAAAATATTTAAATGTATTTGGGAAAATATGGCTTATTCTTAAAATGAACATAGATGTGAAAAAACATAAACAGTTTCTAAATAATATCCCCGAATTTTACAAAAATGTTTTGACCAGTTGGATAAAAACAGGTGGTGGTCAATTAAGTTCACCATTGACATTCAGTAATGTAAGAAAGCAAATTTTATGGGGAAATAGATTTATTACATTTGAAAAAAAATATTTATTTTTTAAAGAATGGATTAATAGTGGAATATTTTTTGTTAATGATATAATAGATAATAATGGTAAAATTACGCAAGAATTTATTCTTCACAAGTTAAAAAATAAATCTAATTGGATATCTGAATTTAGTATTCTCAAAAAAGCTTTTCCAAAGAATTGGATAGACATTTTAAAAACAGAAAGCTCAGTTAAAAGCATTGTAAATATCAAAAAAGATTATTTCATCTGGAACAATCAGTTTATTAATTTATCTACATTGTCTAATAAGTTTTTATATAATAAACTGGTGAATGTTAAATTTTCAAACCCTATTGGTACACATTATTGGATTAATTATTTAGTGTTGTCTGAAAAACCAAATACAAGTAGTCTATATTTTTTCATTTTCAAATTTCTTGACGAAAACAAATTTAAAATGTTCAGATGGAAACTTTTTCATTTTATTATACCAAATAAAGTTTTACTTTCCAAATGGAAAATTGTTGGGAATAGTTTATGTAATTTCTGTAAATTAGATGAAGATTAATCTCATTATTTTATTACTTGTACCTTTCTAAAAGAGTTTTGGACAAAATTTCAGAATTTAATGAAGGGTTTGGGTATCGAAAACAAAATTACTTTGAATCATATAGTACTTGGATACAAGATAGATGATAAAAACTATCTTGCATTAAATTTTTTGATAACAGTTGTAGGGTTTTCCATCTACAAATCGTACTATATATCTGAACAGAAAACAAAGTATATTGATGTTTATAGAATATTTGCCAATGAATATATTAAAAGAATAAATGAAAATAAAACACTTCAAAAGTGTTCTTTTTTAATGAAAGTAAAAAATTATATAATAAATGCAAAATAAATAAATGTTTTCAAAAGGTATTAAATAGAAATTGTATTTAGGTTGTATATATATTTCATGTAATTCTGATTATAGCCCTGGATAATCAGAACAAGATGTAACAGGGAAACACCAAAAGGAGCTTGGACTTTTGGCGTGTTAATTGTAGCAAGCATTTGAATAAAATATATTACGTTGTTAAAAAAAAAAAAAAAAAGAAATAAAATGATTTGTATTCAATCAGTTAAAAAATACAATATAAATTTTCCACAGAAGAATATGATGTTTTGTATTTTGCTGTTTCTGTCGGATCGTTGTCTCATGGACAATTATTCCACGTTTCAGTATTTTCCATTGACTTCATAAAAGAAAAAAAAAACATTATCAAAACATATATACAAGTAGTTTTATCACATTATACTTCCATTTCATCTAAAACTGATAAAATATCCAAATGTGTAGTCTCAGTAAGATTAAGTGCACCATTCAGACATTGAAGTATTGGAGAAATATAAATTATAGACGCAACTGAAATAATCGAACGTTTTCAATCCAACAATTTGAATGATAAAAGTTTTCTGGTTCGGTCAAAATAACAACCATGGACAATTTTACTTCCTTTTCCGTAAGTTATACCCCAATCATCGTTAGTGTCTTTCGTGAGAACTTGAGGACATGAACTTGCCCTAAATAGATAATAATTGGAGTCCGATTCATCCGTGTACACCGCAAGAATAGTTCCTTCCGCGATTAGGTCCGCCATTTCATACTCGTCGTTTTGCGTGCTTTGAACAGATCGAGAATTCCGGTTATTATCAATATATATTGGAATTGTCACCTTACCTCCAATGGCATTGTTTGTACAGTTATTATAATTACCAATAATACAGTTTTCACACGTATAGCACGATATATTGCGAACTGCTAAAGTATCATTATTTGATTTTGTTGAAACGACTTGATGTTGACGCCTAATGCCAGGAACTGCTTTGAATGAAATATTGTTTCTGTCATGTTTTTCAACATAGCGAAAGATACGGCGCTTACAATAAGTAGACTTAGTATCTTTTAAATGATTTTCACAGTAATTGAAAAATTCGGATGCTGTTTGTATTATTTCGCTACCACGATAAACAGCCTAATCCACTTGATTCTTTAAAAAGCCACCAGCGGCATCCTGCGGACCCTTAGCATGACTTGTCTCAAAACAATTTCTTCTGAAGAGATCGTAGCCATCTTCAGTGCAAATGTTTTTATTAAGTCCAAAACAATTTCTAGATTTATACGTTTGTGAATTCGTGTATTACTTTCACGTTATATTGAATAGAGTCTAAATAGTCCCGAATAAGGTTTTGAACTTTTTCAGTGAAAAATTGATCATGATTGTCATCAGGGCTAATCACGAAAAAGTGTTATGTTACGATATACGGTATATCGGGTAAACTTTCAACACCGTCAACTTCTAGAATAGCAGGTCTATAAATTACGGATACATGAATGGACACCTAGGTGCGCTGAAAATATGTTTGTTGTAATTCAAAATTTTCTTTGCAACCATAATTTTCAGAATAGGAATGAATAACAACGCAGTGATTCGACAACAAATTTTCTCTGAGACTCGACAGCTGTTCATTTTACCACTGTGCTCGAAATTGGTGTCCTGCAAATTTATCAAGTAACTCCTTAAAATAATTGAACATTATTCCCGATTTTGTACATTTTCTAACAAGCGTAAGTTTCCCATGAGACATCCGGGGCATCTTCCGACAGGCTCATCTCTAAGTCAGAACACTTAAGTAACTTAACCCCACATTTACAACACTCACGGTCTAAACAAGACGCTAGGAAGCAATTTTGAACTGGATCTTTATCACAAAGTATAGCTACAGTTATATCCGTCAGATGTTCGTATGCATGGTATATATCATTATCATCTTCAGAAATACTTGGAATAGTATTTTGTTCTTCTAAATTTCATTGATTGCAAGAACAATGATTTAACCTCTACATGGTACCGACAGCAACAGGTAATTCTATCTTTCGGCCTAGCTGCACGGACGAAGTAGGGTTTTAATCTCTCAAATGTTCTTTGGCTCATTTTTATGTCGGATGTCTTGTACGAAAGTCATTAAAAATCTCTGTCTGGGGTTTATCTAATATATATATGGGATGCTTTGAAAACTGTTTTCGGCCGATACAAACACGCTTCATGTCGTTTGTATTACCGGAAGGACGGGAGTTGTTCGGAAGTAAACATTTGTGTACGGACCCGTTTTCCAGTTGACAGCCGTTGTAATGGGAGACCTATTTTCTTTGCTAGTAAAGATTTCTTATGTTCTTTCTGCACGTTTAAAGGGATATTGTCTACCAGCTGCGTAATTTTTTCATACCCAAAATTATTGTTGATTTCCGTACTGACCTTCATAAAATGAAGATTAACACCGAGTTATGTTGCAAAAGATACGATTTATTGACAAAAAAGACCCAAAAAAGAATTATTGTCCGGATGACAATATTCAAATCTATTCATATGGCCTTCTATGCGAACACGTCTTGAGCATGCGCACTGTTTAGAAACAATAAACAACATGTGGTTCTTGGGCAAAAGAGAAACTGTCAACGCGTGGAAGAAAGCGGACTTTGACGGATTCAGAGATAAAGAGGAATAGAAGTGAGGTATCTTCCAAATGGAACAAATGCAGGATATATGTAGGGGATCAGTTGGACCGTTGTCGTTGGATGGAGCGAACTCAAGGAAGTGCTTGATTATTGTTGATAGGCAAGCCGAGCATGTTGCCTTCTTTTCTCAATCGTTTTTCATATTTTATGAATTTATGATGATGCCTATGATCATTTTCGGTAGATATTAATCAATATATGTAATTTTGCACCTGGCAACAGCAAATTATTGTCAATGAGTAGCATAAAACGGCCGTATTTGCGAGGTAAACAAACACAAATTTTAAGAGGCCAGCAAAGGGGAAATGGGAGTGCAAAAATGATATCAATGACAATGCAGTTTATTATTATCAATTTAAAAAGAAATATCGAATCAATTCATTTTTAATGCAAGAATTAAAACTGTACATGGCTTAATGAAAACCCTATAAAGTTCTTTTTATTCAAGCAAATTTATTTCTTTGATATACAACATATAATTAGGCTTTTAATTTTATCAAATTTCAACAACTTGGACAAGAAACTTAGTGTTGGGAACCAAAAGTATATACCTTACTTTCTGCGAATTATCACTATAATGGAAAATCAGTATGTATTTTTCAAATAAAAGCTTTCTATTTAAAGAAGCTTCATTTCAATTGCACTTTTAGTTTGGATCCTGTAAGTATAATATATAATTATAAACAAGGTTTTGAAGAAATGATATGAATATCAATTGAAATTTTCAAGTTTCAGAACTTTTTTTATATATGACTACAAATTTTACTGAAAATTTCAGAAATGTCCTAAAATGCATATTTTAGACCATGGCTAAATGAAAATCATTTTAATTCCTTTATGCAAACAAGTTCATATCTTGGGTACTGGAAATACATTACATAAATAAGGTTAAAAGTACTTTCAACAAGTTTGAACATAACACTTTGTTATGGGAGCCAAAATTATATCTTCCTGTCTGTGAATTATTACCATAGTGGAAAATCCGTATGTATCTTTTATATAAAAAGCTTTCCATTTAAATAAGTGTCATTTCAGTACCATTTTTAGTTTGGATCCTGTAAGTATGATACATAAACAAGGTTTTTAAAAAATAATATGAAGATCCATAGAAATTTGCAAGTTTCAGAAACTTTTCTATATATGTGACTATAAAATTTTACTGAAATGTCCTGAACTGCATATTTTAGACTATGACTAAATGAAAATCGTTTTCAATTTCCTTATGCAAACCAAGTTTATTTCTTGACTATTCTAAAAACATTACATTAACTAGTTTTTTACTACATTTCAACAATTTTGGACATAATTTTTAGTTCAGGGAGCCAAAATTATACTTTACTATCTTAGAATTATCAACATAGACATGATAGAGGGAAATCAATATGTATTTTTCATATAAAGGCTTTCTATTTAAAGAATTGTCATTTGAACTGCTTTTTATCCCCTCGCCAACGAAGTTGCGAAGGGATATAGTAACGCTACCGTCCGTCCGTCACATCCTTGTGAACACTCTAGAATCAACATCCTTCAATGGATTTTGACCAAACGTGGTACATACTTAGTCCTTAAGAGAATTTGAAACCCTATTGATTTTCAAGGTCAAAGGTCAAGGTCACAGGGTCAAATTTTTACCGCGTAACATCCTTGTGAACACTAGAATCAACATCCTTCAATGGATTTTTGACAAAACTTGGTACATACTTAGTCCTTAAGATAGCCGAAACCCTTTTGATTTTCAAGGTCATAGCCTTATAGGTCAAAGGTCAAGATAACCGAGTCAAAATTTTACCGCGTAACATCCTTGTGAACACTCTAGAATCAACATCCTTCAATGGATTTTGACCAAGCTTGGTACATACTTAGTCCTTAAGAGAATCTGGAACCCTATTGATTTTCAAAGTCAAAGGTCAAGGTCACCAGGTCAAATTTTTAGGCGAGGGGATATGCCACACTTTGCCCTTGTTTAGTTTGGATCTTGTAAGTATGATTAATAAACAAGAATTTTAAGAAATAGCAATTTCCATGTTTCACAGTGTGTGAATTTAACAGTAGACCGATGGCCCATGTCTGTGTTAAAATCATGCAGGTTTTTGTAAAATTATCTAAATTTTTTAGGCAAATTACTACTAAAACTGGTAATTTCAGACAAATATGATTTTGTAGTGATTGATATTTGTACTTTTGATTTAGATATTCTGACCAAGGTAATTCTAGAGTAGAAGAAATGAGCAGCCATCACATTTCAACGAAACGGATGAAACTGGAGAAATCGAGTTCATTTGTGAACCCATTTGAGTATGTTCATTTTGTTAAAGATTAGACATACATCTATTCTACATTATGTTTATAGGTAACATTGTCAATATTGTTCAACACAGTCACTTGTATAACAGTTTCCTATTAATTATTGTGGCTTGCATAGTGATACTACTAGTAGCTATATTATATAGGGATCATGTTGGCTTCTGCGTCATCGTTACATTTTCATCAATCCACAAGCTGAAATGGCCAGTCCCCCTTAGCTACTTAAGGGAATGAAACCAAACTGGGACAGAATTGACGCACGTCTGGTGCACCAAATTTTTTCCTGGAACTTTGATGTAATTTTGTCTCTTTATATTGTGTTGTGTAGATGTGTGCTGCATAGATGTATAAAGATTTAATATTATTTTGAAAAGCTTTTTCGTTATACAGCTGCACATCAGAACCATATAGCAAAATTTGTTTCGATATTATACACATACACTGTAATAAACAATTATTTTTTATTCTTACAGTCTCTCAATAGATATTACTGAAGAGGGCAGTGATGTTGGTGATGATTCTGACGATGGAGATTTTGAACCTAGCCTCAACTTCACTCTAAGGTTTGTCATGTTAATTTCATGTTTCAGTTGTAACTTACATACTTGAAATTTTGTCCTAATACCAGAACCATGAATGATCATATGTCATAGGAGCTTTATTATACCCCCGCTCCACTGGAAAGGGGGAGGTATACTGTTTTACCTCTGTCCGTCCGTTTGTCCCAAGATGTTCATAACATTTTTCTCAGTAATTATTTATGGCAGCAATCTGATATTTGATCATAGGCTTCAGAAGGGTCAATCGAAAGTCGCAAACCTGCTGCGTTGTCCATGGTCAAGTCTGGTAGAAGTCCCATCCGATGAAGGGAAAGACATCAACAACAAATGAAGATCAGGTCTGATTTGGGTAACAGACACCCTGTAACCATTGACCAGCTCGTGATGCCTGCCATAGAACTTCTTGAGGGATGACCACAACCTAAAATCTGTCTACAAATCACTCAAATCCTTCATAAAGTGGACTTGTAATGATATGTTTAGTTGCTCATTCACTATACATTCGAGATATTCATCTTGAATTGAAAGTTAGGGCTCCATAGATCATAATCTCTATTGTTTTATTCTTGTGAATTACATTGTATGTATTTTTCTACTTCAGGTGGCAGAGAAGTTACAACAAAAAGACAGCTAGATGGTCTGTGCAGCCTGTTAAAGCTGACAAGTCATATTCCTATGTTCCAAGACTATTAAGGGTCATCATTTGTATGAGACTGCAAGATAATGAAGGAATGAATTAACGTGTGCAGTTGGAAGTAGATGATCCCAGAAGAATCTCGGTCCATCTTGCACCAATTCCACAACCTCCAACTCGGGATGATATTGTAGCATCTCAGAAATCCAGATTTGAAGACCAAGACAAAACAATTGACTATATTGTCGCATAAAATAAATTTAGATTGTCACTCTTTGTTTTACCTGGTCTGACAGAAGTTCTGCACATTTAGAGCAGAAAATTACCCAAGTCAGGATAATGGGCATTACAAATTGTCCAATGCACAATAATGATAGCACTCAGTGTGTTGGTCTAGTTAGTACAAACCAGGACAACTTTTTAGGACCTCACAAGAAACATTTCTGCCAAGTTTGGTTAAATTCTGTTCGGCTGTTCTCAAGAAGAAGATGAAAATGTTGTTTCCCATAGGGTTTCAATGTAAACTTTGACCTCCGCTGGTGGCTATTTTGAATTTTCAAATGGCGCAAACAGTAACAACACATGTTAAAGACATTCGTAGGAACATATATACCAGATTTCAATTCAATCCCTTCAGCGGTTCTTGAGAAGAAGTTTCTTGAAAATCGACCAATCAGAATTTTCAAAGTCACATGGTGGCCATGTTTTTTGACGAATCTGCACAAAAGTAACAACTCGTGTGTAGGACCTCATAGAAAACATCTCTGCCATGTTTGGTTTTGAATTATATAAAAGACTGTCAGTCCATTTTAGAAGAAGTTGTCAGTGCTGATAGAACAAAAAATAATAATAAGATGGCAAAACTTTCAAATTAAATTTACAATTCCAACTGACCAACTTGTGAAATTAACAACTCATTATGGTTGATTTATTTTTTATTTTTGGTGTTTTAACACCACTTTCAGCAATATTTCAGCTATATCATGGCGACCAGTTTTAGTGGTGGAGGAAACCAGAGTACCCAGACAACCACCGACCATAGGGAAGCAAGTGGTAAACTTTATCATTAGGGTATATGGGATAAAATACAAAATATTTCATGAACAAGTTTTAATTAAATCGTCTAGGAATGAAACCCTTGTATTGTCCATATAGATCAGGATATTTGTCCCTAATTTTCCAAGTACAACAGCTTGGGATCACACGTCTGACCCCGGCTCCAAGTCGGCCATGTGCCCAAATGGTATACTGGCGGTAGGCTGCATACCTATTGGATCTGTTGTAATCCTCGTCATGGGGCATTACTACAAGTTCCTCTCGAAACATTCTAGCAACCCCCAACACTTCCTCATCAAGGACAATCCGATCAAAGTCCTGTAATAAAGACAAGAGATTTAATAAAAACAGAGTAAAGACAGATGGTTCTACATTCATCTAGAAAAATGAGCTTTATTTAAAAAAGAAATATAATTCATTATAAGTGAAATAATTTGCACAAATTCAGTTTAGAGAAATAAAAAAGTCTTATTTTGGAAGGAAAGATTTTCTCGTGGGACTTTCTTATGACCACAGTTTTATTTCCTTTTTTTGTAGGTATATGGGAGAACCATTTTGGTCTTGCAAATTTTTTTTTATCAATTTACCCCTCAAGCTATTCAATTTTAATTTTATGGTTTTTTTCCTAAAAATTATTTTGATTCTGAATCTTGAAGAAAAAATTTGGCTGGACAGGAGAAAAAAATATATTCCGACTTGACATTTTCACAGTATAATCATATACTTGCCATTTTCACAGTATAATCGTATACAAAATTTTGAAGAAAAAAAAATTATTCCAGCACTTCGCCAATCCAATTAAAATTAGATCTACGCACTGGCTCCCTATTTTAGATCTAATTATACCCCACTCCCCGAAGGGGGAGGGGGGTATACTGTTTTACCTCTGTCCGTCCGTCCTTCCAAAATATTTTTCGTCACATTTTTCTCAGTAACTATTGATGGCAGAAATCTGATATTTGGTCACAAGCTTCACATAGGTATGCCATATCGTGGGAAGCGTTTTTGGAACCATCAGATTCCTACTTCCTGTTTGCCGACTTAGTTGGTTTTTATCCACATTGAACATATATGCACATTTTTCTCAACAACTATTGATGGCAGAAATCTGGTATTTCGTCACAAGCTTCAAATAGGTACCCCATATCATGGGAAGTGGCAGGGGTATCATAAGTGAGAATTAGATCACAGTTTACCTTGTTTTAATTAGATTGGCACTTCGCCGGAAAATAAGAAAATATGATATCTGTGGCGTCTGAAAAAAACATTTCTACGTGACATAGCCCCCTTCAAGGTAAATGGTCAGTCCCATATTATTTTGCAGCAACTGTCTTGTGGAACTAGAAGTAAGGTCTCTTTTGTTTCTAATCCAGCCCAAATTTCTCTGAAACATGCCAGTCAATTAACAAATAAAACAACACTGGCTACGTCATTCGTTTTCATCAGACATGTATTTCACTGTGTTCTACATGTATGTCTCTGTTTTCATATTGTCGGTAAACTGGCTAAAATAAATTAATTTAACACGTGTATCAAAATCTCGGGGAACAACTTCATAACTTATAAGAAGAAAAAAACTAATTTAGTTATTTTTAACGCCGGCAAAAATTTCCGATCGAAAATACGTAGTTGAGCTTGTCCCCGTAGGGTGCCTCCTGGCATGTTTTCAATGGTTATCGTGGAAATATCGGCTGAATCTGTTAAGGCATGTAGTTTTCATCAAAGAAAATCTATTCCTGATACAGAAATTATTTATTCTACGTCTTTTAGATACAATCGGTTCGCAAATAGCTTTTTTCCTCAACTTTTATAGAAACTTACCTCAATATCCATGCTGCAGCATCCGGGCTACTGACATAAAAATAGATAAATAAATAGAGTTGTCCTCGCCCAGGTGAGTGCATAATTAATTAGCTTCCGGTAACGATGGTCAGCTTTTTAAGTCGAAAAAACAACGTTTCGGGGCGTATTCATCAATAATTCGGTGTTTAATCTTCATTTTATGAAGGTCAGTACGGAAATCGACAAAAATTACGCAGCTGGTAGACAATATCCCTTTAAACCACTTGTACTAGCTGCAATAACGCTCAATATAGTTCTTGCACAATCTGATCTTGAGTTTTTTGTTTGATCAACTACATCGCTTATGTCATTTATAATGGCATTGCCAAGTTGTGTATTATATTTGTCTTCTGGACTCACTACAAAATTTAATTTTTCAAGATATTTTACTGTGGGAGAATGTTTATTGTCTAGATAAGAGGCCATGGCAGCTACACTCTTCTTAGGGGTTGTTGTGAGTGCCTGCTTCACTGATTGTACGGCCCGGCTTGTCTAGATAAGAGGCCATGACAGCTACTCTCTTCTTAGGGGTTGTTGGGAGTGCCTGCCTCACTGATTGTACGGCCCGGCTTTTCTGCATCCTATTGGAAAAACTGTTTTCAAGATCATTAATGGGGGTTGTTTGAGAGTTTGTTTTAACTTTATTTCTATACTTTCTTTTTCTTTCGGTTTCTTTCAAGCATTTTTCAGCCTTGTCTTGTCTCTGTTTTCTCTTTTTTACAGCCGCGAGTGTTTCGGAATAACCGCATTGACATTTCCGGTTTTTGGCATTCGTGCCTTCCTTTCTTTTCATAGCATTTCCTACATTTTTCTTTGTTTTTCTCAATTTTTTTCTTTTTCCACATCTCCATTCTTATAGTTGACATGTTTTTATTATCTGCAATGAAGACATTGTCAACAGTTTACAATTTAGAAATAATTTTCGCGTATAAATGAACTGAAAATGAAGTTTCATAGTTTCATTTGAATACGTTTTTTTCTTTTTCATTTCTTATCGAACATTCTTAATTCAACCAGTTTTCAATAGTTTTAAAAAGTCAGAGAGCTTACGCTTAATTTTTATATGAATAAAACACTTTCCATTGATTAAAAAACACTTTGCCTGTTGTACCAAGACATTTTTTTTTTCATTTTTCTTGATTTAAAATTAAATTGTTAATTTCCGAAGATTTATCATCAAAAGGCTAATATTATCTTACGAGTCTTTTTCCATTTTAGTTTGTTTGATGCTTTTGTTTGTTTTTGTTTTTGTTTTTGTTTTTTTGTTTTGTTTTTTTTTTGTTTTTTTGTTTGTTTTTTTTTTGTTCTTTTTTCTTCGTTTTGTTTGTTTGTTGTTATTTTACTTTTTTGTGACAAACATTACGTTTCGCATAGGTTACATACAAAATTGATCAATGCGACGTCGCATTGCCGTCATCATGATTTAACACCGAATCCAACGAGTACAGAGTTACGTTCAATGAATTAAACGTCCAGAGTGTACCAGACATATTGACAACCCTACAGAACCTATTTGACTCGGTTTTAACAGATGTAACCAAAAGAATGCAGGAAGAGGATTTAGTCCAAGTTACCCTTGTATGTCCCAATTTGGATTTTCCCATCAGATTACCTTTCATGCAGATGAACAAATTGACCAGTGAACTACTATTAATCGAAATAGAAAGAGTGCTACAGTCCAACGAACAGTTGGTTCTGGACCATTGTGTACAACTGAATATAACTAAGGGTGGAACTGGAAAGAGATGTGATTACGTGGACACGGAGAGGTCCCTGAAAGATAAACGTTGCATCATACAGATACAAAACAAAGATGACATGTGTTGTGCCAGGGCCATCATAACGGCCAAAGCTAAGATCGACGGACACGAGCAATGGAATTCTATTCAAAGAGATCCTCGTATCCAAGAAGAGTTGGCGTTGGAATTACACTCCAAGGCAGGAATACCCCTACATCAATGCGGAATCGAAGATGTAAAAACGTTTCAACGATTCCTGGTAGGATATCAGATACATGTGATATCGAGAGAGCATTTCAACGGAATCGTTTACCATGGACCCACAGCCGATAAGAAGATCTACTTGTACTACCATGACAACCACTACGATGTGATTACTATTATGACTGCGTTCCTGAGTCGTAACTACTTCTGTACAAACTGTTACAAAGGTTATAACACCACAGAAGAACACGCTTGCAACAACGTATGCCATAATTGTCGAAAGATTCACGATCAAGCTGAAGATGATTGAATACATTGTCTTGATTGTGGACGATACTTCAAAGGACCAACATGCTTTAATCTCCACAAGAAGACGACGCCATTGGGAAGCTCAACGTGCACCTCCTATTACAAATGTAAGAACTGCGGACAAACGTGAACAAACGAGTGGGAGATCATACCTGTGGAAACGTCTATTGCCATGTTTACTTGTAATGTTTCAAAACTGAAGGAATACAACAGCCAGGTATGCCCAGGGCCTATGAGAGAGGGGTTCGACCGGTACATCGGTCCGGAGTCCGGAGAGCCATGAAGGGGCCGGTGAATCTCTGAAGGATCAACTTAGCAAGTAGCACCCTGCTGCATTAACTGAATATGTTTGTTCTTTCTTTGTATAAAGTACATGTTATCTGGACATTCTGCTGCACAGGAAATAAAGCATTTATGAAAGTTTACCAGTGGTTTTATTGGTCCTCAAATCCTGACTTTTGAGTGAAGTCTCAACCTGTCCACGGAGCCCTAAACAAGTCTTGTTCCGCCTTGCATCTTTTATTTTGTAGGCCCCGAGTATACCTATGAAAGAGATCCAACATGTTGTGTTTTCATAGTACAGAATATGACTCGTATATATTGTCGATAATACTTATAGAGGGCATCATCAATATCGTTATTTTCATGGTAAAGGTAAGGCAGTGTAGGACAGAGAAATAGTGGTCAATTTATAAATATTTGCTTGTACTGAATGTCAAATGGCAATAACAAGTTATACTTGTGAAAATTGTGACTGCAAAGATAAGATAGAGGCACTGCAACTGGATCTAATTATATGTATAGATAAGATAGAGGCTACAACTATAGATAAGATAGAGGCACTACAACTGGAGCTAATTATATGTATAGATAAGATAGATGCTACAACTGGATCTAATTATATGTATAGATAAGATAGAGGCACTACAACTGGATCTAATTATATGTATAGATAAGATAGATGCTACAACTGGATCTAATTATATGCATAGATAAGATAGAGGCACTACAACTGGATCTAATTATATGTATAGATAAGATAGAGGCACTACAACTGGATCTAATTATATGTATAGATAAGATAGATGCTACAACTGGATCTAATTATATGCATAGATAAGATAGAGGCACTACAACTGAATCTAATTATATGCATAGATAAGATAGAGGCACTATAACTGGACCAAATTATATGTATAGATAAGATAGATGCTACAACTGGATCTAATTATATGCATAGATAAGATAGAGGCACTACAACTGAATCTAATTATATGTATAGATAAGATAGAGGCTACAGCTGGATCTAATTATATGCATAGATAAGATAGAGGCACTATAACTGGATCTAATTATATGTATAGAAAAGATAGAGGCTCTACAACTGGATCTATTTATATGTATGGATAAGACAAAGGCACTACAACTGGATCTAACTATATGTATAGATAAGATAGAGGCACCACAACTGGATCTAATTATATGTATAGATAAGATAGAGGCTCTACATCTGGATTTAATTATATGTATAGATAAGATAGAGGCTACCACGGGAAATAATTATATGCATAGATATGATAGAGGCTACCACTGGATCTAATTATATATATAGTTAAGATTGAGGCTACCACTGGATCTAATTATATGCATAGATATGATAGAGGCTACCACTGGATTTAATTATATGCATAGATAAGGTAGAGGCACTACAACTGGATCTAATTGTATGCATGGATAAGATAGAGGCACTACAACTGGATCTAATTATATGTATAGATAAGATAGAGGCTACAACTATAGATAAGATAGAGGCACTACAACTGGATCTAATTATATGCATAGATAAGATAGAGGCTGCAACTGGATCTAATTATATGTATAGATAAGATAGAGGCACTACAACTGGATCTAATTTTATGTATAGATAAGATAGAGGCACTACAACTGGATCTAATTATATGTATAGATAAGATAGAGGCTACAACTGGATCTAATTATATGCATAGATAAGATAGAGGCACTACAACTGAATATAATTATATGTATAGATAAGATAGAGGCTACAACTGGATCTAATTATATGCATAGATAAGATAGAGGCACTATAACTGGATCTAATTATATGTATAAAAAAGATAGAGGCTCTACAACTGGATCTAATTATATGTATGGATAAGACAGAGGCACTACAACTGGATCTAATTATATGTATAAATAAGATAGAGGCACTACAACTGGATCTAATTATATGTATAGATAAGATAGAGGCACTACAACTGGATCTAATTATATGTATAGATAAGATAGAGGCTACCACGGGATATAATTATATGCATAGATATGATAGAGGCTACCCCTGGATCTAATTATATATATAGTTAAGATTGAGGCTACCACTGGATCTAATTATATGCATAGATATGATAGAGGCTACCACTGGATTTAATTATATGCATAGATAAGGTAGAGGCACTACAACTGGATCTAATTGTATGCATAGATAAGATAGAGGCACTACAACTGGATCTAATTATATGTAGAGATAAGATAGAGGCTACAACTATAGATAAGATAAAGGCACTACAACTGGATCTAATTATATGTATAGATAAGATAGAGGCTGCAACTGGATGTAATTATATGAATAGATAAGATAGAGGCTACAACTGTATATAATTATATCCATAGATAAGATAGAGGCACTATAACTGGATCTAATTATATGTATAGATAAGATAGAGGCACTACAACTGGATCTAATTATATGTATAGATAAGATAGAGGCACTACAACTGGATCTAATTATATTTATAGATAAGATAGAGGCTACAACTGGATCTAATTATATGTATAGAAAAGATAGAGGCTCTACAACTGGATCTAATTATATGTATGGATAAGACAGAGGCACTACAACTGGATCTAATTATATGTATAGATAAAGTAGAGACACTACAACTGGATTTAATTATATGTATAGATACGATAGAGGCTACCACGGGATCTAATTATATGCATATATATGATAGAGGCTACCACTGGATCTAACTATATATATAGTTAAGATAGAGGCTACCACTGGATCTAATTATATGCATAGATAAGGTAAAGGCACTACAACTGGATCTAATTGTATGCATAGATAAGATTGAGGCACTACAACTGGATCTAATTATATGTATAGATAAGATAGAGGCAATACAGCTGGATCTAATTATATGCATAGATAAGATAGAGGCTACCACGGGATCTAATTATATGTATAGATAAGATAGAGGCACTATAACTGGATCTAATTATATGTATAGAAAAGATAGAGGCTCTACAACTGGATCTAATTATATGTATGGATAAGACAGAGGCACTACAACTGGATCTAATTATATGTATAAATAAGATAGAGGCACTACAACTGGATCTAATTATATGTATAGATAAGATAGAGGCACTACAACTGGATCTAATTATATGTATAGATAAGATAGAGGCACTACATCTGGATTTAATTATATGTATAGATAAGATAGAGGCTACCACGGGATATAATTATATGCATAGATATGATAGAGGCTACCCCTGGATCTAATTATATATATAGTTAAGATTGAGGCTACCACTGGATCTAATTATATGCATAGATATGATAGAGGCTACCACTGGATTTAATTATATGCATAGATAAGGTAGAGGCACTACAACTGGATCTAATTGTATGCATAGATAAGATAGAGGCACTACAACTGGATCTAATTATATGTATAGATAAGATAGAGGCTGCAACTGGATGTAATTATATGTATAGATAAGATAGAGGCTACAACTGTATCTAATTATATCCATAGATAAGATAGAGGCACTATAACTGGATCTAATTATATGTATAGATAAGATAGAGGCACTACAACTGGACCTAATTATATGTATAGATAAGATAGAGGCACTACAACTGGATCTAATTATATTTATAGATAAGATAGAGGCTACAACTGGATCTAATTATATGTATAGAAAAGATAGAGGCTCTACAACTGGATCTAATTATATGTATGGATAAGACAGAGGCACTACAACTGGATCTAATTATATGTATAGATAAGGTAGAGACACTACAACTGGATTTAATTATATGTATAGATACGATAGAGGCTACCACGGGATCTAATTATATGCATATATATGATAGAGGCTACCACTGGATCTAACTATATATATAGTTAAGATAGAGGCTACCACTGGATCTAATTATATGCATAGATAAGGTAAAGGCACTACAACTGGATCTAATTTTATGCATAGATAAGATAGAGGCACTACAACTGGATCTAATTATATGTATAGATAAGATAGAGGCTACAACTGGATCTAATTATATGCATAGATAAGATAGAGGCACCACAACTGGATCTAGTTATATGTGTAGATAAGATAGAGGCACTACAACTGGATCTAATTATATGTATAGATAAGATAGAGGCTACAACTGGATCTAATTATATGCATAGATAAGATAGAGGTACTACAACTGGATCTAATTATATGCATAGATAAGATAGAGGCTACAACTGGATCTAATTTCTATATTCCTTCACAACTTCGTTGTATTTGAAAATGAGGGATATATTAAATTATTCCAAGAAAAGAGAAATAGAGAATTTGTGATTCTGTAAACATTGAAGATGAAATACATTTACAAAATATTGTATTATATTCTGTGAGTGTTAAATTTGAAAATATGTTTTCAAATCTGATTGAAAATACTACACAGAAAACTAACGATCGAGCAACATTAATGCCACTAAAACCGGAAGTGAACTCAGGTGCACGGGAAGGGTAGACAGTTCGTGTTCCACTCGTGACACATGTGGATGGACAACAGTACCAACGTTAAAACAAAATATCCTGTAAAGTTCAATCATGCCTCAAAATCTCATCACCTATGTTTTATACGTAGGAGACAGAAATCCTACAATTGGGCCCACTTTAGCTATTATATTTTTCAACTACCATTGCCCAACTGTGTGTTTCCTTAATAGTCAATAGTGACTTGACAAATATCACTCTTACCCAGATTAAGAAGATTTTGAAGATAACAAAGGGGTAATCAGAAGAAGAACAGACAACACAAAAGAAAAAGGTCAAAAGGACAAACAACGATCTACAAAACATAACACAGAAAACTAAAGATCGAGCAACATGAAACACACAAAACCCGGAGGTGAACTAATGTACTCCCGAAGGGTAGGTAGTTCCTGTTCCACATGTGGCACCCGTCGTGTTACCGGTGATTAGTCATGAATGAGGAAAGGGCCAGATTGTGATTACGACAAACGGAACATACCAGTGGTTATTTGTGACACAGATACTCCGTAACCGTTAACCAAGTCATGGGGGTGACCATTGAACTTTCCAAGTGATGAGTTCAACTTAAGCACAAGGAACCCTTGGTTCAATAGCTTCCCTATAAAATTTGTTTGGTCATTCTTCGAGAAGTATCTAAGACATATATCATAGCAAACGACATCACTTTATATCGAAATAAATGTCTTTTTGCTACAAAAGATGATATTTCACGAGTTTCTGCTGATAAGTGGCCGTTGTGGTCGTGATCGTATAATAGTTGGATTTATAGCTACCTATGCAATAAGTGCATATCACCACTAACGTTGTGAGTTCGAATCCCGCTTAGGCGAGATGTACTCGATACAACATTATGTAATAAAGTTTGTCAGTAACTTTCTGTGTGTCGGTGGTTTTCTCCAGGTACTCCGGTTTCCTTCACCAATAAAACTGACCGCCACGTAATAACTTAAATATTGTTGAAAGTGGCATTAAACACCATAAACTAGCCTTAACCCTGTTATTTTACAGGTTCTCTAGCCCACTTTAAGGTTGAAAGGCAGAAAATAAAAGTCACTTTTTAAAACGAGTTTATTTCTTATATATATGTTCTGTAATTATTCCAGGGATTTGTCCATGTGTTTCCTTTGTACCGTTTGGTGAGGGCAATGAAGAATTTAAGAATGTTACAGATAGTTCATTTAATGATACAATCCTTTTATATGATTCTCCAGTAAAAGTGTTAGGCCCTCTCATGTTCAGCTTTATTGTGTATCTGGTATTCTTTTTCATTGGGAAGAGGCTTATCAAACATAACTGGATATATTTCCTGTCCCTTTTCAGAATATAGAACTGTTTTTATAGACCTCAACACATCAGAAGACTTTAAAATAGTAAGACTTATATCGTGCTTTCCTGAATAACTCCTTGATCCAAACACGTTTATTCCTAACATAATGCTATCAAGGTTTGTGGTAAAATCAAGGCAGCCGTTATTTCCATACTGCTGCCAGCACCTTAAATTTGCCGGGTCGGAATCACATCTGCAACATACCACACTTATCATATTCTGCCTCCTCTTTGTAGGGAACATATCGATCTTCTCGTCATCGAAAGACTGATAAACCTTTAACATTTCGTCCAGTCAGCAAACATTTCTTAGAAACTTTCTCAGTAAAATATTTTCGTTCCATTATTGGAAATCTGACAAGATACAGCAAATTTCTTAAGACCTCTCTGATATTTTCTTCATTTACTGGCAGATTTTGATCATGACATCTGGTTGTGCTCCATTCTATTATTTTCTGATAAATAATCTCCTCTTTACACTTGAGCTCATCTGATTCTATGACTAATCTTAGACACTCTGGTGACAAGCAGAGAAAACCTTTTCATTCAAGACAGGGTTCACCGCTACTTAGAATGAAATTAAGAGCATTCGTCTTTAGATCCTCAATATTGAATTCATTTGATGTTTGTAGGACAACACAGGCGCGTTCTTCATCCACATTGGATTGTAGATAATGACCGCATTCGCCTTTTATATTGTGTAGCATATATTTCTCTGATCCATACATCAACCCACTTAGGTTGGTAGCATCGACTTCTATACTGTCGGTGTAGATATAGCTGTAAAATTAAGAAAAGAAAGTTTCGACAGTGATGGTTGATAGTTCACACCAATATAAAAAAAACGAACAATCACCTCTAAATAGTGATGTTTAACAATTCCACCAATATCAACCAAACAAACAATCAACTCTAAACAGTGATCGTCAACCATTCACACCAATATCAACAAAGCGAACAATCATCTCTAAACAGTGATGGTCAACAATTCCACCAATATCAACAAAACAAACAATCAACTCTAAACAGTGATCGTCAACCATTCACACCAATATCAACAAAGCAAACAATCACCTCTAAACAGTGATGGTCAACAATTCACACCAATATCAACAAAACGAACAATCAATTCTAAACAGTCATGGTCAACAATTCACACCAATATCAACAAAGCGAACAATCATCTCTAAACAGTGATGGTCAACAATTCACACCAATATCAACAAAACGAACAATCATTTCTAAACAGTAATGGTCAACAATTCACACCAATAGCAACCAAGCGAACAATCATCTCTAAACAGTAATGGTCAACAATTCCCACCAATAGAAACAAACCGAACAATCATCTCTAGAAAGTTATGGTCAACAATTCCACCAATATCAACAAAGCGATCAATCATCTCTAAACAGTGATGGTCAACAATCCCACCAATATCAAAAAACAAACAATCATTTCTAAACAGTGAAGGTCAACAATTCCACCAATATCAACAAAGCGAACAATCATCTCTAAACAGTGATGGTCAATAATTCCACCAATATCAACAAAGCGAACAATCATCTCTAAACAGTGATGGTCAACAATTCCACCAATATCAACAAGCGAACAATCACCTTTAAACAGTGATGATCAACAGTTCCACCAATATCAACAAAGCGAACAATCATCTCTAAACAGTGATGGTCAACAGTTCCACCAATATCAACAAAACGAACAATCACCTCTAAACAGCTATGGTCAACAATTCCACCAATATCAACAAAACGAACAATCACCTATAAACAATGATGATCAACAATTCCATCAATATCAACAAAAGGAACAATCACCTCTAAACAGTGATGATCAACAGTTCCACTAATATCAACAAAACGAACAATCTTCTCTAAACAGTGATGGTCAACAATTCCACGAATATCAAAACAGAGAACTAACCTCCACTATATAACTGAAATATTGTTAAAAGTGGCGTTAAAGACCATCAAGCAAACAAAAACTTACTTCAAAATATCTTTAAAAATATTGGCTTCAATATCAGGTATGCTGACGTCACCCGTCTCTGCCATTGGTCCATCAAACATACTATAAAACACCGGGCTGGCACTTGCCGGCCTAAATTTGTGAGCGGTGATTGGCGTTCGGTTGGTCCCAACGTAAAACGGGACGTCACACATCAGCTGATTTTGCAGCATGTAGTTGATACGGTCTGGTAATGTCTTTCCAAACTGCCAGTCTTTCGTTGTGGCCATGATGCTTTTAAAAACAGAAAAAAATGTAAAGATGAAAACATGTTTGGCAGTACAATCATGGCATGAAATGACCCAACTCCCTATATATACTATTTATATAAGAATGTTGTGTTAGCAATGACTCTGCCAATATAGTGGTCAGGGTTGAAGACATAGTGCACGACCCGAAGATGAGTGCACATGTCTTCAACCCTGACCACTATATGGCATAGTCATTGCTAACACAACATTATTATTATTATTATGCTAACTGTTATATGTAGACAAAATATTACAGAAGCCAAAAATAATTTATATCATAAAGGCTTGAAGGCTCTTTTCAAGGTTAAACAATGTTTTCAAGGACACTCCCCAAAGATTAAAACCATATTACATATATTTGACCATACAATTAAACCCATACTTCTTTATGGAAGTGAAATTTGGGGCTCTTTACCAGCACAAACATTATTAACACAAGGGGATAATTACTTTTCTAAAGTTTGCAGGGACCTTATAGCGGAAAAAGCACATTTTAAACTATGTAAATATTCAATTAAAGTTGGGGGAAAGGCAACAAATAGCGCTGTTATGGGTGAGCTTGGAAGATATCCCCTCTTTCTGGAAGTTCTTCTAAGCATGATAAAATATTGGGTCTGCTTATCTAAAATTAATACTTCATCAACTTTACTATCTGAGTGTCTACTCCTTTCAGAAGCCCTACGTAAATAAAACAAAAAAGCTGGTATGCAAGCATTGATACCATGCTTAAGTATCTTAATGTAAGTGCTAAGTCGATATTGACTTCAAAAAGAAATATAAAATCATACTTTTATTCAAAGCTTAAACCTAAATATAATGCAGTTTGGAAAACTGAAATTTTTAATGACAGACCTGGAAAGCAATATGGAAATAAATTGCGCACATATAGACTTTTCAAAAATATTTTTGCATTTGAATCTTATCTTGATTTAGATAATTTTAACAGAAGCAAATTAATTAGATTTAGAATAAGTGCACATAACTTAGAAATTGAAAAGGGGAGACACAAATCAATTCAAATCAAAAAGTTTTATTTAAAGTCGGTACATTTTATAACATTACAACATAAGCTCTCAAGAGCTTTTCAAACCGACATGCATAATAAATTACATAAATTAAATACAGCACAATAAAACATGTCATGCAATACAAAATTAAATACATATCCGGATAATATTTATGCATACATTTGTGTGTTTTGACTTCTGAACCTCCACAGCCAGTGCCTCTCTGTGTACTTATTGTCATAGGACCAGAAGTCAAAACACAAAATAGATGCGGACATTTATAGCACCCATTACACATACAAGTACATTCATGCAAATTTTAAGCAGTCTATATTTAAGCAAATAAGCAAATTAACTCAAAACACATATAAATATTCATGTACTTTTAAAACATATTCCAAAAATATTCTAAAAACATTTTAAAAATGTTCATGCATAAATAGCCAAGTACTAAAATACACCAGAGTATACCATTGAATGAACGAATTTGTAAACTATGCAAATTAGAAATAGAGGATGAAATACATTTTTTACTGCAGTGTCCCATTTTAAATTCATTTAGAACTGAAGTTATGCAGCAAATCTCAAATATTTGCAAAAATTTTGCATCATTGGCTAACAATCTAAATTTATTTGGTTATTTTCTAATGAAAATATAATTATTATTAATATAGTCATAAAACTGTTGATGTCATTAACAGAAACTAGAACTAAATTGTTATCTGGGATTGAGGTTTGTCCTCCGGGCTCTCTTCCAAGTTCACATTGTATTATTACATCCAATATAGTGGTATAATATATATTATGCATATACCTATAAGTATTTACCAATTAAATTATATGCATAACATACAAATTTATGAAAATAATAATAATAATAATAAATTAATAAATAAATGATACATAATAATAACATTTAATGAAAAGAATTCAAGTGTAAACTTATGTGTATGTTGTATATATATTTTTATATAAATCCTCTCTGAAGTTCGACCATTAATATTTTACAACTGATGGGTCACTGTGCTTGTTATATAACATACATTCGAATGCAACTATTACTATGTCAATGGTATGATTAAATTTTTATTTGTTTCTTTCATAATATGTTGTCATATTCCAATCAATGTAATCAATCCATAATCATTGTATTAAATTCTTTGTTAATAGTTCTGCCCGAAAGGGCTCCTTAATTGGAAATGAAAATATCTGTATTGTATTTGTATTACAATAAAGGAGGTCCTGATATTGGTGACTAATATATTGGATCAGATAGTCTTGAAAGTGTGAGAATATTCTTTGTTTCATTCAAGCTTTAAAAATATAAAGATTTTGAAGTTTGAAATATAATTAACCACAATAACAAGTATTAAAAAACGCTTAAACGATTATGATCACTGGTATTAAACTGATGTTCGTAACTTAAGTTACCTACATCCCAACATGGCGGACACGGAAAATGGTAAATTAGAATATCATTGTTTTCTCTTTGTTTTTAGCTTATTTTCAAATATTGTCATTTCAAATTTATAGATATTTTAACAATTAACTGTAGTGATATACTTAAATCAACAGTAAATTCTCCTATGTGGCGCAAAACCTACTTTAAGAAATACAAATGATGTAAGTAACTTTAGAATTATTTTTGAACGATGTTCGTAACTTTCAAATATGATGTTGGTAACTTTAAAGTTTGGTGTTTCTCAAATCTTATTTAAAACATTTAAAGAACAACGCTTTTGTAATAAATAAAATTTGAAAACAAAGAAAAACATCCTTGAAGTCATAGAGAGGGCAATAGAGGTGGGAGAGATTATATAATGCACGAGAGAGAGAAAATACAGAGCGGAGGATGAGAGGGTTATGAATGAGTGAGATGAACGAAAGATGAGGGTAGCGGGAGAAGAAAACCTTGTACAACGCTCGTTTCCAATTAGCAATAATAAACACGTGGCTTTGCGTTTCCTGTAATCTTTTGTAATCTTACAGCGATGGATATCGAGAATGACCAGATAATTAATAGTGCTGGGGCCGATGCGGCAGTCGATACAACATAATTAGTTATTTAGTATTATATTGATATTTCTATTTGGTCTTGGACTGTGTGCTCTAGAAGGGTCTTTCATAAACTACGACCTTGCAATAGGGCGTTTTGACTTCCGACCTTTGGGTGTTTAGGACCCCCCATGGACTCCGACATTATCATTAAATTCGATTAGGGCCATTCTGGGTCTCATATATAAATTCTAACAAAGTATATTTGTATGTAAATTAACAGTTCTATGTGTAAATATGCCGTGAATTATTACCAAATTAATTGTCCTTTGTGTTTTTTGCTTATTTTAATAAAAATGGACACACCAGATCAAGTATTTTAAGAATGACACATCTAATTATTTCCCTTTAATGCTGAAATGAAACCAGATTAATTTATTATTAATTTGTTAGACTATTGTATTAAATACAGATAAATAAAGATTTATAATACTTTTTAACGAATCTATAATTTGTAAGTATTAAAATTCGATTAATCTATGGTAAAGCTGTTTTCGAAAAGTCATTTTTTTTATATCATTCCATTTCAAGTTTTACAAATACATATACATTTATAAATATGCATTGAAATAGACAGGATGTTAGTCTGAACAGTCTTGACGGTATATAAACGAATTAGTTTAATATCAATAGTTTTTATACCCATACCCCCCACAAACAAAGTTTGGGGGGTATATAGGAATCACCCCGTCCGTCAATGTACCTTGTAAGCGCAACTCCTCCTAAACCGCTTATTGGATTTTCATGAAACTTTACACATTTGTAGTACACAACCTGCAGATGTGCATGAAGGAATATGGTTGCTGTCCAAAATTCAAAAGGAGAGATAATTCAACTTATACTTTCACGAATAGGGGGGCATGTACCTTGTAAGCGCAACTCCTACTAAACTGTGTATTGAATTTTTATGAAACTTTACACAGTTGTAGTACACAACCTGCAGATGTGCATGAAGGAATACCGTTGCTGTCTAAAATTTAGAAGGGGAGATAATTCAACTTATACTTTCACGAAAAGGAGGGTCGTGTACTTGTGGGGACCCCTAGATGTATGTTCTTGGTTAGTTTATTTTGGAGATGGGATGTTGTCTCCTTGCCATAACTCCATATTCGTTCATTTTTCATAGGTAACTTGCTAATATACCTGTATTCCAAAGATTTCCTACAAGTAGTCCCTTATCTATATTATTGTATACTTTAGTAAATATGTTGCTATAGGTAATATATCTCTACCGACAATATTTATGTAGTACAGATACATTGCTTTCAGCAGCAAACGTATTAAAGGTGTACGCAAAAGATACACATAGGTTAGAAAGGGACTTATTGTAGCAAGTCTATAATTGTTTACATTGACATGATTGCGATGTTTCATGGATCAACAAGTCTTCAACTGTCAATAAGTCGCATGTGACGCTAAAACAAATCAACATCCTAAAAATGTGAGAAAGGTAGAATACCGTACATGTATGCGACCCTGAATTGTTTTTCTTCTTAATACTCGTTCTATATGCTTGTTGTTCGTTTTACTTTTAAGTTGTCTGCATGTTTAATTTTGCTTTTAAATTGAAACCAAGAGTTTCTTAACGAGCAATTAAACACCTTCTTATTATTTAACAGCTATGGAAATCTGCAGTTACGGACATCCCTTTAAATATCTTTCTAAAGTTACGAACATCACTTCAAAGAGTTACGTACATCCTTCAAATTTTTTCAAGTTAATATTTCAATGCTCTCATAAGAGTTTCGTCATTTTTATGTATGCATTCGAGTATCTAATATTCCCACCTGTAATCATACCGTTGGACTTACTAATAAGCGCTATTGATAAAGAGAAAACAAGGATATTCTAATTTACCATTTTCCGTGTCCGCCATGTTGGGATGTAGGTAACTTAAGTTACGAACATCAGTTTAATACCAGTGTATGATAGATTGACAGATTGGATCCGCCCCTGTGCACGTGGACTAGCTCTATATATATATATATAGCTTGACAGTCAGCTGAAAACCCAACCTTCCCCGCCTGAAACTGGCATAGTAGATGTACTATTTTTGCATAGTATATCAACGCTATATAATTCTTTGTGATATATGCCAAAATATCGTATGAACTTATATTACAGAAGACATTTACAGAAAGCATAATAATATATAATAGCATATGGAGATTTCAAGCAGGGTTGGATCCCAGATTTCAAGTTAGGAGGGGAGCGCACTTAAAAAAAATTGCGCGGAGCGTAGGGAGGCGCGAACATTTCTGGGGTATTTCGTGTGAAAAATCACGATTTTACGCCAAAAATCATATTTTTTCCAATTTTAGGAGGGGCCTGGTGCGCCCCCCTCCATGGACCCGCCCCTGATTTGGGTCACATATACTAAATAGGCATGTTGGGTAATTACGTGGATCCGTATTAAAAATGCATAGTCACTGTTCAAGGGGAGATAATTATATGAAAACTGTATAGATTTTATTCCTACCATTTTGATATTTGATTTTGGAATTTGTCCTACAGCATGGTACTTTTGTTTGTTGTTTCATTTTAATATTTACATTAAATCAAACAGTTCAAATATTGTTAGTAATAATAAATAAAGTTGATCTTGGATGACTTTACATAGTTTACAAGACTTCCGTTCTGTTGATATATTTTTGTAACGTCCGGGTTCTAAGCACAGGGCCTTTGTTGATTATCAAAGTATATTATCAGGGGCGGATCCAGGATTTGTGGTTAGGGGGGCGTGAGTAGGCGAGGGGTCCGGGGACCGCTTAATGTCTCCAAGCGGGTCGTAGGCAGAGTCCTGCTAGGAGGCCCATGGGGGCGAAGCCCCCTCCCCCCTCCTAAGCTCTGGGGGTTTGAGGAATTGCAGACATTTAATTGAACGACAATTTTGAACTAACCATACCATTTTTATCAGACTAAAAAAACTTGATTTTGAGTCTTAATTTTGTCGGATAATTGTTAACAGTATGTTTTTGTCAGATTATAAGAACCTAAAGTAAAACTTTTATTGAACAACCGTGACGCGAATTGTTCAACTCATGACTGATCGATCACGATATGTTAACCCTTCAAAGAACAATTGGTTTAGCTTTAGCGCATTCCGCATTTGACTAATTGGTCTGTATTTTCGGTGCTTGTCCTTCCGGGTGGTTCTAGTTAATACTGCCCGTCCGGATAGAGCTTTTCTTTTCGTCGTTTGATTCATTCATTGAAAACGTATGACTCGACCGTTCTTGTTTATAGACAAACAAAAGCGAAAATTGTCAATACATCATGTAGGAATATTTTACTATAGGTCACGAGTTAACCATTCATGAACAAGTTGCTTGTTGAACTATTTGATTAACGTTGTATAACATATGCTTTGCGAATTTTAGGGGGGCGCACGACCCGCACGCCCCCCTCTAACTCGTCTCTGATTATTATAGTCGACAAGGCCTTATGTTTAAATTTTAAAACTATTTACCTTAAAGAAAATATATACGAGAAGAAAATTCTGTCTGAGATGATCATAAATTACAAGTATCAGTATAACATACTTCTACTTCTACTTCATAAGAGGCCGCCTTCAAATAATTGAAGATTCTGCCAATGTACTAGAGGTACCACGCTTCAAACTCTATATAATTAACAAATATGTTTATATATAGTTAATTCTTATAACCACTTCCATTATATATTTACTTGTACTTACAGTTTTGTGCAAAGATTTATCGACTTCACAGGGTTTTATCAAAAACGAAAGTAGAAATGAAACCAAGATTTCCATAAAATCATATGACTATCTTTAGCTGATAATCAATAGTTTAAATTTGTGTCTTGTGATATACACGTGGTAATTTCAAATATCTATAATTAGATCAAATGAATTTGATAAAAACGAGGACTAGGTAACACAACCCTCAATTAAATTTAAATGTCAATTAAAACAAGCCGGAGTACCCGGAGAGAACCACCGACCATGGGCAATCAATTGGTAATCTTTATAACTTGCGCTGCGAGTCGAGTGCACCCTTTTTTGTAATTTACACAGGCGGGTGCGAACCCACGCTGTATTGGTGATATGTTTGTATGAGTTGCTAGGTAATTCAACTACCTAACTCATTGAGCCACCCGGCCCCCCTAGCTCATTGAGTCACCCGGGCCATTGCATATTTTGGTTATTACGTTTTTATTTCCTTTGGTTTTCTTGCCCCCGAGACTTTTAAATTGTTTCTCTTTCCGGTCTTTTGATTTTAACCTGACGAGGGTTGCTCCCGATACGCGTTGTGCACACTAAATTAAGGTATTTATTCAAATGTAATTCAGTTGTGTCTAAGACAAAGTGTACTCCTATGATTTGTAGAAATATGTAGTTGCTCACTATATCGAACAAATCTCGTTATGCACTTTTATGCGAACAATTGTGGCTTGATAGTCACATTCTTTGTGTATTATATAGTTTTTTAATTATAATTTTGTCTCAGTATTTTATCTTGGGATACACCTTTTGTATGCATACTTTTTTTTCAAAATGTTCATCTCCTTATAAACATTTTCTACGTATAATTTCAAGAATATTTGTTTCTAGGTGCACACATTTTGCCTAACTCTTACAAAATCCTCGGTTCTTTTACACTCTCTCATTATTCTCTATAGTCCGTTTGACTTCTATAAAACCTACAGAAAAAAACTCTTAAAAATCCAGTTTTCAAATCAACAATTGTTTTTCTTTATGTATATTAATATATGATATATACGAACTCTGACAATTAATTAAAAACATTTTGGTCCATTATTAAAAAAGTTACCCATTAGGTCTCTATGTTAATTATATTTTCTGAAGTGTAAAAATTTGCATGGAGTGAGTATAAATAGTGTAAGAGCCCAATCATCAAAACAAAATAACAGACATGTGCTTTCAATATATATTTCATTGTACCATGTGACATAGGACATTTAAATATTAAAAGGCTACTCATCAACTGACCATTAAGGTGATAGTCAATTGTTATTGATGTCCATTAATATTTAAATGTCCTATGTCACATGGTACAGTCTGTTATTTGTACTCACTCGAGCCAGATTTTTACACTTCAGAAAATATAATTAACATAGAGACCTAATGGATAACTTTTTTAATAATGAACCAACTATTTTCTCCGGGTACTTAGGTTTCCTCCACCAATAAAACTGACCGTCGCGATACAACTGAAATATTGTTGAAAGTGGCGTTAAACACCATAACCCTAACCTTAACCCTAGCCATTTTAAGGATGAAAAGCAGAAAATAAAAGTCACTAAGCGAGTTTATTTCTTATATATATGTGATATAATAATTCCAGGAATGTGTCCCTGATTTTCATTGGTATCGTTCACTGACGGTACTAAAGAACTTAAAAATGTTACAGATAGTTCATTTAATGCTACAATCTTTATATATGATATTCCATTAAAAGCTTTAGGTCCTTTCATGTTCAGCTTTATTGTGTATCTGGTATTCTTTTTCACGAGAAGAGGCTTTTTAAACATAACTGGATATATTTCCTGTTCCTCTTCAGAATATAAAACTGTTTCTATAAACCTCAAAACATCAGGAGAATTTAAAATATTAAGATTTATATCGTGCTTTCCGGAATAAGTCATTGATCCAAACACGTTTATTCCTAACATGATGCAATCAAGGTTTGTGGTAAAATCAAGGCAGTCGTTTTCTCCATCATGAATCCAGAAACCTGAATTGGACGTATCACATCGGAGACATACCTTATGTTCCATATGTTCTTTATTTCGCCACTTTGTTGGAAACACATCAATCTCCTCGTCATCGAGAGACTGATAAACTTTTACTATTTCATCCAAAGTCAGCAAACTCTTTTTGGAAACATTCTCAGTAAAATTTGTTCGTTCCATTATAGGAAATCTGACAAGATACAGCAAATCTCCTAAGACCTGTCTGATGTTTTCATCATTTGCTGTCAGATTTTGATCTTGACATCTGTTTGTGCTCCAATCTATTAGTTTCTGATAAATAATCTCCTCTTTACACTTGAGATCATCTGATTATATGACTAATCTTAGACACTCTGGTGACAAGCTGAGAAAACTTTTTGATTCAAGACAGGGTTCACCGATGTTTAGAATGAACTTAAGAGCATTCGTCCTTAGATCGTCGAGATGGAAGTCATGTGCTGTCTGTAGGACAACACAGACACGTTCCTCATCCACACTGGCTTGTAGATAATGACTGCATTTATCTTTAATATTGTGTAGCATATATTTCTCTGATCCATACATCAATCCACTTAAGTTAGTGGCATCGACTTCAATGCTATCGGTGTAGATACAGCTGTAACATTATAAAAAGAATGTTTGTGCAGTGATGGTTGACAGTTCACACCAATATCAACAAAGCGAACAAACACCTCTAAACAGTGATGGTCAATAATTCCACCAATTTCAACAAAGAGAACAATCATTTCTAAACAGTGATGGTCAACAATTCACACCAATAACAACAAAGCGAACAATCATTTCTCAAACCAGTGAAGGTCATCAATTCCACGAATATCACCAAAGCGAACAAACACCTCTAAACAGTGATGGTCAACAATTCACACCAATATCAACAAAGCAAACAACCACCTTTAAGCAGTGATGATAAACAATTCCAACAAAACAAACAATCACTGTAATCTGAAATAAACTCACTGAACACCAAAAGACCACGACATATGACGATGGAAAAACGGTTCCTTGATTAAGACAGGCACAACAATGTGGAAGGGTCAAACCGGTTAATGGGGCCCCAACCTCCTCTTTTGATAACTGATTCTCCAACGGCAATACATACAAACAAACGATAAACAAATCTGCACAGATTTGCATCAATATGAATAACAACATAAACATGGACTGTACAGTAGCAGGGTCAATGAATGCTTGTAGATAACTGACTACTAGCTAGGATGGACGAATCTGTTGGTGAAAAACCTTTACTCATGAATGTTTATGTAATAAAATGAACATATATTCTGTCTAATTATGAGATAACTGTATTGTATTTGAAAATTTCACGAGATTTGATGGTCCCAAATTGAGCTTACTGGCGGTGCGTTAGCAGAGCCAGTAGACGGATATTTGCGATCATTAATTCGACAATTGATGACGTGAAATTTTCAAATACAATACAGTTATCTCCATTCTAATGTAATCATGTGAATAGATGTGTATTGCGGTAATCGGGTAAAATTCTAAAAATGGCTCATGATATTTCAACCGTGGAATTGATACCGTGAAATTTACAGCATTGTCCAATCTTAAATCAGTAATATTAAACAACTACATTAGAAAATGTAGATATATATCTGCAATGGAATTCTTAATACTTGTAGACTGATAGCATGGATTTCCATCTTGTCCATGGAGATATATGTTAATGTTTGTAGAATGAATTTCTACTCTACAGAGTACACCTTTTGCACATTATCGATTGTATTCTCAAATTATACGCTTGATATCTTTCTATGGGAGTTATTTCCCTTCCGACGGGTAAAATGGTATCCGGTCTAGCCAGGGCAATGAAAATGAAAACGAATCTGAATACTTTTCTTATAATTTGTAGATATTTGATAATTCACAAGTTGTTACATTATTAAAATGTTGAACAGGGTATCGCAGACAATGTAAAAATGTAATTAAAGGTATTGGATACATCCTTTGTAGTTTTATAAGGTTGTAAAGCGTTGCCAGCTAAGTACATTTCTATATGACGAGCTACCACCCTTCATACAAAATAGTACTCCGGTCAAAGCTTTTACACGCCCCAAAAACTACAAAAGATTGCATTCAATTCTTGAACGATCCACCGATGTACGTGATGTGATGCAATAATTCCTAAAGAGACAAATCAACACTTACTTTAAAAAGTTGTGATTTCGAATCTCGATCAGGGTGAGGCGTACAACATTATGTGATACAGTTTGTCATTGACTTACGACAGGTCGGTGGTTTTCTCCGGGTCCTTCGGTATCATCGACTAATAAAACTAACCTCCACTATATAGCTGAAATATTGTTAAAAGTGACATCAAACACCATCAAACAAACACAAACTTACTTTAGCATGTCTTTAAATATATTGGCTTCAATATCAGGTATGTTGACGTCACCCGTTTCTGCCATTGGTCCATCAAACATACTATAAAACACCGGGCTGGCACTTGCCAACATAAATTTGTGTGCCTTAATTGGCGTTCGGTTGGCCCCAACGTGTAATGTGACGTCACACATCAGCTGATTTTGCAGCATGTAGTTAATACGGTCTGGTAATGTCTTTCCAAACTGCCAGTCTTTCGTTGTGTCCATGATACTTTAAAAAAACAGAAACAATTGTAAAGATAAAAACATATTTAACAGTGCAATATTTATTTCTGCTACTGTGATATTAAGATGACGGGAATATTAAATGTGAATTCCTTCAAATTGTGCATGCTCGCCTATTACCACT
This sequence comes from Bathymodiolus brooksi, assembly GCA_963680875.1. NCBI lineage: Eukaryota > Metazoa > Mollusca > Bivalvia > Mytilida > Modiolidae > Bathymodiolus > Bathymodiolus brooksi. The sequence goes on from OY804586.1 coordinate 21,402,396, forward strand.
TGAAGAAGGGCATATTGTTACGACAGTAAATGTCGTGATCCAATCGGCAAACATCGGGTGATTTCGTTGCTCTTCTAAGTGGGGGAACATATTCTACCATAAATAACCTTCGTCCAACATTGAAAATTGACTCTAGCCCTTCGACTCATTAGTAACACCATGTGTGGCACTAGTGGAGCAAGAACTGCAAACCTTATCGGAACGCCTGAGTTCATCCTTGATTTCTAGTGGGGTTCGTATTGCTCAATCTCAAGTTTTATGTGTAGTGTTTTGTAGATCGTTGTTTGTCCTTTTATCTCTTGGTTATTGTATTGTCTGTCTTTCAATTTGCGGCTTGATTACCCTTTGTTATCTTCAAACTATTCTTAGCTGAATACAAGGGTCACAATTCAATCAATATTATTGGAAATACTAATAGTACTCCTCACTTCCCCCTCCCCAATTTTTTCTTTGTTGCTATGTGACAGCAGGGTCACAGAAAAAAATGGGCGCGAGTGAAGAGATCTAATTTTAATTAGATTGAAATTCAACCCGTTATATACAACAAATCACCTGATATCTCAAATAAAGGATGGATTTAATAAGTATGGCTATTTACTTTCGTCTCTAGTATTTGTTTCACAAGAACGAAATTACAAATACACAAAGTCACAAAGTTATTATCACGTGATCAATAGAATGTGGGTTGATGCTGATAGGACTTTTAAAACCAATTTAGAATTACAATTCAACGTTTATAATGGCTTTCGAAAAATCAATAATTCTTTATGTAGGCCTACAATTTGAACGAAAACTATATTATGTTGGTTTTTTTTAATTCACTTCTTAAAGGAAAACGCCATGATCTTAACACGTTACCGTGAAAATTTAAATGACAGTAAATAAAAGACATCTGTATTAATAAATGCTAAAAATAGTATACCGTAAGGTAGAATTTGGTCATTGAAATTACATGTAGCACCAAAAATGGGGATCGGCATTTTTCAAAACTCTTCAATCTGGAGGAGACAAAAGACATAATCCATTCTCGGATTTATCCTGCCCATGACGTCGTTCAATCGGTATCGTATGATATATCAGCATTGATCAGTTGCAATTTTATCATTAAAAATTATGTAAATCGTAAAGTAACGTCGTATATTTATCTTTTGATATTTACAATATCATTATGACTTCATGTCAAGCATTTTATTGCACTAACGAAAAGGGAAAGTGTGAAAAGAATCGTTTTTTTTTTGTAATTACCGGTCAGGACTATCCTTGTCAACACATCGACCAATGACCACGAAAAACACGGAAATTACGACACCATTGGCCACAAAAATTAAAAAAGCACGTGTACTCATAAAACGAGTTAAAACTGACAGTTATTTAACCTACGGACATTCACCTAAAACATGAAATTATACGTAGATACCCCCCCTCAACTACAAATAAACTCATTTGTTTTATGAAAATGTAACATTGGATGGAAATATTAAGAAAAAAAATTAGGACGATATACAATTGTAAACATTGTATTGCAGTTGATCTGATATTAAAACATAACCAAAAGGGCACGATGTTGGAAAGAGTCAGATAGATTATTTATTCAAATAACATGATCAGTCCGTGTGACGTCACTTGAAGAGGTGCTATGGCCGCTTACACTACGACAGGAAATTCCAAATAATCATATTCTTAATTGGGCATGTTAATGTTAATAAAGGTGTTTTTGTTTAATAATTAGTTATTTACAAATAAAAAGTTACAATGTATTGAATTATAACAATTGTTCAACTGACTGGCATTTTCCTTTAAATATTGGGAAGCCCCGAGTTCTGTCCTACTATGTAATCACAAGCTATCACTTTGATACACAATAAGTAATAATTAGTATATATTAAGTAAATCTTAATGGCTAAGAAGGGGCGGAGCGAGCGAAACGAGCGAGTCCCTTCTTAACCATTCAAATTGTATTTAATATATACTGACTTATAATGTAACTTACTTTTTCATTGGTTCAATGTTCCAGACAATTCTTACGTCACACCCTGGACGTCTGCTGGAAAGTGCGCGGCACGGATTTTACCACGGCATGATGGAGGACGCGTTGAATGACGAAAGCGAAAATATATCTTGACATCCCCACACAACAGCTCACACTTGAAGAGGTTCAACACAATAACCGGTTTTCAGCGCCTGTGTCGCACGGTGAGTTACAAAATCAAAAGGAACAGTGCATACCAAAGAAAACTCGCCACTCTTATCACTGGGCCCTAGCGGTTTGGACTAAATGGGTCAAGTATCGCAACGCAAGACCAGAAACTATACTAGAATCTGCCGGTGTTTATATCCCAAAGGACATATGCGAACTTAGCATTGAAGATTTAAATTTGTGGTTGCAACGCTTTATCCTAGAAATTCGAAGGTAAAGCGGGACGGATTACCCTCCTAACACGCTTACCAGATTATTGCTGGCTTACAGAGACACTTACGTAATCGCTGTTCTGACAGAACATTCAACTTTTTCAAAGAAGGTGAATTAGATTTTATTGAATTTTAGAAGGGCATTGGATGGCCGAATGAAATTTCTCACTAGTCAAGGAATTGGAATTAAGAAAAGCTCTCTGATCCGGTCACTTTGGAGGACGAGGTCAAAATGTGCGATACCAGCGGTTTTTTTCCTTTGAAACTGCATCGGGACTAAGCAATAACATTTTTTCCACAATGGTAAGACATTTGGATTCCGTGGTATGGAACAGCACAAAAGTTGTGCCGCTGAACAATTTGAAATATGATTTGACCATGAAAACAACAGAAAGTATGTCAAATATACCCCGAGAGTGACAAAAAATGTCCAGGGTTTATTAAAGCACCGACGGGTAGAAATTAATCCAATCATTCAATACGAAGACCGATCAAACCCGCGGTGCTTGGTGTTGTTGTATGAAAAATACTTGTCAATGATTCCGCGCACTGGTCCGTTATATAGGAAATCACTGGAAACTGTGGCCTCGTATGGTCCTAAGTTTGGTGCTAATGCAATACCAGTTAATCAAATGTCTCAGATCTTTAAAAGATTTTACGGTGAAGCAGGCATTGATACTACGGGAAGAAATATTTCGAAGCATTCTGGGCGTGTTACATGTTGCACCCACCTTTATAACGAAGGATTCACTGACAAAGCCGAGATAAGCCGTAGTAATCATCAGATTTTAGATTAAGCATATTTTATTGCTAAATATTATAACAATTGGATTGGACACAAATTATAGCAATTTACAAGGGTCCTCACCACATAATAAATAATTACAATAATACATGCGTCAGCAATAGTAAAGTACAATATACAACATTATAAATAAATTCTTTGAAAAATGAAAAAAAGGAGATACAACAAAAAAACAAAAACAAAATACAAAACAAAAAGCATGAAATTCTAGTATATAATATAATCATGTATTAGAATACTTGTATCTGAGATGAAATTGATTGATTGATTGATTAATTAAACAAATATATATTTGGGAGGGGGTGGAGGGAGGGAGTGATGTGATCATAAATGGGTAAAACGTTTTGTAAGCGAACAATAAAGTTGTACAGATTTGAAAATTTGCAGATGTTGCATCTCAGTTAAGGTGTCATCGCCAAAATGTAGGACTTCAATTTAAAGTTCATGAAGAAAAACTAGTCTTAATTTCAATTCTTCTATTGCTTCGGTGTAAAGACAACATTCTAATATAAAATTGATTGCATCTTCAACTGCACACCCACATATACAACCTGGATCATTAGCCAAATGCACACGAAAAAGATCAGCAATAAAGCTATTGGAGCTATGTCTCAGTCTAGTGTGAATTATATTTAATATTCTACATCCAGCAATGTACAATTAGGGGGGGGGGGGGGGGTTATTGTATGATTTTTATTTGCTTGTTTGAATCTATTTAGAGTAGGTGCATTTCTTAATTGTGGACTTAATTTATTCCATGATTTAATAGTAGAAGGGAAAAAGGAGTTTGCAAATAATTGTAATGTAGTGAACGGATTTCTAAATTCGGTTTGGTTGCACAAATTTAATTCATTTTCCTCTCATATAAAAGGCAGTAAACAATCATATAAATATAAAGGACTATCATTATTACGTATTTTGTAGAACAAGTTTAATTATCTACTTTGTCTACGAGAATGGAGGGGTTTCTACCCAGTTTCAAAATATAGGGATTCTATGCTTGCAAATTTTGGCAACCCAGTACCAATTCTAGCAGCTTCGTGTTGTATTTGTTCAATTTTATTTAAATCCAAAATAGTACAACCATCCCACAGTTCACACGCATACTCTAATAATGGCCTTATATAAGTAAAATATATTTTTTCGAGATTTTTTTTTTTTTTTTTTTTTTTCATCGCAGCAATGCAGTTCATACTTATCAGAGGGAACAGTTTAAAATTTTGAGTGACATCAGTAATACTTTGGGCACTTCAGCGCCTCAGATCGTGAAAACCGAAAATACAAGTGTGAGTACATGTAATATTAAAGGGATATTGTCTACTAAAATCGTAATTTTTTCATACCCAAAATGATTGTTCTTTTCCGTACTGACCTTCATAAAATGAAGATTAACACCGAGTTATGCTGCAAAAGATACGATTTTTTGACAAAAAATACCCAAAACTATCGTTATCAGAATTATTGTCCTGGATGACAATATTCAAATCTATTCATATGGCCTTCTATGTGAGCCCGTCTTGAGCATGCGCACTGTTTAGAAACAATCAACAACATGTGGTTCTTGGGCAAAAGAGAAAGTATCAACGCGTGGAAGAAAGCGGACTTTGACGGATTCAGAGAGAAAGATGAATAGAAGTGAAACATCTTCCAAATGGAACAAATGCAGGATATGTGTAGGGGATCCGTTGGACCGTTGGAACGAACTCAAGGAAGTGCTACGCGTCCAAACTCGCGCTGAATTTGCAAATATTTTGTTTGATAGGTAAGCCGAACATGTTTTTTCCTTGTTTTCTCAATCGTTTTTCATATTTTATGAATCTATGATGATGCCTATGATCATTTTCGGTAGATATTATTCAATATATGTAATCTTGCACCTGGCAACAGCAAATTATTGACAATGAATAGCATAAAACGGCCGTATTTGCGAGGTAAACAAACACGAATTTTAACATCCATGCTGCAGCATACTGGCATAACAATATATAAAAATAGATTTGGCCTCGCTCAGGTTAGTGAATAATTAATTAGCTTCCAGTAACGATGGTCAGCTTTTTTATATCGAAAAAACAACGTTTCGTAGCGTATTCGGCAATAATTCGGTGCTTAATCTTCATTTTATGAAGGTCAGTACTGAAAACGACAATAATTTTGGGTATGAAAAAATTACGAACCGTGCATTGAAAATGAAACACGTGTGCGAGAAGCCGAAGAAATTCTTAAAATTGGAGTGCCTGACAACGTAAGGAATATTGTGATCGTAAAAAGTGATACAAAAATGGACATGGAAATTTAAATTTTCTTTATGGAATTTTTTTCATTATTTTTGTTCATGTTTAATACTTGGTAAAGCTCATTGACTATTGTTTTGACCACCAGATATTTGTAATATTAAAGTACATAATGTTTATTTTTTTAGCAGCAGTTGTCAATCAAAGCAGTCACATGACGTCTATTTCAGCTGCGTCATTTTGAAAAACCATAATGATTAAGTGTGGCACTTAATAGGTCACTTCTCGAAATCTGATTAATCGAAAAAGTAGGTTATATTCTAAGTATACTTAAACCACGTTCATTATAGTTACTTGTATCTACAAGATTAATGATGATCAATATTATTAACCGTATCGGTGGTGTAATGGGTAGGGTGTTCGCCTTCAGCGCGGTAAATCGTGGGTTTGAGCCCCGATCATGGTTGCACAAAGACTATACAATTGGTATTTGTTGCTTCTCCGCTAAGCACTAGCACTAAGGAGAAAGGGCAAAGACTGGTTGGCTCGGAATCAGAATAATGTGTCCGAGTGGTGCGACATGTTTACCCGCAAACTGTTGTTTCAATGAGCTAGCACTGTAAAGGTCCAATTCAGCATGCTGGTCTAGAACAAAGCGGACCTCATCGTCATTTCATTGAACATTAACTTGTTCTCGCCATGATATAGGTGAAAAATTACTGAATTGGCTTAAACAAAAATCACGCACTCACTAAAACATATAGGATTACAAAGTCTAAGAAAAATGACCAAAATAAGTGAAATCCGGTAACCAGTATGGACATTTGATTACTTGATAAAGTCTTCTGCAAAATTTGAGGTTCAGTATTAAAAATAATTTTCATTGTTCAAGGGGAGATAATTCAATGAAAACTATACATAAATCGATTTGATTCCTATAATTTTGATATTTGACTTTGGAATTTTTCCTACAGCGTGGTATTTGTTTTTTTCATTTTATTATTTACATCAAATTACAAAAGTTCAAATATTGGTATTGATCCCCCCCCTTCCTCCCTTTACACACACATTCAAAGGAAATAATAAATAAAGGAAATCTTCGATCCCTTTAAATAATTTAAATTTATTTTGCTTTTAAATATTTTGACACTGAGCACCAGATGAAAGTTATTCCAGAAACTCATCGTGAGCACTAAATTTGATATCTACGTTTTAATTACAAGACACATGTTCTGTTGATATAGTTTTGTAACGTTCAGGTTCAAAGCAGAGGGCATTGTTGACTATCAACGTATGTTAGTAACATACTATAGTCTAAAAGGCCCAAGTATTCAAATCTTCAAACTATTTACTTTGAAGAAGAAAACAAATACGAGATGATAATTCTGTCCGAGACGATCAGAAATTACAAGTATCAATGTACCGTACTTCTACTTCGACTTCATGAGAGGTCATCTTCAAATAATTGAAGATTCTACCAGTGTACTAGAGGTACCATGCTTCAAACACTATATAATTAACGAATGCGTGTATATATAGTTAAATTCACAGGCACTTGGGTCCAGAATATTTATTTTTTCAATTTTATCAATAAAATGTGCATCTAGAACGTATATCAACCTGTTTGACATGTTTCGTTGTGAAATAAGTAGCTAGGTCAAACGGGTTCATATACGTTGTAGATGCACATTTTATTGATAAGATTGAGGAAAAAAAACCTGGACCCAAGTGCCTGTGGTTAATTCTTATAACCACTTCCATTATGTATTGATTTGTACTTACAGTTTTGTACAAAGATTTATCGACTTCACAGCGTTTTATCAAGAACGAAAGTAGAAATGAAACAAAGATTTTCGTAAAATCATGTGACGATTTTTAGCTGATAATCATTAGTTTAAATTTGTGTCATGTCATGTCATGATGTGATATACAGGTGCTACTTTAAAATATCTATAATTAGATCAAATGAATTTGATAACAACGAGGACCGAGTTGCACAACCCTCAATTAAATTTTAAGTGTCAATTAAAACTTAATTTACACTTAAATTTACTTAGTACGTACATTAATTTAATTTGCACTTAAACACTCTACACTAGGTCACATGCACCTGTGCCATGGAATTACACCCCTCCCCCTTTTTACATTTTTTGCTTACTTTTAAATATATTTTTGTATGTCTTATCTCTTTGCCATTTATTCAGGTGTGAGTAACGATCAACATGAGAGCGATGGGAAAAATCAGATTTATCTAAAATAAGGGCGGGTATACAATTATACAGAGTGTTTATAATCTTATTTAACAATGAATCATCTTTACAGTTAAATTAATATTCATATGGACGATTATTGATCTATTTAAACTGTATTCAGATATGTTGTGTGATTACATTATTTCCAAATGTCCACGTCAAATAACACATCGATGGTTATATGGGTATATTATACCGTAAAACACAATTAATAATCTTATTTAATCAGAAATGTACCTACGTTTATACTGTTGTTAAGTACAACATAATATGTATTTTATAACAATATTGATAGCTGGGGCCGTCGTGGTCGTGATCATATGGTAGTTGGATTTGCAACTACCTGTCCAATCAGTGCTTATCACCGCAGACGTGAGTTCGAATCCCGCACATGGAGAAGTGTACACGGTACAATATTTTGTGATAAAGTTTGTCAGTGATTGGCGACAGGTCGGTGGTTTTCAGTCTGGATTCCCCCACCAATAAAACTATTTAAATTGTCAGCTATCCATAAATATGTATGTGGACGTAATATTATATTGTGTGGGAGAGGAAGGGTGCAAGGAGGAATCTGAAATAATGTTAAATTTCAGAATGAACAAAAAACATATTTTATCCTTGCACGTGTTAGAATAATATGGATGTACGAAACACGTTGAGTGACATTCGGACGTCAAACGACAAGGGACGGTAACAATCATGGCATGAAATGACCCAAATCCCTACTCTAATATAAAGTATAATAGTATATAGAGATTTGGGTGGTATATAGGCATTTTGGGTCATTTCGTGCGATGATTGTTTCTGGTACCTGTATCTTAAGCATAACAAAAACTGTTAAATAAGAAAATAACAGATACTTTTAAAGAGGAATAGCCTTGTTAATACTTTCATAATACAGCATTACAAAGTCAAAGCAGAGAAAATGAACAAAATAAGTGAAATCCGGTAACCAGTATCCATGGACACTTGATTACTTGATAAAGTCAGTCATTGTTCAAGGGGAGATAAATATGAAAACTCTATCGATTTGATTCCTACCATTTCTATATAGTGTGGTATTTTTTTTTCATTTTATTATTTACATCAAATTAAAAATTTCAAATATTGTTATTAACCCCCCACCACAAAAAAAAGTAATAATAAAAAAGTTAATCTTCGATGCCTTTACATAGTTTAAATTTATTTTGTTTTTGAATATTTTGACACTGACCACCAGATGAAAGTTATTCCAGAAACGCATCGTGAGCACTAAATTTGATATCTACGTTTTAATTACAAGACATCTGTTCTGTAGAAATAGTTTTGTAACGTGCAGGTTCAAAGCAGAGGGCATTGTTGACTATCAACGTATGTTACTATTGTCGACAAGGCCTTGGTTTGTGTTCAAATCTTCAAAATATTTGCCTTAAAGAAAATACATACGAGATGAAAATTCTGTCTGAGATGATCAGAAACTACAAGTATCAGTGCAACGTACTTCTACTTGGACTTCATGAGAGGCCGCCTTCAAATACTCGCTCACCCTTCAACAATTTACTGACCGCGTCAGGGAGCTTAGCACTAATAGAAGATTCTGCCAATGTATTAGAGGTACCACGCTTCAAACTCTATATAATAAACAAATGTGTTTATATATAGTTAATTCTTATAATCACTTCCAATTTATATTCATTTGTACTTACAGTTTTGTACACAGATTTATCGACTTCACAGGGTTTTATCAAAAACGAATGTAGAAATGAAACCAAGATTTCCATAAAATCATATGACTAAATTTAGTTGATAATCAATATTTTAAATGTGTGTCTTGTGACACGTGGTAATTTCAAATATCTATAATCAGATCAAATGAATTTGATAAAAACGAGAACTAGGTAACACAACCCTCAATTAAATTTAAATGTCAATTAAAACTTAATTTACACTTATATTTACTGAGAGCGTACATTAATTTAATTTGCACTTAAAATGCACTACATTAGGTCACATGTACTTGTGCCATGGAATTACATCCCTCCCCCTTTTTACATTTTTTGTTTACATATAAAATTATGTTTGTTATATCTTATCTCTATGCCATTTATTCAGGAGTGAGTGACGATTGAATTACAGCAATGTTAAAAATGTGTCACCCAACATGAGAACGATGGGTAAACATCAGATTTATCAGAAATGTGCGTGTTAGTGGGGGGGGGGGATGGGGATTATACGGGGAGTTTCTAATCTTATTTAACAATGAATCATCTTTACAGTTAAATATTAATATTTATATGGACGATTATTGATCTGCTTAAACTGTTTTCAGATATTTTCTGTGATTGCACTATTTCCAAATTTCTTCATCACATAACACATCGATAGTTATTTGAGTTTATTATACCGTAATGTACAATTAATATTCTTATTTAATTAGAAATGTACATACATTTATACTGTTGTTAAGTACAACAAAATAGGGATATGCTTAATCCTATAAAAATATTTATATTTCGGGCCGTCGTGGTCGTGATCATATGGTAGTTGGATTTGCAACTACCTGTGCAATCGGTGCCTATCACCAATGCTGGCGTTGTAAGTTCGAATCCCGCACATGGAGAGGTGTATTCGATACAACATTTTGTGATATAGTTTGTCAGTGACTTGCGACAGGTCGGTGGATTTCTACATCAATAAAATCGTTTAAATTGTGACCTATCCATCAATGTGCTTGTTGACGTAATATTATATTATAAACAGTGGAAGCCAAAACATAATGGAGTGGGGAGGGGGAGAGGATGGGTGCAAGGAAGAATCTGACATAAAGCTAAATTTCAGAATGAACAAAAAAACATATTTGCCCCTTGAACGGGGTAAAATAATATGGGTGCACGATACACGTTGAGTGACATTCGGCTGTCAAACGACAGAGGCCGGTAACAATCATGGGATGAAATGACCCAAATCCCTACTCTAATATAAGGTATAATAGTATATAGAGATTTGGGTCGTATATAGGCATTTTGGGTCATTTCGTGCGATGATAGTTTGTTGTACCTGTATCTTAAACATAACAAAAACTGTTAAATAAGAAAATAACAAATACTTTTAAAGAAGAATAACCTTGTTAATACTTTCATAATACAGCATTACAAAGTCTAAGCGGAGAAAATGAACAAAATAAGTGAAATCCGGTAACCAGTATCCATGGACACTTGATTACTTGATAAAGTCTTCTGCAAAACTTGAGGTTCAATATTAAAAATGATTAGCCATTGTTCAGGGGGTGATAAATATGAAAACTGTATCGATTTGATTCCTACCATTTCGATATTTGATTTTGGAATATTTTCTAGTGTGGTATTTTTTTTTTCATTTTATTATTTACATCAAATTAAAAATTTCAAATATTGTTATTAACATATGTTACTATAGTCGACATGGCCTTGGCTTGTGTTTAAATCTTCAAACTATTTACCTTAAAGAAAATACATACGAGATGAAAATTATGTCTGAGATGATCAGAAACTACAAGTATCAGTGCAACGTACTTCTTCTTCAACTTCATGAGAGGCCGCCTTCAAATACCCCGTCACCCTTCAACAATTTACTGACCCTGTCAGTCACTAGGGAGCTTAGAACTTATAGAAGATTCTGCCAATGTACTGGATGTACCACGCTTCACGCTCTATATAATTAACAAATGTGTTTATATATAGTTAATTCTTATAACCACTTCCATTATATATTTATTTGTACTTACAGTTTTGTACAAAGATTTATCGACTTCACAGGGTTTTATCAAAAAGAAATGTAGAAATGAAACCTAGATTTCCATAAAATCATATGACTATCTTTAGCTGATAATCAATATTTTAAATTTGTGTCTTGTGATATACACGTGGTAATAATTAGATCAAATGAATTTGATAAAAACGAAGACTAGGTAACACAACCCTCAATTAAATTAAATGTCAATTAAAACTTAATTTACACTTAAATTTACTGATGGCGTACATTAATTTAATTTGCACTTAAAATGCTCTCCATTAGGTCACATGTACTTGTGCCATGGAATTACATCCCTCCCCTTTTTACATTTTTTATTTACATATAAAATTTTATTTTGTTATCTCTTATCTCTTTGCCATTTATTCAGGTGTGAGTAACGATTGAATTACCGCAATGTTAAAAATGTGTCACCCAATATGAGAACGATGGGTTTAAATCAGATTTATTAAAAATGTGCGTGTGTGAGGGGGGGGGGGGAGGGGGTACAATTATACAGGGAGTTTATAATCTTATTTAACAATGAATCATCTTTACAGTTAAATTAATATTTATATGGACAATTATTGATCTGTTTAAACTGTTTTCAGATATTTTGTGTGATTGCACTATTTCCAAATTTACACGTCAAATAACACATCGATAATTATTTGAGTTTATTATACCGTAATATACAATTAATATTCTTATTTAATTAGAAATGTAAATACATTTATACTGTTGTTAAGTACAATATAATAGGAATATGCTTAATCCTATAAAAAATATTTATATTTCGGGCCGTCGTGGTCGTGATCATGTGGTAGTTGGATTTGCAACTACCTGTGCAATCAGTGCTTATCACCACTGCTGGCGTTGTGAGTTCGAATCCCGCACATGGAGAGGTGTATTAGATACAACATTTTGTGATATAGTTTGTCAGTGACTTGCGATAGGTCGGTGGATTTCTACAGCAATAAAACTGTTTAAATTGTGAGCTATCCATGACGTACTATTATATCATAAACAGTGGAAGTCAAAACATAATGGAGTGGGGAGGGAGAGAGGAAGGGTGCAAGGAAGAATCCGACAAAAAGCTAAATTTCAGAATGAACACAAAACATATTTGATCCTTGAACGGGGTAAAATAATATGGGTGCACGATACACGTTGAGTGACATTGGGCTCTCAAACGACAGAGGACGGTAACAATCACACCTCATGGCATAAAATGACCCAAATCTCTGCCATTATACTCAGTATATTCGCATATAGAGATTTGGGTCGTACATAGGCATTTTCGGTCATTTCGTGCGATCATTGTTGGCGATCCCTGTATCTCAAATATAACAAAAACTGTTCAATAAGAAAATAAAAATAAAAACACTTTTCACGAAGAATAACCTTATTAATACCTACTGCTTACTTCATGTTAGAAAGTATGACGCAACGTTTCAGAAAGTTACAAGAAAACGATAAGGTAATTAGAAGACGTAATTGGAAGATCAGACAATACAATGGCGAAAAAAGAAAAAAGAAAAATTGGAGAAGTAGAAATCTACAAAACTGAATTGATTGAAAAACAAGAACACACTAAAAACGCCACTAAATTATTTAAGGTCTCAGTATGGATTCTATTGTTATCATAGCTGTCAAGTCTGGCACTGGAGGTAACAACTTTAGCTCTGAATATATTTAAGGTAATGACAAGAACATGCAATGTCTCCAAAGCATGTCGAATCCCGCTACATCATGTGATAAAGTTTGTCAGTGACATGCAGTAGATCGGTTTCTTCTACCAATGAAACTGAACGCCACGATATAACTGAAATATTGTTGAAAATGGCGTTTAGCACCACCCCCCCCCCCCCCCCCCGCCAACCCCAAAAAGCATGTCACTCCATATGTGTGTATATTGTCATTTGAAAATCAAAATTTAAACAAATCTGTGATTAAGCAAGTTTTATTTTCATCGTTGTAAATTTTTTTTGTAGAAAAATAGGTTTCTACATGAAAGAGTACTTATACTGTTTATACAGTATATTTATTGTCATATAAATTGCATACCATCAGTACGAGTTGATTGAATGACCGATTGACGACCTGATGATGTGACATGGTAAAAGAAATATATGTAGACATATACATATTATATACATTGTACATGATGAACTGAAGAATGAGATCTTATATTTAACCATATGTGACATTCTCATTCCCAGCCCTCTCTTGTATCCCATCTCCTAACTGCATCGCATCTGTTCTGCATCAATCTCCTTATCGGCCTATTTCTGCACTCACACCACCTCCTTTTCCATTTTTATTTCTTCCGTCTGCTATCAACTGCATTCAAGATTAATATTATTTAATTTTATCATTGTTATTATGGGGGGTACCTTTTTATGTTTTGCTACTTTTATCTAGTATTTTATGTTGTAAAGCGCCTTAGTGTAATTTTTTAGATAGGACGCTATACAAATTCTGGTATTATTATTATTATGGTCTATTTATCCACATCGAATAGGCACAGTCCATGGACATAAGTATTCGTCACCTTCGAGTTTTGTATATAACAAAGAACAAATTAATCTTAGATTCGGGATAAGAGGTTCGCATGAGTTAAATAGCAATAGAGTATTGTTTCGGAACTGAATTGGTTTATTATAAATATGTATTATTGAATTGGCTTGGTTTGGTTTTATTATGTTTAACGCCACTTTCAACAATATTTCAGTTATATCGTGGCGGTCAGTTTTATTGGTGGAGGAAACCGGAAGTCCCGAGAAAACCACCCATCTGCCGCAAGTCACTGACAAACTGTATCACATAATGTTGTACACCTCGCTCTAGACGGGAGTCGAACCCACAGCATCGGTGGTGATGGACACCAATTGCATAGGTAGTTGTAAATACAACTTCCATCACGGTCACGACGGCTCCTATTTATTATTTTTGAAACTTACAGTTCCTAAATAATGTAATAATTATCAAAACTACGGTTCTACTCCCTCTGTCATAGATAGTCTTAGACGATCTTGGATTTGATTTTTTGATTTGTTGTGTTTAACGCCACTTTCAGCAATATGTCAGCTATATCATGGCGACCAAATGTAGTGGTGAAAGAAGCCGGAGTACCCTGAGAGCACGACCGACCATGGGCAAGCAACTGGTAAATTTTATCACTTGCGGCTGCGAGTCGAATGCACCTTTTTGTAATTTACAAAGCCGGGCGCGAACCCAGGCCTTATTGGTGATAGGCTTGTATGCGTTGTTAGGTAATCCAACTACTACCTAAATCATTGAGTCATCCTGGCCCCCCTAACTCATTGAGCCACCCGGCTCCCCCTAGCTCATTGAGCCACCCGGGCCCCTCTAACTCATTGAGTCACCCGGGCCCCTCTAACTCATTGAGTCACCCGGACCCCTCTAACTCATTGAGTCACCCGGACCCCTCTAACTCATTGAGCCACCCGGATCCCTCTAACTCATTGAGCCACCCGGGCCTTTGCAGATTTTAGTTATTACGTTTTTAGGTACTTTGGTTTTCTTGCTCCCAAGACTTTTAAATTATTTGTCTTTCTGGTCTTTTGATTTTAAGCGTACCAGACGAGGGTTTTTCACGATACGCATTGTGCACACTAAATTAAGGTATTTATTAAAATGTAATGCAGTTGTGTCTAAGGCAAAGTGTACTCCTATCATTTGTAGAAATATGTAGTTGCTCACTATAGCGAAAACATTTCGTTAGGCATTTTTATATTAATTTTGCCTCCGCATTTTATCTTGGAATACACTTTTTCAAAAAGTTCATCTCCTTATAAGCATTTTCTACGTATAATTTCAAGAATATTTTTTTTCTAGGTGTACACATTTTGCCTAACTCTTACAAAATCCTCGGTTCTTTTACACTCTCTCATTATTCTCTATAGTCCGTTTGACTTCTATAAAACCTACAGAAAAAAACTCTTAAAAATCCAGTTTTCAAATCAACAATTGTTTTTCTTTATGTATATTAATATATGATATATACGAACTTCGACAATTAATTAAAAACATTTTGGTCCATTATTAAAAAGGTTACCCATTAGGTCTCTATGTTAATTATATTTTCTGAAGTGTAAAAATTTGCATGGAGTGAGTACAAATAGTGTCAGAGCCCAATCATCAAAATAAAATAACAGACATGTGCTTTCAATGTATATTTCATTGTACCATGTGACATGGGACATTTAAATATTAAAAGGCTACTCATCAACTGACCATTAAGGTGATAGTCAATTGTTATTGATGTCCATTAATATTTAAATGTCCTATGTCACATGGTACAGTCTGTTATTTGTACTCACTCCAGCCAGATTTTTACACTTCAGAAAATGTAATTAACATAGAGACCAAATGGATAACTTTTTTAATAATGAACCAACTATTTTCTCCGGGTACTTAGGTTTCCTCCACCAATAAAACTGACCGTTGCGATATAACTGACATATTGTTGAAAGTGGCGCTAAACACCATAACCCTAACCTTAACCCTAGCCATTTTAAGGTTAAAAAGCGGAAAATAAAAGTCACTAAGCGAGTTTATTTCTTATATATATGTTGTATAATAATTCCAGGAATTTGTCCCCATGTTTCATTGGTACGGTTTGTTGAAGGTACTGAAGAACTTAAAAATGTTACAGATAGTTCATTTAATGCTACAATCTGTTTATATGATTTTCCAGTAAAAGCGTTAGGTCCTGTCATGTTCAGCTTTATTGTGTATCTGGTATTCTTTTTCACGAGAAGAGGCTTTCCAAACATAACTGGATATATGTTCTGTCCCTCTTTAGAATATAAAACTGTTTCTATAGACCTCAACACATCAGAAGAATTTAAAATAGTAAGATTTATATCGTGCTTTCCTGAATAAGTACTTGATCCAAACACGTTTATTCCTAGCATGGTGCAATCAAGGTTTGTGGTAAAATCAAGGCAGTCGTTGTTTCCACAATGATTCCAGTTACCTAAATTGGAAGCATCACATCGGAGACATACCTTATGTTCCATATGTTCTTTATTTCGCCGCTTTGTTGGGAACACAGAGATCTCCTCGTCATCGAGAGACTGGTAAACTTTTACTATTTCGTCCAAAGTCAGTAAACTCTTTTTGGAAACATTCTCAGTAAAATATTTTCGTTCCATTATAGGAAATCTGACAAGATACAGCAAATCTCCTAAGATCTGTCTGATGCTTTCATTATTTGCTATCAGATTTTGATCTTGACATCTCTTTGTGCTCCAATCTATTATTTTCTGATAAATAATCTCCTCTTTACACTTGAGATCATCTGATTCTATGACTAATCTTAGACACTCTGGTGACAAGCTGAGAAAACTTTTTGATTCAAGACAGGGTTCACCTGTGTTTAGAATGAACTTAAGAGCATTCGTCCTTAGATCGTCGATATGGAAGTCATGTGCTGTCTGTAGGACAGCACAGACACGTTCTTCGTCCACACTGGTTTGTAGATAATGACTGCATTTATCTTTAATATTGTGTAGCATATATTTCTCTGATCCATACATCAATCCACTTAAGTTAGTGGCATCAACTTTTATGCTATCGGTGTAGATATACCTGTAACATTATAAAAAGAATGTTGATGCAGTGATGGTTGATAGTTCACACCAATATCAACAAAGCTAACAATCATATCTGAACAGTGATGGTCAATAATTCACACCAATATCAACAAGGCGAACAAACATCTCTAAACAGTGATGGTCAATAATTCCACCAATATCAACAAAGCGAACAAACACCTTTAAACAGTGATGGTCAATAATTCCACCAATATCAACAAAGCGAACAATCATCTCTAAACAGTGATGGTCAATAATTCCACTAATTTCAACAAAGCGAACAATCATCTCTAAGCAGTGATGGTCAACAATTCACACCAATATCAACAAAGCGAACAATAATCTCTGAACAGTGATGGTCAATAATTCCACCAATATCAACAAAACGAACACACACCTTTAAATAGTGATGGTCAACAATTCACACCAATATCAACAAAGCGAACAATCATTTCTCAAAACAGTGATGGTCAACAATTAACACCAATATCAACAAAGCGAACAATCATTTCTCAAAACAATGATGGTCAACAATTAACACCAATATCAACAAAGCGAACATTCGTTTCTCAAAACAGTGATGGTCAACAATTAACACCAATATCAACAAAGCGAACAATCACCTCTAAACAGTGATGGCCAACAATTAACACCAATATCAACAAAGCGAACAATCATTTCTCAAAACAGTGATGGTCAACAATTAACACCAATATCAACAAAGCGAACAATCATTTCTCAAAACAGTGATGGTCAACAATTAACACCAATATCAACAAAGCGAACAATCATTTCTCAAAACAGTGATGGTCAATAATTAACACCAATATCAACAAAGCGAACAATCATTTCTCAAAACAATGATGGTCAACAATTAACACCAATATCAACAAAGCGAACAATCACCTCTAAACAGTGATGGCCAACAATTAACACCAATATCAACAAAGCGAACAATCACCTCTAATCAGTGATGGCCAACAATTAACACCAATATCAACAAAGCGAACAATCACCTCTAAACAGTGATGGTCACCAATTAACACCAATATCAATAAAGCGAACAATCACCTCTAAACAGTGATGGCCAACAATTAACACCAATATCAACAAAGCGAACAATCACCACTAAATAGTGATGGCCAACAATTAACACCAATATCAACAAAACGAACAATCACCTCTAAACAGTGATGGTCACCAATTAACACCAATATCAACAAAGCGAACAATCACCTCTAAACAATGATGGCCAACAATTAACACCAATATCAACAAAGCGAACAATCATCTCTAAACAGTGATGGCCAACAATTAACACCAATATCAACAAAGCCAACAATCACCTCTAAACAGTGATGGTCACCAACTAACACCAATATCAACAAAGCAAACAACCGCGTTTAAGCAGTGATGATATATAATTCCACTTATATCAACAAACAAACAATCACCTCTAAACAGTGGCGGTCAACAATTCCACCAATATCAACAAAACGAACAATAACCTCTAAACAGTGATGGTCAACAATTCCACCAAATTCACCAATATCAACAAAACAAACAATAACCTCTAAACAGTGATGGTCAACAATTCCACCAATATCAACAAAACAAACAATCACCTCTAAACAGTGATGGTCAACAATTCCACCAGTATCAACAAAACGAACAATCACATTTAAACAGTAATGGTTAATAATTCCACCAATATCAACAAAGCGAACAATCACCTCTAAACAGTGATAGACAACCATTCTACCAATATCAACAAAAAGGAACAATCATCTCTAAATAGTGATGGTCAATAATTCCACCAATATCAACAAAACAAACAATCATCTCTAAACAGTGATGGTCAACAATTCCACTAATATCAGCAAAACAAACAATCACTGTCATCTGAAATGAACTCACTGAACACCGAAAGACCACGACCGGTTCCTGGATTGGGACAGGCACAACAATGTGGACGAGTCAAACTGGTTAATGGGATCCCAACCCTCCTCTTTTGATAACTGATTCTCCAACGGCAATACATACAAACAAATGATAAAAAAATCTGCACAGATTCGCATCAATATGAATAACAACATAAACATGGACTGTATAATAGCAGGGTCAATGCATGCTTGTAGTTAACTGACTTCTGGCTATTCTTATGGAATTCTTAATGCTTAAAGTTGTTACAATATTAAAATGTTGAAAAAGGTATGGCCGACAATGGAAAAATGTAATTATAAGGGTATGGAGGACAATGTAAAAACGTAATTATAAGGGTATGGCGGACAATGTAAAAATGTAATTATAAGGGTATGGCGGACAATGCAAAAATGTAATTATAAGGGTATGGCGGACAAAGCAAAAATGTAATTATAAGGGTATGGTGGACAATGCAAACATGTAATCATAAGGGCATGGCGGACGATGTAAAAATGTAATTGTAAGGTATGGCGGACAATGTAAAAATGTAATTATAAGGGTATGGTGGAAAATGTAAAAATGTAATTATAAGGGTATGGCCGACAATGCAAAAATGTAATTATAAGTATTGAATACAATACTTTGTAGTTTTATATGGTTGTAAAGCGTTGCCAGAAGTACATTTCTATATGACGAGCTACCACTCTTCATACAAATAAAGTACTCCGGTCAACGTTTTTACACGCCAGTAAACCTACAAAAGATTGCATTCAATTATTAAATGATCCACCGATGTTCGTGATGTGATACAATAATTCTCATAGAGACAAATCAACATTACTTTAGAAAGTTGTGATTTGGAATCTCGATCATGGTGAGGTGTACAACATTATGTGATAAATTTTGTCAGTGACTTACGAACAGGTCGGTGGTTTTCACCGAGTCCTCCGGATTCATCTACCAATAAAACTAACCTCCACTATATAACTGAAATATTGTTAAAAGTGACGCCAAACACCATCAAACAAACAAAAACTAACTTTAGCATGTCTTTAAAGATATTGGCTTCAATATCAGGTATGTTGACGTCACCCGTTTCTGCCATTGGTCCATCAAACATACTATAAAACACCGGGCTGGCACTTGCCAACATAAATTTGTGCGCCTTAATTGGCGTTCGGTTGGCCCCAACGTGAAATGTGACGTCACACATCAGCTGATTTTGCAGCATGTAGTTGATACGGTCTGGTAATGTCTTTCCAAACTGCCAGTCTTTCGTTGTGTCCATGATGCTTTTAAAAAACAAAAACAATTGTAAAGATAAAAACATGTTTAACAGTGCAATATTTATTTCTGCTACTGTGATATTAAGGTGACGGGAATATTAAATGTGAATTCCTTCAAATTCTGCATGCTCGCCTATTACCACTTGAAGAAGGGCATATTGTTACGACAGTAAATGTCGTGATCCAATCGGCAAACATCAGGTGGTTCCGTTTCTCTTCTAAGTGGGGGAACATATTCTACCATAAATAACCTTCGTTCAACATTGAATATTGACCCTAGCCCTTCAACTCATTAGTAACACCATGTGTGGCACTAGTGGAGCAAGAACTACAAACCTTATCGGAACGCCTGAGTTCATCCTTGATTTCTAGTGGGGTTCGTGTTGCTCAATCTCAAGTTTTCTGTGTAGTGTTTTGTAGATCGTTGTTTGTCCTTTTTTCTCTTGGTCATTGTATTGTCTGTCTTTCAATTTACGGCTTGATTACCCTTTGTTATCTTCAAACTATTCTTAGTTGAATACAAGGGTCACAATTCAATCAATATAATTGGAAATACTAATAGTACTCCTCACTTCCCCCTCCCCAATATTTTATTTGTTGCTATGTGGCAGCAGGACACAGAAAAAATGGGTGCGAGTGAAGAGATCTAATTTTAATTAGATTGAAATTCAACCCGTTATATACAACGGATCGCCTGATATCTCAAATAAAGGATGGATTTAATAAATATGGATATCTTACTTTCGTCTCTAGTATTTGTTTCACAAAAACGAAATTAAAAATACACAAAGTCACAAAGTTATTATCACCTGATCAATAGAATGTGGGTTGATACTGATAGGTCTTATAAAACCAATTTAGAATTACAATTCAACGTTAAGAATGGTTTTCGAAAAATCCATAATTCTTTATGTAGGCCTACAATTTGAACGAAAACTATATTATGTTGTTTTTTTAATTCACTTCTAAAAGGAAAACGCCATGATCTTAACAAGTTACCGTGAAAATTTAAATGACAGTAAATAAAAGACATCTGTATTAATGAATGCTAAAAATAGTATACCGTAAGGTAGAATTTGGTCGTTGAAATTGCATGTGGCACCAAAAATGGGGATCGCCATTTTTCAAAACTCTTCAATCTGGAGGAGACAAAAGACATAATCCATTCTCGGATTTATCCTGCCCATGACGTCGTTCAATCGGTATCGTATACTATATCAGCATTGATCAGTTGCAATTTTATCATTAAAAATTATGTAAATCGTAAAATAACGTCGTATATTTATCTTTTGATATTTACAATATCATTATGACTTCATGTCAAGCATTTTATTGCACTAGCGAAAAGGGAAAGTGTGAGAAGAATCGTTTTTTGTAATTACCGGTCAGGACTATCCTTGTCAACACATCGACCAATGACCACGAAAAACACGGGAAAGTACGACAGCATTGGCCACAAAAAACAAAAAAAACATGTGTACGACTAAAACGAGTTAAAACTGACAGTTATTTAACCTACGGACATTCACGTAAAACATGAAATTATGCGTAGATACCCCCCCCCCCCCCCCCCCCCTTCCCAACTACAAATAAACTCATTTGTTTTATGAAAATGTAGCATGGGATGGGAATACTAAGAGAAAAAAAATAGGAAGATATACAATTGTAAACATTGTATTGCAGTTGATCTGATATTAAAACATAACCAAAAGGGCACGATGTTGGGAAGAGTCAGATAGATTATTGATTCAAATAAAATGATCAGTCCGTGTGACGTCACATGAAGAGGTGCTATGGCCGCTTACACTACGACAGGAAATTCCAAATATTCATATTTTTAATTGGGCATTTTAATGTTAATAAAGGTGTTTTTTGTTTAATACATGTAATTAGTTATTTACAAATAAAAAGCTACAATATATTGAATTATAACAATTGTTCAACTGACTGGCATTTTCCTTTAAATATTGGGAAGCCCCGTGTTCTGTCCTACTATGTAATCACAAGGTATCACTTTGATACACAATAAATAATAATTAGTATATATAAAGTAAATCTTAGTGGCTAAGAAGGGGCGGAGCGAGTGAAACGAACGAGTCCCTTCTTAACCATTCAAATTTTACTTAATACACATGTATATGCTAACATACTTATAATGTAACCTACTTTTTATTGGTTCAATGTTCCAGACATTTCTTACGTCACACCCTAGACGTCTGCTGGAAAGTGCGCGGCACGAATTTTACCACGGCATGATGGAGGACGTGTTGAATGACGAAAACGAAAATATATCTTTGTCTCAACTACTTGACATCCCACACAACAGCTCATACTTGAAGAGGTTCAACACAATAACCGGTTGTCAGCGCTTGTGTCGTATGGTGAGTTACAAAATCAAAAGGAACAGTGCATACCAAAGAAAACTCGCCAGTCTAATCACTGGGACCTAGGAGTTTGGACTAAATGGGTCAAGTATCGCAACGCACGACCAGAAACTATGCTAGAATATGGCGGTGTTTATATTCCAGAAGACATATGCGAACTGAGCATTGAAAGTTCACATTGTTGGTTGCAACGCTTTATCCTAGAAATTCGAAGGTAAAGCGGGACGGATTACCCCCCCCCCCCCTAAAACGCTTACTCAGATTATTGCTGGCTTACAGAGACACTTACGTAATCGCTGTTCTCACAGAACATTCAACTTTTTCAAGAAAGGTGATTTAGATTGTATTGAATTCAGAAGGGCATTGGATGGCCGAATGAAATTTCTCACTAGTCAAGGAATTGGAATTAAGAAAAAAGCTCTGTGATCCGGTCACTTTGGAGGACGAGGTAAAAATGTGCGATACCGGCGTTTTTTCCTTTGAAACTGCATCGGAACTAAGTAATAGCATTTTTTTCCACAATGGTAAGACATTTGGATTCCGTGGTATGGAACAGCACAAAAGTTGTGCCGCTGAACAATTTGAAATAGAATTTGACCATGAAAACAACAGAAAGTATGTCAAATATACCCGAGAGTGACAACAAATGTCCAGGGTGGATTAAAACACCGACGGGTAGAAATTAATCCAATCATTCAATACGAAGACCGATCAAACCCGCGGTGCTTTGTGTTGTTTTATGAAAAATACTTGTCATTGATTCCGCGCACTGGTCCGTAATATAGGAAACCACTGGAAACTGTGGCCTCGTATGGTCCTAAGTTTGGTGCTAATACAATACCAGTTAATAAAATGTCTCAGATCTTTAAAATATTTTACGCTGAAGCAGGCATTGATACTACGGAGAGAAATATTTCGAATCATTCTGGGCGTGTTACAAGTTGCACCCGCCTTTATAACGAGGGATTCACTGACAAAGCTGTGAGAAGCCGTAGTAATCATCGCAGCAATGCAGTTCATACTTATCAGAGGGAACAGTTTACACTTTTGAGTGACATCAGTGATACTTTGGGCGCTCCAGCACCTCAAATCGTGAAAACCGAAAATACAAGTGCGAGTACATGTAATATTAAGAGCGAACCGTGCATTGAAAATGAAACGCGTCTGCGCGAAGCCGAAGGAATTCTTAAAATTGAAGTGCCTGACAACGTAAGGAAAGTTGTGATCGTAAAAGGTGATACAAAAATAAACATGGAAATTTATATTTTTTCATGTTTAATGCTTGGTAAAACTCATTGAATTATTGTTTTGACCACCAGCTATTTGTAATATTAAAGTTGTCTCGAAAGTACATAATGTTTATTTTTTTGCAGCAGTTGTCAATCAAAGCAGTCACCTGACGTTTATTTCAGCTGCGTCACTTTGAAAAACTTAATGATTAAGTGTGGTGCTTAATGAGTCACTTCTCGAAATCTGATTGGTCGAAAAAGTAGGTTATATTCTAAGTATGCTTAATCCACGCTCATTATAGTTACTTGTATTTACAAGATTAATGATGATCAATATTCTTAACGGTATCGGTGGTGTAATGGGTAGCGTGTTCGCCTCCAGCGCGGTAGATCGTGGGTTTGAGCCCCGATCGTGGTAACACAAAGACTATACAATTGGTATGTGTTGCTTCTCCGCTAAGCACTAGCACTAAGGAGAAAGGACAAAGGCTGGTTGGCTCGGAATCAGAATAATGTGTCCGAGTGGAGCGACATGTTTACCCGCGAACTGTTGTTTCAGTGAGCTAGCACTATAAAGGTCCAATTCAGCTTGCTGGTCTAGCACAAAGCGGACCTCATCGTCATCTCATTGAAAATTAACTTGTTCTCGCCATGATATAGGTGAAAAATTACTGAATTGGCGTAAGCAAATCTCATGCACTCACTAAAACATATAGAATTGCAAAGTCTAAGAACAATGACCAAAATAGGTGAAATCTGGTAACCAGTATGGACATTTGATTACTTGATAAAGTCTTCTGCAAAACTTGAGGTTCAGTATTAAAAATAAATGTCATTGTTAAAGTGGAGATAATTCAATGAAAACTATACATAAATCGATTTGATTCTTACAATTTTGATTTTTGACTTTGGAATTTTTCCTACAGCGTGGTATGTCTTTTTTTTTCATTTTATTATTTACATCAAATTACAAAAGTTTAAATATTGTTATTGATCCCCCCCCCCCCTTTTCCCTTTACACACACATTCAAAAGAAATAATAAATAAAGGTAATCTTCGATCCTTTTACATAGTTTAAGCTTATTTTGGAAACTGATGAAAGTTATTCCAGAAACGCATCTGATATCTACGTTTTAATTACAAGACATCTGTTGATATAGTAACGTGCAGGTTCAAAGCAGAGGGCATTGTTCACTATCCACGTATGTTATTATGGTCGACAAGGCCTTCGCTTGTGTTCAAATCTTCAAACTATTTACCTTAAAGAAAATATATACGAAATGTAAATTCTGTACGAGTCGATCAGAAATAACAAGTATCAGTGTAACGTACTTCTACTTCTACCTCATAAGAGGTCGCCTTCAGATAATTGAAGATTCTGCCAATGTACTAGAGGTACCACGCTTCAAACTCTATATAATTAACAAATATGTTTATATATAGTTAATTCTTATAACCACTACCATTATATATGTATTTGTACTTACAGTTTTGTGCAAAGATTTATCGACTTCACAGCGTTTTATCAAAAACGAAAGTAGAAATGAAACCAAGATTTCCATAAAATCATACGACTATTTTTAGCTGATAATCATTAGATTAAATTTGTGTCTTGTGATATACACTTGGTAATTTCAAATATATATAATTATTTCAAATAAATTTGATAACAACGAGGACTGGCTTGCATAACTCTGAATTAAATTTAAGTGTCAATTAAAACTTAATTTACACCTAAATTTACTGAGAACGTACATTAATTTAATTTGCACTTAAATGCTCTACATTAGGACACATGCATATGTGCTACGGAATTACATCCCTCCCACTTTCTTACATTTTTTGCTTACATTTAATTTTTTTTTGTTATCTCTTATCTCTTTGCCATTGAGTAACGATTGAATTACCGTAATGTTAAATATTTGTCACCCAACATGAGAACGATGGGGACAGATCAGATTTATTAAATATGTGTGTGTAAGTGTGTGTGTGTGGGGGGGGGGGGGGGGGTACAATTATACAGGGAGTTTATAATTTCCACAACATAATAGGTATATGCTTAATCCAATAAAAATATTATGCTTGGGGCCGTTGTGGTCGTGATCGTATGACAGTTGGATTTGCAACAACCTGTGCAATTAGTGCCTATCCGCACTGACGTTGTGAGTTCGAATAAAATATTTTGTGATATAGTCAGCGACTTGCGACAGGTCTGTGGATTTCTACACCAATAAAACTGTTTAAATTGTGGGCTATCCATGAATGTGTTTGTGGACGTAATATTATATTATAAACAGTGGAAGCCAAAACATAATGGAGTGGTGTGCAAGGAAAAATCTGAAATAAAGCTAAATTTCAGAATGAACAAAAACATATTTGATCCTTGAAAGGGATAAACTAATTTGGGTGTACGATACACGTTGAGTGACATTTGGCCGTCAAACGACAGGGGACGGTAGCAATCACACCTCATGGCATGAAATGACCCAAATCTCTACTATTATACTCAGTATATTCGTATATAGAGATATGGGTCGTACATAGGCATCTTTGGTCATTTCGTGCGATGATTGTTGCCGGTCCCTGTATCTCAAATATAACAAAAACTGTTCAATAAGAAAATAAAAATAAAAACACTTTTCACGAAGAATAACCTTATTAATACCTTCTGATTACTTCATGTCAGAATGTATGACGCAACGTTTCAGAAAGTTACAAGATAACGAAAGGGTAATCAGAAGACGTAAATCGAAGATCAGACAATACAATGGCGAAAAGAGAAAAAAGAAAATTGGAGAAGCAATAATCTACAAGAAAACTTAATTATTGAAAAAAAGAACACACTAATTTATTTTAGGTCTCAGTATGGATTCTACTGTTATCATAGCTGTCAGGTGTGGCACTGGAGGTAACTACTTTAGCTCTGGATATATCTAAGGTAATGACAAGAACATTCAATGTCTCCAAAGCATGTCGAATCTCGCTCTGCCGAGGTGTACTCGATACACCATTTTGTGATAAAGTTTGTCAATGACATGCTGCAGATTGGTGGTTTTCTCCGGGTACTCCGGTTTCCTCTACCAATAAAACTGGACGCCATGATATAACTGAAATATTGTTGAAAATGGTGTTTAACACCATGCCCCCTCTCCCCCTTCCCGCCACCCAACAAAGCATGACACTGCATATGTGTGTATATTGTCATTTGAAGATCAAAAATTAAAAGAATCTGTGATTAAGCAAGTTTTCTTTTCATCGTGATTATTTTTTTGTAGAAAAATGGGTTTCTACATGAAATAGTACTTATTCTGTTGATTGTTGATACAATAAATGTATTGTCATATAAATTGCATACTAACAATACGAGTTGATTGAATGACCGATTGACGATCTGATGATGTGAAATGGTAAAAGAAATATATGTAGACATATACATATTATATACATTGTACATGATGAAGAATGAGATCTTATATTTAACCACACTGAATAGGTATATAACAAAGGACACATACATCTTAGATTCGGGACAAGTAGTTCGCACGAATTGAATCTCTATAGAGTATTGTTTCGGCACTGAAATGGTTTATTGTAAATATTTATTGTTGATTTGGCTTGGTTTGGTTTTATTGTGCTTAACGCCACTTTCAACAATATTTCAGCTATATCGTGGCGGTCAGTTTTATGGGTGGATGATACCGGAAGACCCGAAGAAAAGCACCGATCTGTCGCAAGTCACTGACAAACTTTATCAAATAATGGTGTGCACCTCGGCCTGGGCGGGAGTCGAACCCACAAAATCGGTGGTGATAGGCACCGATTGCATAGGTAATTGTAAATACAACTACCATACGATCACGGCCACGACGACCCCTTTCCTGTCTTTTGATCTTAGTCTGATGAAGGTTGTTCACGATATGGTTAACGTTGTACCTGATGAAGGTTGTTCCCGATACGGTTAACGTTGTACCTAATGAAGGTTGTTCACGATACGGTTAACGTTGTACCTGATGAAGGTTGTTCACGATACGGTTAACGTTGTACCCGATGAAGGTTGTTCACGATACGGTTAACGTTGTACCTGATGAAGGTTGTTCACGATACGGTTAACGTTGTACCTGATGACGGTTGTTCACGATACGGTTAACGTTGTACCTGATGAAGGTTGTTCCCGATACGGCTAACGTTGTACCTGATGAAGGTTGTTCACGATACGGTTAACGTTGTGCCTGATGAAGGTTGTTCACGATACGGTTAACGTTGTACCTGATGAAGGTTGTTCACGATATGGTTAACGTTGTACCTGATGAAGGTTGTTCCCGATACGGTTAACCTTGTACCTAATGAAGGTTGTTCACGATATGGTTAACGTTGTACCTGATGAAGGTTGTTCACGATACGTTAACGTTGTACCTGATGAAGGTTGTTCACGATACGGTTAACGTTGTACCTGATGAAGGTTGTTCACGATACGGTTAACGTTGTACCTCATGAAGGTTGTTCCCGATACGGTTAACGTTGTACCTGATGAAGGTTGTTCACGATACGGTTAACATTGTACCTCATGAAGGTTGTTCACGATACGGTTAACGTTGTACCTCATGAAGGTTGTTCCCGATACGGTTAACGTTGTACCTGATGAAGGTTGTTCACGATACGGTTAACGTTGTGCCTGATGAAGGTTGTTCACGATACGGTTAACGTTGTACCTGATGAAGGTTGTTCACGATATGGTTAACGTTGTACCTGATGAAGGTTGTTCCCGATACGGTTAACCTTGTACCTAATGAAGGTTGTTCACGATATGGTTAACGTTGTACCTGATGAAGGTTGTTCACGATACGGTTAACGTTGTACCCGATGAAGGTTGTTCACGATACGGTTAACGTTGTACCTGATGAAGGTTGTTCACGATACGGTTAACGTTGTACCTCATGAAGGTTGTTCCCGATACGGTTAACGTTGTACCTGATGAAGGTTGTTCACGATACGTTAACGTTGTGCCTGATGAAGGTTGTTCACGATACGGTTAACGTTGTACCTGATGAAGGTTGTTCACGATACAGTTAACGTTGTACCTGATGAAGGTTGTTCACGATACGTTAACGTTGTACCTGATGAAGGTTGTTCCCGATACGGTTAACGTTGTACCTGATGAAGGTTGTTCACGATACGGTTAACGTTGTGCCTGATGAAGGTTGTTCACGATATGGTTAACGTTGTACCTGATGAAGGTTGTTCACGATACGGTTAACGTTGTACCTGATGAAGGTTGTTCACGATACGGTTAACGTTGTACCTGATGAAGGTTGTTCACGATACGGTTAACGTTGTGATTATAACCTGATGAAGGTTGTTCACGATACGGTTAACGTTGTACCTCATGAAGGTTGTTCCCGATACGGTTAACGTTGTACCTGATGAAGGTTGTTCACGATACGGTTAACGTTGTACCTGATGAAGGTTGTTCACGATACGGTTAACGTTGTACCTGATGAAGGTTGTTCCCGATACGGTTAACGTTGTACCTGATGAAGGTTGTTCACGATACGGTTAACGTTGTGCCTGATGAAGGTTGTTCACGATACGGTTAACGTTGTACCTGATGAAGGTTGTTCACGATATGGTTAACGTTGTACCTGATGAAGGTTGTTCCCGATACGGTTAACCTTGTACCTAATAAAGGTTGTTCACGATATGGTTAACGTTGTACCTGATGAAGGTTGTTCACGATACGGTTAACGTTGTACCCGATGAAGGTTGTTCACGATACGGTTAACGTTGTACCTGATGAAGGTTGTTCACGATACGGTTAACGTTGTACCTCATGAAGGTTGTTCCCGATACGGTTAACGTTGTACCTGATGAAGGTTGTTCACGATACGTTAACGTTGTGCCTGATGAAGGTTGTTCACGATACGGTTAACGTTGTACCTGATGAAGGTTGTTCACGATACGGTTAACGTTGTACCTGATGAAGGTTGTTCACGATACGTTAACGTTGTACCTGATGAAGGTTGTTCCCGATACGGTTAACGTTGTACCTGATGAAGGTTGTTCACGATACGGTTAACGTTGTGCCTGATGAAGGTTGTTCACGATATGGTTAACGTTGT
This sequence comes from Bathymodiolus brooksi, assembly GCA_963680875.1. Lineage (NCBI taxonomy): Eukaryota > Metazoa > Mollusca > Bivalvia > Mytilida > Modiolidae > Bathymodiolus > Bathymodiolus brooksi. Next base: position 21,432,402 of record OY804586.1, read on the forward strand.
ACCTGATGAAGGTTGTTCCCGATACGGTTAACGTTGTACCTGATGAAGGTTGTTCACGATACGGTTAACGTTGTACCTGATGAAGGTTGTTCACGATACGGTTAACGTTGTACCTGATGAAGGTTGTTCCCGATACGGTTAACGTTGTACCTGATGAAGGTTGTTCACGATACGGTTAACGTTGTGCCTGATGAAGGTTGTTCACGATACGGTTAACGTTGTACCTGATGAAGGTTGTTCACGATATGGTTAACGTTGTACCTGATGAAGGTTGTTCCCGATACGGTTAACCTTGTACCTAATGAAGGTTGTTCACGATATGGTTAACGTTGTACCTGATGAAGGTTGTTCACGATACGGTTAACGTTGTACCCGATGAAGGTTGTTCACGATACGGTTAACGTTGTACCTGATGAAGGTTGTTCACGATACGGTTAACGTTGTACCTCATGAAGGTTGTTCCCGATACGGTTAACGTTGTACCTGATGAAGGTTGTTCACGATACGTTAACGTTGTGCCTGATGAAGGTTGTTCACGATACGGTTAACGTTGTACCTGATGAAGGTTGTTCACGATACGGTTAACGTTGTACCTGATGAAGGTTGTTCACGATACGTTAACGTTGTACCTGATGAAGGTTGTTCCCGATACGGTTAACGTTGTACCTGATGAAGGTTGTTCACGATACGGTTAACGTTGTGCCTGATGAAGGTTGTTCACGATATGGTTAACGTTGTACCTGATGAAGGTTGTTCACGATACGGTTAACGTTGTACCTGATGAAGGTTGTTCACGATACGGTTAACGTTGTACCTGATGAAGGTTGTTCACGATACGGTTAACGTTGTGATTATAACCTGATGAAGGTTGTTCACGATACGTTAACGTTGTGATTTTAACCTGATGAAGGTTGTTCACGATACGGTTAACGTTGTACCTGATAAAGGTTGTTCACGATACGGTTAACGTTGTGCACACTAAATTAAAGTATTTATTAAAATGTAGCTCAGTTGTGTCTAAGACAAAGTGTACTCCTATGATTTGTAGAAATATGCTCACTATATCGAACAAATCTCGTTATGCACTTTTATGCAAACAATTGTGACTGGATAGTCACATTCTTTGTGTATTATATCGTTTTTGAATGTATAATTTTGCCTAAGCATTTTATCTTGGAATACACTTTTTGTATGCATACTTTTTTCTTAAAAGTTTATATCCTTATATACATTGTCTACGTATAATTTTTTAAGAATATATTTTCTAGGTGTAAAGATTTTGTCAAACTCTTTTACAAAATCATCCGTTCTTTTACACTCTCTCATTATTCTCTACCAATGTTCAAAGTTTCACAATAAAAAACGGAAATAGGATTTTTAAAGAATTGTTCAGGTCACATACAGTACCGACTATACGAGTACCACCAATTTTAATCGCAAACAGTAACGAAATATTCCGGGAAAATAATCTGAGAGGTACATGTAATTGACATTCACCATAATATATATAAATATATGCTAGAATTTTGAGATTACTGCGTAAGTGAGTGAGTGATTGTTGTAAATCGCCAAATGAGGAATGTTTTTTCTAGCCATACCATGGCGAGAGCAAGATACATTCGATATGATGATGTCTGCTTTGTACTAGACAAACATGCGGAGTTGGATTGTTATTGTGCTCGCTCATTAAAATAGCAGTTCACTTTGACACAATTATCCTGATTTCGAGCCAAATAGTCTTTGTTTTTTTCTCCTTAATGTTGTGTGGTTAGCGGTGAATCAACAAATGCCAATTTTATAGCTTCTGGTTTACACAGGTTCAAGTTACACAGACATTAAGTAGATGAGACTATAAAGTCTGTCTGGCTTAAGTAGGTTTTCGATTTACACAGCGTTCGGTTTAGACAGGTTTTCGGTTTACTCAGGGTTCGGTTTCGACAGGTCTTCGGTCTACTCATGGTTCGGTTTAGACAGGTTTTCGGATTACTCAGGGTTCGGTTTCGACAAGTTTTCGGTTTACTCAGGGTTCGGTTTCGACAGGTTTTCGGCTTACTCAGGGTTCGGTTTCGACAGGTTCCACTGTAGTATGTAACATCTTACTTTATCTAAAGGTCATGACTTGTACCGATATTGATTTAGCCCTTCGGTTTCCATGTTCCCAAAGACTGTTAGATTATATTGGCTTTCCAATTGTTTGACTTTGAACGTGCCTGATGGAGATTATTCCAGAAACGCATCGTGCGTAGTAAATTCAATACCTACCTTTTCATTCAATCAAATGTGTGATAAATAAATGAGATGGGGTTAACTATATGCAGATTTACTTGCAATGTTTCGAAACTGAAGGAATACAACAGCCAGGTAGGCTACAGGACCTATGAGAGAGGGGTTCGGTCGGTACATTGGTCCGGGGACCGGAGAACCATGAAGGGGCCTGTGAATCTCTGAAGGGTCAACTTAGCAAGTAACACCCTGCTGCATTAACTCAATATGTTTGTCCTTTCTTTGTATACAGTATATGTTATCTGGACATTCTGCTGCACAGGAAATAAAGCATTGATGAAAGCTCATCAGTGGCTTTATTGGTCCTCAAATCATCAATTTTGAGTGAAGTCTCAGCCTGTCCACAGGGCCCTATAACAGCCTTTTTCCGCCTTGCATCATTTCTTTTGTAGACCCTGAATATGCCTATGAAAGAGATCCAACATGTTGTGTGTTCATAGTACAGAATATGACTCGTATATATTGTCTACAATACCAATAGAGGGCCCGGGTGGCTCAATAAGTTAGGTAGTTGGATTACCTAACAACTCATGCAAGCCTATCACCAATACGGCGTGGGTTCGCGCCCGGCTTTGTAAAATATAAAAAGGGTGTACTCGACTCGCAGCTGCAAGTGATAAAGTTTACCAGTTGCTTACCCATGGTCGATGGTTCTCTTCGGGTACCCTGGCTTCTTCCATCACTAAAACTGGTCCCCATGATATACCTGAAATATTGTTGAAAGTGGCGTTAAACACCAAAAAATCAATCAATCAATCAATCAATACCTATATCAATAAAATTCCAGAGGCAAAGGAAAGACAGTGTAGGATAGAAAATTAGTGGTCAATTTATAATAATTTTTGTGTACTGATTGCCAAATGGCAATGCAAAGTTATACTTGTGACAGTTGTGACTGCATCGATAAGATAGAGGCACTACAAACTACAACTGGATCTAATTACAGTGAAACCTGTCTAAACCAAACCTTTAAAAAACTGGAATTCTGTGTAAACCGAACTTTAAATCAAGTCCTTATGTATGATATATTTGTTAATTTAATATTATAAACCCAACACCAATAATAGGTTCACTTTAGACATGCTTCACTGATCACTGTAGTGTCTTATACAACACCAATAATAGGTTCACTTTAGACATGCTTCACTGATCACTGTAGTGTCTTATGCAACACCAATAATAGGTTCACTTTAGACATGCTTCACTTATAACTGTAGTGTCTTATACAACACCAATAATAGGTTCACTTTAGACATGCTTCACTGATCACTGTAGTGTCTTGTACAACACCAAAAATAGGTTCACTTTAAACATGCTTCACTGATCACTGTAGTGTCTTGTACAACACCAATAATAGGTTTACTTTAGATATGATTCACTGATCACTGGAGTGTCTTGTACAACACCAATAATAGGTTCACTTTAGTCATGCTTCACTGATCACTGTAGTGTCTTGTACGATAATGAATAAATTAAACAAAAAGAAATCAGGAATTACATTGTTGTATTTGAAAATGGGAGATATTTCAAATTATTCCAAGAAAAGATAAATAGAGAATTAATGATTCTGTAAATACTGAGAGTGGAATAAATTATTGTATGACAGTGTTAAATTTGAAAATAGGTTTTCAAATCTTATTAAAAATACTACACAGAAAACTAAAGATCGAGTAACACTAACGCCAATAAATATCGGGGTGAATTCATGTGGACGGTAAGTGTAATCAGTTCCTGTTCCACTCGTGACACACGTGGATGGTCAACAGTACCAAAGTTAACACAAAGTATGCTGTAAAGTTCAATCATGCCTCAAAATCTCATTAGCTGTTTTTTAATACATAGGAGAAAGAAATCCTACAATTGGGCCCACTTTAGCTATTATATGTTTCAACTGCCATTGACCAAATGTGTGTTTCGTAAATAGTCAATAGTGACTTGACAAAAATCACTCTTACCCAGATCAAGAAGACTTTGAAGATAACAAAGGGGTAATCAGAAGAACAGACAAGACAAAAGAAAAAGGTCAAAAGAACAAACAACGATCTACGAAACATGACACAGAAAACTAAAGATCGAGCAACATGAAACACACACAAACGAGGGGTGAACTCATGTGCTCCGGAAGGGTAGGTAGTTCCTGTTCCACATGTGGCACCCGTCGTGTTACCGGTGATGAGTCATGAATGAGGAAAGAACTAGATTGTGATTACGACAAACGGAACATACTCGTGGTTAATTGTGACACAGATACTCTGTAACGGTTAACTAAGTCATGGTGGCGACCATTGAACTTTCCAAGTGATGGGTTCATCTTAAACACAAGAAACCCTTGGTTCAGTAGCTTCTTTATTCAATTAGTTTTGTCATTCTCCGAGAAGAAACTAAGACATATATCATAGCAAACGACATCACTTTATATAGAAAGAAACCGTCTTTTTGTTAAAAAAAGATGATATTTCACGCGTTTTCTCTGACAAGTGGCCGTCGTGGTCGTTATCGTATGATAGTTGGATTTATAACTACCTATGCAATCAATGCATATCACCACTAACGTTGTGAGTTTGAATACCGCTTAGGCGAGATGCACTCGATACAACATTATGTAATAAAGTGTGTCAGTGACTTGCGTGTGTCAGTGGTTTTCTCCGGATACTCCGGTTTCCTTCACCAATAATACTGACCGCCACGATATAATTGAAATATTGTTGAAAGTGGCATTAAACACCATAACCCTAACCTTAAACCTAGCTATTTTAAGATTGAAAGGCAGAAAATAAATGTCACTTTTGAAAACGAGTTTATTTCTTATATATATGCTGTATAATAATTCCCGGAATTTGTCCCTGTATCTCATTAGTTTTGCTTGATGGATTTGAACTTCTTAAAAATGTTACAAATAGTTCATTTAATGCTACAATCTCTTTGTATGATTTTCCCGTAGAAGTGTTTGGTCCATTCATTTTCAGGTATATTTCGTATCTGGTATTCTTTTCCGCGAGAAGAGGACTTCCAAACATAACTGGATATATTTCCTGTCCCTTTTCAGAAAATATAACTGTATTTATAGACCTCAACACATTAGACTTTACAATAGTAAGACGTATATCGTGCTTTCCTGAATAAGTATATGATCCAAACACGTTTATTCCTAACATGATGCAATCAAGGTTTGTAGTAAAATCAAGGTAGTCGCCACGTTCATAAGGTTTCCAATGTCCTGAATTATTAGTATCACATCGGAGACATACCATATGCTCCATATGTTCTATATTTCGCAACTTTGTTGGGAACACAGAGATCTTCTCGTCATCGAGAGACTGGTAAACTTTTACTATTTCGTCCAAAGTCAGTAAACTCTTTTTGGAAACATTCTCAGTAAAATATTTTCGTTCCATTATAGGAAATCTGACAAGATACAGGAAATCTCCTAAGACCTGTCTGGTATGTTCATCATTTACTGTCAGATGTTGATCTTTACATCTGTGTGTGCTCCAATCTATTATTTTCTGATAAATAATCTCCTCTTTGCACTTGAGATAATCTGATTCTATGACTAATTTTAGACACTCTGGTGACAAGTGGAGAAAACTGTTTGATTCAAGACAGGGTTCACCGATGCTTAGAATGAACTTAAGAGCATTCGTCCTATAATCGTCGAGATAGAAGTCATGTGCTGTCTGAAGGACAACACAGACACGTTCTTCATCCACACTGGCTTGTAGATAATGACTGCATTTATCTTTAATATTGTGTAGCATATATTTCTCTGATCCATACATCAATCCACTTAAGTTAGTGGCATCGACTTTTATACTATCGGTGTAGATATACCTGTAACATTATGAAAAGAATGTTTAGGCAGTGATGGTTGATAGTTCACACCAATAACAACTAAGCGAACAATCATCTCTAAACAGTGATGGTCAATAATTCATACCAATATCAACAAAGCGAACAATCACCTTTAAATACTGATGGTAAATAATTCCACCAATATCAACAAAGCAAACAAAACACCTCTAAGCACTGATGGTCAACAATTCAACCAATATCAATAAAGCAAACAATCATCTCTAAACAATGATGGTCAATAATTCCACCAATATCAACAAAGCGAACAAACACCTCTAAACAGTGATGGTCAACAATTCCACCAATACCAACAAAGCGAACAATCATCTCTAAACACTGATGGTCAATAATTCCACCAATATCAACAAAGCGAACAATCAACTCTAAGCAGTGATGGTCAACAATTCCACCAATATCAATAAAACAATTATTGCATAACCTCCTTCTTTCGCCTTGTTAACAAACGAGCGAGTTATCCATTCGGGATAATCTCATTAGCAAATGCACCGCTGAATGTTACTGACTTTTCAATTGGCAGCATAAATTGAAACCCGAATAATGCCGATAGAGGGTGCAGTATTATTCGAGTTACATAAATTGTGTGCAACATTTTCCGCAAGCGTAAATATAAATTAACGTACACTTAGACATATCAGAATCGAAATAAATCATGGAAGCCAGAATGTGTTTTGAGTTTTAACATGGATTGGCGGATATTAGTAAATTTTATCCCTCGCTTCTGGCTCGGGATAAAATACTAATATCCACCAATCCATGTCAAAACTCCCAACACATTCTGTCTTCCATGATGTATTTCTTAAAAAACCACCTCTAATCAGTGATGATCATCAATTCCACCAATATCAACAAAACAAACAATCACCTCTAAATAGTGATGATAAACAATTCCAACAAAACAAACAATGACTTTCATCTGAAATATACTCACTGAACACCAAAAGACCACGACATATGACGATGGAAAACCAGGTTCCTGGATTGGGACAGGCACAAAAATGTGGAAGGGTCAGACCGGTTAATGGGATCCCAACCGTCCTCTTTTAATAACTGATTCTTTAACGGCAATACATACAAACAAACGATAAAAAAAATCTGTACAGATTCGCATCAATATGAATAACAACATCAATATGCACTCTACAATAGCAGGGTCAATGCATGCTTGTAGTTAACTGACTTCTGGCTAGGAAGGACGAATATGTTGGTGAAAAACCATTTCTCATGAATGTTTATGTAATGAAATGAACATGTATTCTGTCTAATTATGAGATAACTGCATTGTATTTGAAAATTTCACGAGATATGATGGTCGCAAATTGAGTTTGCTGGCGGTGCGATAGCAGAGACAGTAGACGGATATATGCGATCATTAAATCGACAATTGATGCCGTGAAATTTTCAAATACAATACAGTTATCTCCATTCTGATGTAATCATGTGCATAGATGTGTATTGCGTTAATCGGCTAAAATTCTAAAAATAGCTCATGATATTTCAACCGTGGAATTGATACCGTGAAAATTACAGCATTGTCCAATCTTAAATCATTAATATTAAACAACTACATTAGAAAATGTAGATATATATCTGCAATGGAATTCTTAATGCTTGTAGACTGATAGCATGGATTTCCATCTTGTCCATGGAGATATATGTGAATGTTTGGAGAATGAATTTCTACTCTACAGAGTACACCTTTTGCACATTATCAATTTTATTCTCAAATTATACGCTTGATATCTTTCTATGCGAGTTATTTCCCTCCCAACAGGTAAAATGGTATCCGGTCTAGCAAGGGCAATGAAAATGAAAACGAATCTGAATAATTTTCTTAATATGGAGTAGGCATTGCCTAGATGCGAGCACATCATGTATATATTTGAGGGAAAGTTGAATATCACAAAATAATATGAGTAGGCATGGCCTATAGAGAGGACATTAGTATTTGAAATTAAATGATATCCCCTATGACATCCATTGGAAAGTTAAATGAAGTAGAATAGAAAAGTATGAGAAAAAAGTATGGAATCTTTTATTGTTGCACTAGGGACAGTGCAAACATTGAAGACTAACTAGTACTAGTACGCGGGTGGTATCAACCATTATAAAGCCTAAAGGGGGTAGTAGACGCCGGTGTCTCTAAAATGAAAGTATGGCCTTTTAAGTCATAAGAAAAGAGTTTTATTACGAAAATATCAATTAATGCAACCAACATACATAAGCAATATTGGCTTATACCATGCTATGTACAGTCGATATATATTCATGAAGTGTAAATGATGAATAACGTACGGTCAGGGCCGTCTTGTCAGCAATATAGGCCCCGGTCAAAGCAGTGCACTGAGGCCCATATCTATACAAACACTCACAGAAATAAAATTATAAATGGTCGATAAAATTAAACATATATTTCTTGTATTGATACTTCCAACAAAATCAGTGTTTGAAAATTAAAAATTATGCCGTATACAACATACATAGATTAGCATGGGGTTCATTTGCTTGTGGGACCACCGGGCAACTGTCCATTGTGCCCATACATACGACCGCACTGCGTACGGTTACTTTAATACTGATACTCTTCATTTCGACATTTTAAAGTATGTGTATTTGGGCCAATATTATGCTATCTCCAAGTGAACAAAATAGTTTTTAATTTTAAAAGAATTATATAGGTACCGCTTTCATCAGACATGTCTCTGCTTTCACATACAAAATATTTATCAATATTCAATATTTTTTTTATTGGAAAAAGCACAGTAGAGGCGTGATATATATATTAAGGCAATATTCAGTATCGAAATCATACTTTTTAAAATTATCTGTGACACGATTATACAGAGACATATATTCCTTCTTCTGTAATGTTTTATTACCTTTTAAAGTGTCAACAACAAGCTGGTTAATAATTTTATAGCATTTATTTTAGAAAGACTGAGTTTAATCAATAATAACAGATATACATATAGTATGAACGGCATAATTAATAGTTAAATAAATAAAATTCATTGTGTCTTACTATTCTAAACCATTGTCGGCAGATGTTGGTAGTATTCAAATATTTTGTAGGATCAGAATGACGGAAAATTTAAGATGAATAAACAAATGGGTAATGATAGAAATAATTAACACTAACAGAAATAAGGAAAAAATCATGCGTTCCTTGTTCCTTGCGAGCACATCATGGTTAGAAAATGTTTGTTACTTAGCCAAAGAAATAATAAATGTAAAAATTGTATAAAAATGAAAAATGTTATGGTTCACCACAAAATGAAAAATGTTAATGTTCACCACTATCTTTTCTTATCAGAGACATACGAGCCGGTGGCAAGGGGCACATGCCCTCTCCCCCACCCCCCTTTGTCAAAATTTTAAACAGCTGGATTTTTAGTATACTTTAGGATTTTTGTGATATTTATTTGGAATTACCATTATTCAACACAACTAAACCGTATGAAAGGTAGGAATTAAGTATAAATATGAACAGGTGTCATCTCTTGTGATATTTTAGTACCGCACATTGATAGTAGGGTTAAAATTATTGATAACGAAAGGCCGGGAGCAGGTCCCTGTGATCTCCTCCTAGTTATTGTACGTGTACTATAGATGCGTATTAAAAATATTGATGACATTGTCATCTTTGCGTGTCAGTTGTGACCCAAATACGATTTCAATGCTGACCTTTACTTGTTGCAACGTAAAATATGACATGATAAACAAAATATTAACATGACGATGAATGGTGGCCAGATTCGTTTTTATTTACGCATTTATTGTAGAACTTTAGGAATATTGTGGTACATGTACAAATAATCTTGGAGACAGGAATTGTGTTTGGATTTCTTTTAAACTGGTAAGTCATATATACAGTAACGAAATGTCAATATAAATCTGGAGTTCGACAGTGAAATGCAGTTGGGCGTGACATGAAATGTCCATACGTCAACAAATGACCAGATTCGTGTTGTCTTAAAGAGTCATTCACAGTGATAAAAAAATGAACAGTTGTTGTCCTTAACCTGATGATAGTCCATGTTAACATAAAGTCCTTTCAGTACGCCAGTGTTGTATTAATCAAAGTTTTGATTGATCCGAATAAATATTTAGACCACCCGCGTAGATTCTGCAAAAAATAAAACAAAACTAAAACACACCAAGGCGAGTTTTTCTACATCGGCTGCAAATGGTCCAAAAAATAAATTTGATATTTTCTGAAAATATCGTAGTTCAAAATAAAGTCAAATTTATTCTATAATTATCTTTTACTAATTCGTAACTGGAAAGGTTTTTATCTAATAATCTGGACACGCTTAAAAAAAGTGCTGTGTTTGTTTACATGTCGTCACGATTTACGGAATTGACGCAGTTGCAAATGAAATGGATGTCGTTTTGAAATTTTTTGACTCGGGAATGAAAATACAAGATTTTAATTAAAATTCCGCGAAATGTTGTTGTACGAATTTGGCCTATGTCTATGAATAACATGACGTCATGACTTTGATAGCGAGATGTCATTCTGATTAATTTAACAATGTAAGCACCTTTTATTGTCTTTTGTTACTTAAATACCATTTTTTAGAAGTTCATGATATCATTTTAGTTTTAAAATCATTTATTGGAGACTTTTTTTTTTTATTTTTGGCATTCTCTCCGGGGCTGCCAATTTTTTATCAATTTCCGGACGAAAGGATTTCAATCTCATCATAAGGAAGATTGTGTATTCAATGCGCATGCCCATGTTGCTGTAGAGCTCTCTGTGCTCGCTATAATTTGTAGATATTTGATAATTCACAAGTTGTTACAATATTAAAATGTTGAACAGGGTATCGCGGACAATGTAAAAATGTAATTAAAGGTATTCAATACATCCTTTGTAGTTTTATAAGGTTGTAAAGCGTTGCCAGCTAAGAACATTTCTATATGACGAGCTACCACCCTTCATACAAAATAGTACTTCGGTCAAAGCTTTTACACGCCCCCAAAACTTCAAAAGATTGCATTCAATTCTTGAACAATCCACTGATGTACGTGATGTGATGCAATTATTCTTAAAGAGACAAATCAACACTTACTTTAAAAAGTTGTGATTTCGAATCTCGATCAGGGTGAGGTGTACAACATTATGTGATAAAGTTTGTCAGTGATTTACGACAGGTCGTGGTTTTCTCCGGGTCCTCCGGTATCATCGACTAATAAAACTAACCTCCACTATACAGCTGAAATATTGTTAAAAGTGACGTCTAACACCATCAAACAAACAAAAACTTATTTTAAAATGTCTTTAAAGATATTGGCTTCAATATCAGGTATGCTGACGTCACCCGTCTCTGCCATTGGTCCATCAAACATGCTATAAAACACTGGGCTTGCACTTGCCAACATAAATTTGTGCGCCTTGAATGGCGTTCGGTTGGCCCCAACGTGAAATGTGACGTCACACATCAGCTGATTTTGCAGAATGTAGTTGATACGGTCTGGTAATGTCTTTCTAAACTGCCAGTCTTTCGTTGTGTCCATGATGCTTTTAAAAAACAGAAACAATTGTAAAGATGAAAACATGTTTGGCATTGGAATATTTATTTCTACTACTATGGTACTAAGGTGACGTGAATATTAAATGTGAATTCCTTCAAATTGTGTATGCTCGCCTATTACCACTTGAAGTAGGTCATGTTGTTACGACAGTAAATGTCGTGATCCAATCGGCAAACATCGGGTGATTCCGTTGCTCTTCTAAGTGGGGGAACATAATCTACCATAACTAACCGTCGTTCAACATTGCAAATTGACCCTAGCCCTTAGACTCTTTAGTAACACCATGGGTGGCACTAGTGGAGCAAGAACTACAAACCTTATCGGAACGCCTGAGTTCATCCTTGGTTTCTAGTGGGGTTTGTGTTGCTCAATCTCAAGTTTTCTGTGTAGTGTTTTGTAGATCGTTGTTTGTCCTTTTTTCTCTTGGTCATTGTATTGTCTGTCTTTCGATTTGCGGCTTGATTACCATTTGTATACTTCAAACTACTCTTAGCTGAATACAAGGGTCACAATTCAATCAATATAATTGGAAATAGTACTCCTCACCCCCCCCCCCCCCCCCCCATCATTTGTTCCTTTGTTGCTATGTGACAACAGCGACACAGAAAAAATGGGCCCGAGTGTAGAGATCTAATTTTAATTAGATTGAAATTCAACCCGTTATATACAATGGATCGCCTGATATCTCAAACAAAGGATAAATTTAATAAATATGGATATCTTACTTTCGTCTCTAGTATTTGTTTCACAAAAACGAAATTAAAAATACACAAAGTCACAAAGTTATTATTACGCGATTAATAAAATGTCGATACTGATAGGCCTTTTAAAACCAATTTAGAATTACAATTCATCGTTAAGAATGGTTTTCAAAAAATCAATAATTCTTTATAAAGGCCTACAATTTGAACTAAAAATATATTATGTTTTTTTTTAATTCACTTCTTAAATATTGGGAAGCCCCGTGTTCTGTCCTACTATGTAATCACAAGGTATCACTTTGATACACAATAAGCCAAGATCGAGAATGTCGGGTTAGATATATCTTTGGACACTACAAGTCAAGTTCAAGAAAACACGAGTCAAATATAAACCTTTTTCGTCACTCACTAACATGGCTGTGGATATATAAAATCGTCAGAAACGATCAGAAACTGCACCAATCTGTTTATCGTATTTTATGTATACTTAAACCACGTTCATTATAGTTACTTGTATTTACAAGATTAATGATGATCAATATTCTTAACCGTATCGGTGGTGTAATGGGTAGCGTGTTCGCCTCGGGGTTATACAAAAACTATGCAATTGGAATTTGTTGCTTCTCCGCTAAGCACGTAGCACTATGGAACAAGGGCAAAGGCTGGTTGGCTGGGAATCAGAATAATGTGTCCGAGTGGAGCGACATGTTTACCCGCGAACTGTTGTTTCAGTGAGCTAGCACTATAAAGGTCCAACTCAGCGTGTTGGTCTACAACAAAACGGACATCATCATCATTTCATTGAACATTAACTTGTTCTTGCCATGATATAGGTGAAAAACTACTGAATTGGCGCTAAGCAACAATTACGCACTCACTAAACATATATGATTACAAAGTCTAAGAAAAATGACCAAAATAAGTGAAATCCGGTAACCAGTATGGACACTTGATTACTTGATAAAGTCTTCTGCAAAACTTGAGATTCAGTATTAAAAATATATTTCTTGTTCAACGGGGAGATAATTCTATAAAAACTATACATCTATCGATTTGATTCCTACAATTTTGATATTTGACTTTGAAATTTTTCCTACAGCGTGGTATTTTTTTTTTCATTTTATTATTTACATCAAACTACAAAAGTTCAAATATTGGTATTGATTTCCCCCCCCCCCCCTTTACACACACATAAATAAAGGTAAACTTCGATCCATTTACATAGTTGCAATTTATTTGACTTTCAAATATTTTGGAAACTGAGCACCAGATGAAAGTTATTCCAGAAACGATCGTGAGCGCTAAATTTGATATCTACGTTTTAATTACAAGACCTCTGTTCTGTTGATATAGTTTTGTAACGTGCAGGTTCAAAACACAGGAACTAGTTGACTATCCACGTATGTTACTATAGTAGACAAGACCTTGGCTTGTGTTCAAATCTTCAAACTATTTACTTTAAAGAATATATATACGAGATGAAAATTCTGTCCGAGATGATCATAAATTACAAGTATAAGTGTAACATACTTCTACTTCTACTTCATAAGAGGCCGCCTTAAAATAATTGACGATTCTGCCAATGTACTAGAGGTACCACGCTTAAAACTCTATATAATGAACAAATGTGTTAATAATAGTTAATTCTTATAACCACTTCCATTATAAATATATTTGTACTTACAGTTTTGTACAAAGATTGGTCGACTCCACAGGGTTTTATCGAAAACGAAAGTAGAAATGAAACCAAGATGTCCATAAAATCATACGACTATTTTTAGCTGATAATCAATAGCTTAAATTTGTGTCTTGTGATATACACGTGGTAATTTCAAATATCTATTATTAGATCAAAATGAATTTGATAAAAACGAGGACTAGGTATCACAACCTTCAATTAAATTTAGATGTCAATTCAAACTTAATCTACACTTAAATTTACTGAGAACGTAACTTACCCAGATAAAGAAGACTTTGAAGATAACAAAGGGGTAATCAGAAGAAGAACGGACAACACAAAAGAAAAAGGTCAAAAGGACAAAAAACGATCTACCAAACATGACATGACACAGAAAACTAAAGATCGAGCAACATGAAACACACACAAACCAGGGGTGAACTCATGTGCTCCGGAAGGGTAGGTAGTTCCTGTTCCACATGTGGCACCTGTCGTGTTACCGGTAATGATTCATGAATGAGGAGAGGACCAGATTGTGATTACGACAAACGAACATATTCGTGGTTATTTGTGACACAGATACTCCGTAACGGTTAACCAAGTCATCCTGGCGACCATTGAACTTCTCAAGTGATGAGTACAACTTCAACACAACGAACCCTTGGTTCGGTAGCTTCCTTATGAAAATTAGTTTGGTCATTCTCCGAGAAGTAACCATGACATATATCATAGCAAACGACATCACTTTATATCAAAATAAACCGTTTTTGCTACAAAAGATGATATTTCACGAGTTTTCTCTGACAAGTGGCCTTGTGGTCGTGATCGTATGATTGTATGGATTGATGACTACCTATGCAATCAGTGCAAATCACCACTAACATTGTGGGTTCGAATCCCGCTTAGGCGAGATGTACTCGATTCAACATTATGTAATAAAGTTTGTCAGTGACTTGCGGTGTTTCAGTGGTTTTTTCGGGTATTCCAGTTTCCTTCACCAATAAAACTGACTGAATATAATTGAAATCTGTTTGAAAATGACATTAAACACCATAACCCTAACCTTAACCCTAGTCATTTTAAGGTTGAAAGGCAGAAAATAAAAGTCACCTTTGAAAACGAGTTTATTTCTTATATATATGCTGTATAATAATTCCCGGAATTTGTCCCTGTACTTGACTAGTGTTGTTTTTTGGAAATGAATTGCTTAAAAATGTTACAAATAGTTCATTTAATGCTACAATCTCTTTGTATGATTTTCCAGAAAGAGATGGAGGTCCTTTCATGTTCAGTTGTATTGTGTATCTGGTATTCCTTTTCACGAGAAGAGGCTTTCCAAACATAACTGGATATATGTCCTGTCCCTTTTCTGAACATAACACTGTTTTTATAGACCTCAACACATCAGAAGACTTTAAAATAGTAAGACTTATATCGTGCTTTCCTGAATAACTCCTTGATCCAAACACGTTTATTCCTAAAATGATACAATCAAGGTTTGTGGTAAAATCAAGACAATCGTTATCTCCATCATGTTTCCAGAAACCGGAACTGGAAGTGGCACATCGGAGACAAACCATATGTTCCATATGTTCTATATTTCGCCACTTTGTTGGGAACACGGCGATCTCCTCGTCATCGAGAGACTGGTAAACTTTTACTATTTCGTCCAAAGTCAGCAAACTCTTTTTGGAAACATTCTCAGTAAAATATTTTCGTTCCATTATTGGAAATCTGACAAGATACAGTAAATCTCCTAAGACCTGTCTGATATTTTCATCATTTACCGTCAGATCTTGTTGTTGACATCTGTTTGTGCTCCAATCTATTATTTTCTGATAAATAATCTCCTCTTTACACATTAGATCATCTGATTCTATGATTAGTCTTAGACACTCTGCCGACAAGCTGAGAAGACTGTTTGATTCAAGACAGGGTTCACCGATGTTTAGAATGAACGTAAGAGCATTTGTCCTTAGATCGTCGAGATGGAAGTCATGTGCTGTCTGTAGGACAACACAGACACGTTCTTCATCCACACTCGATTGTAGATAATGATTGCATTTATCTTTAATATTGTGTAGCATATATTTCTCTGATCCATACATCAATCCACTTAAGTTATTGGCATCGACCTCTATGCTGTCGGTGTAGATATACCTGTAACATTATAAAAAGAATATTTAGGAAGTGATGGTTGATAGTTCACATCAATATCAACAAAGCGAACAATCACCTCTAAACAGTGATGGCCAATAATTCCACCAATATCAACAAAATGAACTATCACCTCTAAACAGTGATGGTCAATAATTCCACCAATATCAACAAAGCGAACAATCAACTCTAAATAGTGATGGTCAATAATTCACACCAATATCAACAAAGCGAACAGTCATCTCTAAACAGTGATGGTCAATAATTCACACCAATATCAGCAAAGCGAACAATCATCTCTAAACAGTGATGGTCAATAATTCCACCAATATCAACAAAGCGAACAAACACCTCTAAACAGTGATGGTCAACAACTCACACCAATACCAACAAACCGAACAATTACCTCTACACAGTGATAGTCAATAATTCCACCAATATCAACAAAGCGAACAAACACCTCTAAACAGTGATGGTCAACAACTCACACCAATACCAACAAACCGAACAATTACCTCTACACAGTGATAGTCAATAATTCCACCAATATCAACAAAGCGAACAAACACCTCTAAACAGTGATGGTCAACAACTCACACCAATACCAACAAAGCGAACAATCACCTCTACACAGTGATGGTCAATAATTTCATCAATATCAACAAAGCGAACAAACACCTCTAAACAGTGATGGTCAACAATTTACACCAATACCAACAAAGCGTACAAACACCTCTAAACTGTGATGGTCAACAACTCACACCAATACCAACAAAGCGAACAATCACCTCTACACAGTGATGGTCAATAATTTCATCAATATCAACAAAGCTAACAAACACCTCTAACACCAAAAGACCACGACATATGACGATGGAAAACTGGTTCCTGGATTGGGACATGCACAAAAATGTGGAAGGTTTAAACCGGTTAATGGGATCCCAACCCTCCTCTTTTGATAACTGACGGCAATGCATACAAACAAACGATAAAAATCTGCACAGATTCGCATCAATATGAATAACAACATAAACATGGATTGTACAATAGTAGGGTCAATGAAAGCTTGTAGTTAACTGACTACTAGCTAGGAAGGACGAATCTGTTGGTGAAAGACCATTACACATATATGTTTATGTAATAAAATGGACATGTATACTGTCTAATATGTAGATATATATCTGCAATGGTATTTGTAATGTTTGTAGGCTTGTAGCATGGATTTCCATCCTGTCCATAGACATATATGTGAATGTTTGTAGCATGCAATTCTACTCTACCGAGTACATCTTTTGCATAGTATTCTCACATTATACGCTTGATACCTTTCTATGCGAGTTATTTCCCCTGCGACGGGTAGAATGGCATCCGATCTAGCAGGGGTAATATAAAAAAACAACGAATCTGAATACTTTTCTTATAATCTGTAGATATTTGAACCTGGTAAAAAATCAGAAGATAATTTTATAGCACAGAGATAATTGACAAGTTGTTACAATATTAAAATGTTGAACAGGGTATGACAGATAATGTAGAAATGTAATTATAAGTATTGAATACAATCTTTTGTAGTTTTATATGGTTGTAAAGCGTTGCCAGAAGTACATTTCTATATGACGCGCTACCACTCTTCATACGAAACAGTATTTCGGTCAACGCTTTTAGATCCAATATTTTTGTATTTAGAATTCTATATAATGTATACCATCCAACCCGTTAGATGGTATATATATAGTTTTTTTGAAAATGTTAATATGGCCTAAAATAGTAATAAAACATGCCAGTGGGTCCTAAAATTAAACATACACTCTAGATAGCTTATTTCAATTAAAAAAAAATCCTGGACCCAAGTGCCTGTGGCTTTTACACGCCAGCAAAACTATGAAAGATTTCATCAGTAAAACTAACCTTCACTATATAACTGATACATTGTTAAAAGTGGCGTTAAACACTACCAAACAAATAAAAACTTACTTTAAAATGTCTTTAAAGATATTGGCTTCAATATCAGGTATACTGACGTCATCCGGCTCTGCCATTGGTCCATCAAGCATACTATAAAACACGGGGCTGGCACTTGCCAACATAAATTTGTGCGCCTTGATCGGCGTTCGGTTGGCCCCAACGTGAAAGGTGACGTCACACATCAGCTGATTTTGCAGCATGTAGTTGATACGGTCTGGTAACGTCTTTCCAAACTGCCATTCTTTCGTTGTGTCCATGATGCTTTTAAAATATAGAAACATTTGCAAAGATGAAAACATGTTTGGCAGTGCATTATTTATTTCTGTTACTATGATATTAAGGTGACGGAAATATTAAATGTGAATTCCTTCAAATTGTGTATGCTTGTAGCTATTACCATTTGAAGTTCGCGAGACATATTGTTACGACATTAAAAGTCGTGATCCAATCGGAAATCATCGGGTGATTCCGTTGATCTTCTAGATGGGGGAGCGGAATCGACCCTCATTAACCGTCGCTAAAACATTGAAAATATACCTTTGCTATTAGACTCATTAGTAACACGACGGGTGTTAACCTTTGTTTTCATCAAACCTTTCTTAGCTGAATATAATGGTGTAGTGAATCGTGGGGAGGGGGGCGACGAGTCCCGAAGAGCACCCATGATGCACCAGAATTATCCCTACGCTTAACCAAACCAGAAGGATATACCAATTGAGAGACTAAATACGATACTGAAGATTTGCAGTAGTGACCACTAGTCATTAGTAAGAAGTGTTAATTACTATGTTGGCGCTGCGACTTCGTTCAGAACCAAATTCGCGGGTCAGTTTGATAAATTGACCAATAAAGCGTTTTTTTTTATTAAAACCGAATCTCCGCCATTTTTTAAAAATTTGTCTGACCAGCAGGTTCTGGTATTTTCTGGGGCGATTGTCCTTTGGTGAATCTTGGTGGCTCCAAGGTTACCAAAAAGGAAGTTTCAAAGGGAAAATACGCAGGTAGGGTTGGCAGGCAAGATTGGGAAACTTTTATAATTTTTGTTATATATTTTTTGCCCGTGGCAAAGAAAAGAACCCCATTCCCACCCACGTGTAAACCCCACGTGTAAACCCGAAAACCGGAAACAGCCCATTCCTAGAAGCCATCTTAGAACAGAAGCTGAACTAAGACAAGCTGTAAGTTTCCATTGTCCAAAAAGTTTTTATTCATTGACAGTTAGTGAGCATTTTCGATTTTTTATTAATTAGGGGGAAAGGGTTTATTTAAACATACAAAAGCGGCCCACTGTAAAAATCTGGTCCGTTATTAAAATGATGTTGCACACACACATACACAACAAAATAAAAAGCCATGTGTTATTATTTTTTTATTTTTAATCATGACGCGTGTCTTGATAAACTTTTGTTCCATCGAGGAGCTGATGTTATTACCCGGGGTAGGGGCGAAAGGGGCTGACACAATTTTGGAAATGAGGGAGGCTAAAGGGGATTTAGAGCTGGAGGACATAAGTCAGGTGCCATACCTCAGGCTAACCCCACATCTAATTAAATGCTTGGATTTTACCCCTTTTAAAGAGGGAGAGGACCTGATACTGAAAATAGAAAACCGGTTTGGGTTTAGAGAACTGCCCGAAACAGCCCAGGTCAAATTTAATAATGCCCGCCAGATTCCAGAGGAACTCCTGGAAAACTTGGCGGATCGGTTCTTGTCCTTAGCTACTAGAGCTTTTAGAGAATTGCCCGAAAAACACATGTACCAACAAGCGGTAGGGAGGTTCTGCCAGGGAGCTGCAGATAAGGAAGCCGGAAGCTATGCATCCAATATCCGGCCTAATAACATTGAAGAGGCCATTGACAAAATACGGTGGCATCAGCATAACCATCAGGCTATATATGGGCGCACTCCTCGGAGGGAAGTGAAGCAGGTATCCCCAGGGTCTCACCACGGAGGAAAAGAAAGGGTCTGCGTCACAGGGTAGGAGAGAGGAGTCTGGAGAAAAAGATGGGAGAGGTACTGTCGGCACAGGGGCAGGAAATGAGCGCGATAAAGTCCAACCTAGCAGCACTCTCGACTCAAATGGCAGCCATGATGGCGGAGGCTAAGAAAAATCGTGTGAGTGGGTATAGGGCATCATCACAGAGTCCATCCCACAGAAGGGGGGACAAACAGGGATGTTACCACTGTGGGGTCATGGGACACTTCAAGGGGGGGTGCCCAAGTTTGGGATCGCCGAAGGGGAGAAACGAGTATCTTTTCAGTATAATAAGGAGGCTTTAAACTCCAAAGGGGCAACCCGCTAGGCCTCAGTCTACCCCTTATTGCCACTACAAGGTCTCAAAGAATTGGTGGAGGGGGAGGCAGTGGATCGCGAGGTATCACCTCTCATATTGAAAAGAGATGAGAATGAACAGCCGGACAGTCCCCGTTGAGTAAATAGGGATCCTGTGGAGGAAAGGGGAAGAAGGAAGCCAGCAAGGAGGGTTGTCCCAAAGAAGGGAACAAGTCGTGAATCTGTGTCACGACCGCCCCCCTAGCTGGACATCAGGACTTTGAAATGACAGTCGAGAAGGGGAAGTATAGGTATTATTGGAGGGGGATAAGTAAAGATGTGTCGGCCTATGTGAAGGGTGTATGGACTGTAACCAAAATAAAAAGGCAACGGTCTCAGCCAGACACCCAATGTTATCCTATTATGCGGGATCGCCAATGGAACGGGTCCATTTATACTTCATTGGGCCCCTACCTCGCACTGAGAGAGGAAACGAACACATCTTAATGATGGTCGACCAATTTACCAAGTGGTTAAAGTGCATCCCCTTGCCTTCTCAGGGTGCCGAGGAGACGGCAAGAGCCGCGGTGAATCAATTCTTTTCCAGATTTGGATGTCCATTCCAAGTATTCACTGACCAGGGGCGGATTTTCGAATCTACTTTGTTCCGGGAAATGTGTGACCTACTTCACATCTATAAATCGAGAACGACCCCTTACCGTCCCTCGGCGAACGGACAAGTAGAGCGATGCAATCGTACACTGATGGCGGCGGTGCGTTGTTTCATTGGAAAAAATCAGCGGAGCTGGGGTCAATACCTACCGCAGTTGGCGGGGGCATTAAGAGCCTCAGTAAATAGAAGCACAGGGTACACACCCAACATGATGATGATGGGTAGGGAGATTGGGTTGTCTACGGAACTGATGTTCGGGAGTCCAGGAAAAACCGGACAGCCCGAAGGGGACCAATGCATAGGGGAGTTACAAACCGATATCGAGGGCCCACAGGGTGGCTAGGGAGACAAAAACGAATGAAGAGAGACTATGACGTCAAGGTGAGGGTCAGAGAATCAAAGCCGGGGGATTTAGTGTATCAGTTGGACACTGCCACTATTAAGGGAAAAACTAGAAAATTGAGCCCCTCGTGGAAAGGCCCAGGAGTGGTAATTGAAAAGTTGACCCCCTATCTGTATAAAATAAAGTTGAAGAGGGTGATAATCACAGCCAACAAAGATAGGTTGAAGTTGTGCCAGGAACGAGAGGTTCCAGTTTGGGCCCAAAGGTTGAATCAACAGATTACTGAGGGGAGAGGATATACCAAGGAGGATGGGGGCGTCAAAGATCAAGGGGATTCTAGAGATAAGCTTTACTGTGTATATCGGAGGCCGTATACTGGGGAGTTCATGATCAGGTGCGAGGGGTGCAAGGAATGGTATCATGGTAAATGTGTAAAGGTAACGCAGGAAGAGGCATAAACCATGGGGGACTTTGTCTGCTCGGGGTGTCAGAGGCATCCCCGGGAGGAGGTATAGTGCAGAGGGGGGACTATTGGAGGAGCAGGGGGTACAATGACTGTGTTTGGAAGAGATGGGGATGTCAAATAGGCTCATGGGACAGAGGGCTCTGACCGGCCTGGTGCAGGGTGGCTGTCGGCCCACCTGTGTCAAGTGGATTATTTGATATTTTCAGATGTCACAAGAAGAAGAAGAGGTGTTGGTGCTGTTGCTGGAAGACAACGACAGCGAACGCTTCCTGACAGCGGAGGGGGCTCGTCGGCTGACGAAGTCGACAACTGCCTGTCCGTTGTGGAGGAAGTGGAGGGGCTGGCGGTGGCAGAGGCCACGGGCCCGAAAAAGAGTGAGAGGACGGCAGGGGCAGAGGCCCCGGGCAGTGATTAGGTGGTGGAGCCTCAGGGCCCCGTAGGAAGAACAAAGGCAGAAGTCGGGTATGGGCCTGGCAGGGTGGAGCGCCGTCAACGGCAAGCTCTGAGTCACCAGGAGACCGATAAGGAGATCTAAGCAGGGATAAGCCGGAGGGGAACTGGAGTAATCCCGGAACTCCTCCGGTATGGGGTGTCCCATGGTGGGGTGGGGCAAGTGGGTCACTGATCTGAGGGGACACTGTGTGCAGGCGCACATCCCCAAGGTTTTCCGGGAATTAAGTCTAACGGGGGAGGATTTTGGGAGGGTCAGGGCGACTGCATTGCCGACGATCCTGAGAGTGCTGGGGGATCGGTAAGGGATCTGTTTGGGTACGCGGAAGGACTGCTGAGTGCAATAGGATGCCAGGAGGGCTATAGTGTGAAACCGGTTGAGGTGATGGCTATGAGGGAAGCGTGTCGAGTAGGGGGATGGGAGATTCCATCCGAGTTCTCCTTAAACTCCCCGAACTCTACAGCAGAACTAATGCATTGGAGAGCCCTCATAAAGCTGTTGGGGCTCATGCCCGGCCCCATGCGGGACGTACTGTGTAGCCTCCGGTTCCCGTTGGCCAGTAGTCAGGGGATTAGGAGTTCAGGAGAACCTCCGGCTGTAAGGCCAAAGGTTATCAGGCCGGAGGAACCCATGGATTGGTCCCAGGGGAGGATGAGCAGTGGAGGTTCAGTGAGGAGTGTCCCCGGTGAGGGACAGAGAGTAACGCCACGAGCCTCGGCTTGTGGGTTCTCGGCACCTCAGCCGGTGCCACTCTTTAGCTTCAACCCAGCGCCATCCCCCATCTGGTCAGCTTTGGTAGGTATGCCCCTCAGTCAGTGGCTGGGGGCGTCGGGAAGAGGATAGTCGAGTCAGGATAGAGCCTCCGGTCCTGGTACCGGAAGCAATGGATTCCCATATTCATCTGGACAGGTCTCTCCGGAGGCTTTGACTGGACCCCAGAACAGGGATCCAGGAATTCCTGGCGAAGTGTCCGGCACCCACCCCTCGGTAGCAGGTCAACTTGGTGGGGGGCGTTGGTCTTCTGCGACCCCAAGACGTGGCCGAAGGACCCAGAAAAGTTGAAGCTCCCCAATGGATGGATTGCGGCTGTTGGAGTACACCCTAAGCATGTCGGTGACTTCGGCGATTGCTATTTTGATCACCTGTCCCGGCTGATGAACTCCCCTGCCGTGACTACCCTGGCCGAGGTAGGACTGGACTGCAGCAAAGGTGCTGGCTCTTACCCGCCCATACATGCATCTGGTACTGCATGTCCGGGCTTCGGGTGAAGGCCCCCATGCAACGGATGCTTTGCACCGGAAGGTATTGGACGTGATGCAGGAGAAGGTTCCCAACTCCCTGCAAGGTATGATAATCCACCGCCACCGCTTCCATGGGACTCAGTCACGGTAAAGCTCTGATTGAACTCTTACCCTGGAACTTACTTTGGATTCACAATGATGGTGAAGGGGTTCGGGGACAGGCAGAGGCTGGGGCTGAAATCTGTTCCAGGAAACAGGCTCCTCTTGGACTTGGAGTCTGTCTCCCCCATCTGCCTGACGTGGTCGAATCTGTCAACCACCCGGCCCACTTGTTCAGGGTGGCAGAGGAGGTCGCTAGGGTGAGGGACCAGTCTGCACTGGACGTCCTTCGGGCAGGTTGTGCCATTGGGCGAACCTTGTACCGGAGGAAGTAGGGAGATGGGTCCGTGGGGGAGGTTTGGAAGGAAAAGAAAGTGTGGTGGAGCTCAGTTGGGAAGTTAAGGGAAGAATAAACGGGGAGGTTTTTTTCTTGGATATTAGAGTTGGATAGTTGGTTCGTTGTGGGTGTAGGGGGTACCACATGGTCCGGTGCGTAGCATACAGAGCTTACTAGTCTTATGTCTCCTAGAAACGCTGTCCCATGGATATCGGAGGCCTAGGTCTTGTGGAGGCGTAATCCGCCTCTCGTGAGCCCTATGGTGATCTTTGGATTTATCATTGCATCCCGTACAACCCCTTCTTTCTGTGGGTTTCCCAGTAGCTGCAGCCCAGGGTCCTTTAAGATAAAACGGGGAAGAGTGTAGTGAATCGTGGGGCGAAGGTGGCCGAGGAGTCCCGAAGAGCACACATGATGCACCAGAATGATACCTACGCTTAACTAAACCAGAAGGATAAACCAATTGAGAGACTAAATACGATACTGAAGATTTGTAGTTTAAACATATTTTATTGCCCAAAAACATGACAATAGGATCAGATACAAGTTTTTTCAAGTTAGAACATCTTCTCTTTTATATAAACAATATACAAATACAGTTGAACATAAATAATACACAAAAGCTACAGTCTTCCTTAATAATTAGACAAACAACAACATGAAATGTACGAGTGCAACACAATTTAAAATTTACCCAATGGCAAATCGAACAGACCATTACAATAAATAAATGGACTAGTTTATAGAACACACCTAGAATGAAGAAAATCAATAATTGTTATACAATGTAGTGGGATTATTAATTCGATAAAGGTAGGATCTTTTAAAATAGTTTCAAAATATATAACAATATCATTATTTATTCAATAAGAATTTTAACATAAAGTGTTCACACGTGTGTATTGCAACATTTACTAATTCACACCAGGTCAGCCACAAACCAATTGTCACCTGATTACATTCACGATAATCAGCGGAAAGAAAAGCGGCATGTTTCCTTAATATATGTCTGTACAGTAATGAATACATTCCTATTTGTGTCAATATTATAAATTTGACTTCCAAACAGCAAGGTGTTTAAGTCAATGTGTACATTTGCAGCTAATAAAGAACGGTACAAAATATTTCTTTGTGCATCAAACCTCTTGCAGTACAATAAAAAATGTTCAGCATTCTCTGTGGAATATCTACAAGAACAAGATGGGCTATGAATCAAATTAGCATGAAATAGATCATTATGTAATGCACTACAATTATTCCTTATTCTAGTATGCAATATATTTAAATATCTGTTGCCAATATTATAATAGGAGGGGATTTAGCATTTTTATAGTAGTGTTGTTTCAATTTGTACTTGAAGGATTCAAAAGTTGAAAGTTGACGTATTCTCGGGTCTAATAAATTCCATAACTTGGTCGTCGACGGAAAAAATGACTGTTGGGATATCGATAATCTGTTTGTGGTTTGACTAATATTATGACTATTTCGTAAATTATAGTTGTTAGTTTCTCCAACACTGGGAGAAATCAAATCACATAAAAACTCAGGAGAATTACCAACATTTAATTTATAAAACATACATAATTTTTTAACCTCCCGCCTAGTGCTAAGTTTCTCCCAACCCGCCTCCCTGTATATTGAATCCAAACTTGTGTAGCATGTTAGCCCTGTAACAATACGAGCCGCTTCCAATTGTAGTTTTTCTAGTCTATCAGAATTGACTTGCCCGCAGTTATCCCATACCTCAGATGAATATTCCAAAATTGGTCTAATGAAAGTAAAATAAATATTTTCCAGATATTCCCTCTTTGATCTAAATTTAAGCTTCCTCAAGACATTAAGTTGCTTTGAAGTTCTCTGAATTAGGCTGTCTATATGTTTTGTCCATTTACAATCACTACTGATAATTATGCCTAAATGTTTGTGCTTATTAACAGAATTAAGGACGATTCCGTCGAAATCAAAGCTGAGTTCATCTTGTTGGTTTCTAATATTGAATATCATTATCTCAGTTTTATTAGGATTAAATTTTACTAACCAAGTATTGCCCCACTTTTTTAGATTGCTTAGGTCAATATTAATCATATTTTTTAAAGTAGATTCGTCTAAGGCTGTATGTCCAATAGATGTATCGTCGGCAAAAAGTCTACTGAGTCCAAGCATGTCATCGGCAATGTCATTTATGAATACTAAAAATAACAGAGGACCTATGACAGACCCTTGGGGAACACCAGATTTGAAATCATCTAACTCAGATAATGCTTCTTTGATAGCTACTTTTTGTGATCTGTTAGTAAGATAGCTTTTAAGCCACATGAGTAAATCTCCCTTAATGCCATATCTTTCTAATTTTAATAGTAGCCCCACCCCCCCCCCCCCCAATCCAAACACGATCAAACGCTTTACTTACATCAGCAAAAGTGATACTTGTAAAACATTTGCTATCAAGTGCAGTCAAAATAGTGTGATATAACTCAAGTAATTGGTGAGTAGTCGAAAGGCCAGGGATAAAACCTGATTGGAATTTGTATAGAAGTTTATTTTTATGTAAATGGTTAAAAATGTTTTTAAATACAATTTTTTCAAATATTTTACTTACACAAGATAATAATGAAACTGGTCTATAATTTGAGGGTAAGGATGTATCGCCGTTTTTGAATAAAGGAATCACATGAGCAATTTTCTAGGACCGTGGATATTTTTCTAGGCGTACAGATTTGTTAAAAAGTAAACATAGGGGTTTGGCTATATCGTTTTTTATAGATATAATCATTGTGTTTCTAATTTCATCAGGACCAGTAGCCTTATTACTATCTAAAATAGAAATTATATCAATGCTTTCTTCTTCTCTCACCCAAATATTTCCCCTTTCATCAAAATCTGGTAAAGTTTTGTTTTCGTCGACTAAATTAGTGATCGAACAAAAATATTTATTTAAGACATCTGCCTTTTCTTTACCTTCATAAGACAAGCAATAATTATTTTTGGGGTCTTGAATAGGAGGAATATCGTTCATTGTAGACTCCCCCTTCAGAAGTGTATTGATGGTCTTCCAATAAGTTTTACTATTTATAGTTTTAAGTTCGTTCAAATTTTCATTTATATTAGTATATTTTTTTTCTTTTAATTGTTTCTTTAAATTATTAACCCGGTTTCTTTGTTGTTTGAAAATAGTTTGAGATAATGCAGTCTTGAGTTTTAAGTATTTTCTGCGGAATCGGTCTCGTTTACGTATCTCCCTCCGAATATTTGAATCGAACCATATTTTATCATTACATCTAATAGTAACCTCTCGTCTAGGAATACACTCTTCTGACACAAAAAGAATTACATTGGTAAAATTAATACATGCTTTGTCAATATCAGGTTCTCTTTTAATTAAGACATCCCAATCAAACTCCAAAAATGTTTGTTTCATAATATTATAGTCCCCTTTTTTATAATTCCAGATAAGTCTTTTAAAACTTTTTGAGATACTATAGCCACTTCTTATTGTTATATAAGTACCATCATGATCACTAATATATCTGTCAATATGCATAGTATCAGAGTCCACATACTGAATAGAGTCCGTTATCAAAATCGGATCAAGTAATGAAGAGCTACCAGTGCGTGAATCAAATTGAGTAGGCTGGTGTATTGCATTGAAAAGTCCATTAATACTAATCAAATCATTTATATTTGACGGTAAATTTAAAAGTTTTTGTTCAAATCACCCATGCATATCAAATGATTAGATTCTTCCATTGCATTTTTCAACATAGCATCAAAGAAGTCCCAAAAACGATGATGGGACTGTCTCTCAGATCTGTAAATTATATTTATTAAAATATTTTGTAGCTTGGTTTTTAATTCGAACCACATACATTCAACAAGTGGGTTCTCTAAATCTACGCGTCTTTTGATATTAACATGAGTTTTATAATACATTATTATACCACCTCCATCGGAGTTTCTATCTTTTCGCACTGGAATATCGTAACCCGAAAAATGTATATTTTGTCTAATACCAATTTATCAAGATGTGTCTCTGTGAAAAATACAATATCATAATCTTCAATAATATTGGAAATATAATATACCTTATTACGAAGACTTCTAATGTTGCCGTGAAAAATTGACAAACAGTGATCTTCAATATTTACTGGTGTTTCCCCAGGGCCAGGATTCAGTTCCACATCCCCAGCGATTATAAGCGTATAAATAATAATCAAACAAAATGGCATTGCCGTAAAATTAGACCGGAACATATTCAACCCTGCTTTGATAAACTTAAAAAATCTAACATATAGTGAAAACAGTATGTCGCTAAAACGAAAATGAATAAATGACACCTTTTTACAAGCAATGCAAATTTTATGATATAACAACCCTATAGCAATTCTATGTGATATGATATCACTACCCATTGTCAAAAATAAGATGTCTGCAAAATAAAAATGGTTGGTCTATCATAAAAATATAATAATAAATGTGACAAGTTGTGGCTGACCTAGGGCAAATCATGATAAGTGCAAAAAAATCAAACGGTGTTAAAAACATTACAAACAATATGTACAAAAAACAAATCATTTTTGTAGAAATTGACAAAAACACGAATTTAAAAGAGAAAAAAATGGTGGTATCATATTCTTGCAATATACTCTAGTTAATCAAAGAACAAAATAATTATATATACACATAAGGAACATTAGTATATGCATTGCTTAATTATTCAAGAAAAATAACTGAGACGATAGACCTGAAAAATAAACGTATACAAGTGTAGCATACTGACCATCTCACTTAATATTACATACATGTAGTTCAGTATTGATTTGACAATAAAATCAACTAAATTGTTTTCGATTTACTGTTGAAAAAGGAATATCCGACATGAAACATTATGTTTAACGTTTAGAGAAGCAAGCTTTCAACCGTGACTATTTACACAAGATATTACTTATCGAACCGACCGTGATTCATATTATCAACATAGGATAACGAATTTTTATGTCAAAATGACAACTTATTTTTCTACAAATATATAAAAGAACATTTACACGATTTAATGCAGAATAACAAGATAACACAGCAACTATTTCCGTGACTGATTAAATAATTACGTCAATAAATATATATATATATAAAGTATAACAGTTCAATTACAATGAAATTGCCGTTTTAATTATGATATAACTGGTAACAATACAAAAAAAATACAAAATGTAGTACTAGTTAATTACTAAGTAGAATATATATAACAGTAGATTATTCCACAAAAATATGGTAGCATTTCGTATTTATAATAAATAAATATTACTGTTGTTTAACATAGATGGACATTTAACAACAACAACAAAAAGGTAGATTTAAAACCTTTTGATTCAGGTAAGTTTATGATTGACATAGCCGCGGTATTCCTAACGTGCATTCATGCGTACAAGGTTAAACAGTGAAACTGGAAAACTATTGTTAGTACAGTTAACATACACATATTGTTAGTAAACAAACGCACATGGTCTTTCAAAACAAACTTAACTGACAGATCATTTATATACAAAATGTTTAATAATCATCTACAATTTCTTCGTCAGTAAATACACCGCCAAGTTTTTGTATATCAGCCTTTGTTTTGACAGTCATGAATCCAGAATTCTCGGAACGTTTCACAATTATTGACCCATCATGAGTCCAAAAAGAATGTAGCTTTCCATCTGCTCGTAGAGAGTTGAGCTTCTTTAATAGTCCGTAGCGGTATCTAGTAAGATTTTCGGTAATGCAAAGGTTATCAGGATGTCCCTTCAGCTTTTTCTTGTGTGAAAATACCATATGTCTTTGCCGATAGGAAAGGAAACGTGTGATGATGGAGATTTTACCATTTCTAACTTCGCCAATGGGATGCGATCTGCCTATGTCCTTGGTATTAAGTTGTAGTCCTAGCTTAGTGTTGCAGATTTGTAGTAGTGACCACTAGTCATTAGTAAGTAGTGCTAATTACTATAATGGTCACAATTCAGTCAATATAATTGGAAAGAGTGCTTCTCAACCCAACCCCAACCCCCCCCATTTTTTCTTTGATCCTATGTGGCAGCAGCAACACAGAAAAATGGGGCGCAAGGGAAGAGATATAATTTTGATTAGATTGAAATCCAACCCGTTATCAAATAAAAGATGGAGTTAATAAATATGACTATAAAAAAATAGTCCGTTTGACCAGCCTAAAACAGGACTAAAAAATTAATTAAAAATCAACAGTTCAACTTATTGATTTTTTTTCTTCACACATTTACTCATATATCATCTACCTACTCTGACAAATAATTTCAGAATTTTGACACTATTTTCCAAAAGGTTGCCCATTAGGTCTCTATGTTAAATATTTGTACCAAATGTGGATATGTGCAGAGGGAGTTAGTATGCTTGTTGTTACCAACTTCCAGTGTAAACAATAACAACAACACATGTGATTTTATTTACATTTCACTGTCATGTGATTACCTAATTTGAATGTCACCAGAACCCAAGCATGCATGAGATGTTCATTTCACTTTCACCAAGTGACAATTTTGATTCGGCTTTAAAATAATCAAACACTTTTAGTATTAAATCCTGTTTTTCATCTGAAGTTTTGAGAGGCATGACTATCCTTTCTATATAGCTTATATAAGTATTGGTTGAGTTCTAAATAAGGGCAGATAATTTTTAATTTGTAAATATTGATTTATGAAAAGACAAAAAAAATGTTGTTTTTTTCTACCTTTATTTTATATTTTTTCTATTACATTTAAAAAAAATATATATTAATTACTTGGTTTTTTTTATTATGCTTAAATAACATACATAAAACTTGTTTTCATTTTCTAAAAGTATACACAAAGCATGCAAAGCATGGGCTATTTACATGGTATATCTGGTCAATACACATAGGCTTACTTTATAACCATGTTCTTTGAGTTCAAATACTGGGCTTTAGAAAACACCAAAACAAAAGTGATTTTATTTAGAATTTAAAGAAAAAGATTTAAAATTCAAAGGCTTGCATTTATACTTTTTACTTTTAAATTTCTAAAATAATTTCCAATAAAATGTAAAAAGTTAAACTTTGAGTGAAATGAACATCTCATGCATGCTTGGGTTCTGGTGACATTCAAATTAGGTAATCACATGACAGTGAAATGTAAATAAAATCACATGTGTTGTTGTTATTGTTTACACTGGAAGTTGGTAACAGCAAGCATACTAACTCCCTCTGCACATATCCACATTGGTACAAATATTTAACATAGAGACATAATGGGCAACTTTTTGGAAAATAGTGTCAAAATTCTGAAATTATTTGTCAGAGTAGGTAGATGATATATGAGTAAATGTGTGAAGAAAAAAAATCATTAAGTTGAACTGTTGATTTTTAATTAATTTTTTAGTCCTGTTTTAGGCTGGTCAAACGACTATGCCTATTTTCGTCTCTAGTATGTGTTCCACAAAAACAAAACTACATATACACAAAGTCACAAGTTATTATCACGTGATCAATAGAATGTGGGTCGATACTGATAGGCCTTTTAAAACCAATTTAGAATTACAATTCAACGTTAAGAATGGTTTTCGAAAAATCAATAATTATTTGTGTAGGCCTACAATTTGAAAGAAAATAAGCCAAAATCAAGAATGACGGGTTGGATACATCTTTGGCTACTACAGGTTAAGCTAAAGAATACAGGGGTCGAATATATACCTTTCTCGTCAGCCTAACATGGTTGTGCAAATATAAAATCGTCAGAAACAATCAGAAACTGCGTGAATCTGTTTAAAGTATTTTATGTATGCTGAAACCACGCTCATTATACTTACTTGTATTCACAATATTGATGATGATCAATATTCTATTTTAGAAACGAGATAAGATGGCGAAACACGTTCAGTGACATTCGGCCGTCCAACGAAAGGGATAGTAACAACAATGTCTCATGGCATGAAATGACCGAAGTCCCTACTAGTAGAGATTTGGGTCATTTCGTGTGATGATTGTTTCCGGTACCTGTACCTCAAACTGTTAAATAAGAAAATAACACTTTTCACGAAGAATAACATAACACTTCATATTACACAGTATTACATGATAATTATATGAAAACTATATAGATTTGTTTCCTACAATTTTGATATTTGATTTTGAAATTTGTCCTACAGCGTGGTATTTTTTGTTTTTATATGTTTTTATTTTATTATTTACATCAAATTACAAAAGTTCAAATATAGTTATTACACACCCCCCCCCCACCCCCCCCCTCTCCCCCGCCAGAAAAAAAGTCATAAATAAATAAGTTATTCTGCGATGTCTGTACATAGTTTAAATTTATCTGGCTTTTAAATATTTTGACACTGAGCACCAGATGAAAGTTATTCCAGAAACGCATCGTGAGCACTAAATTTGATATCTACTTTTTAATTACAAAACATCTGTTCTGTTGATATATTTTTGTTACGTTCAGGTTCAAAGCATACTATAGTCTAAAAGGCCCGTGTATTCAAATCTTCAAACTATTTACCTTGAAGAAAAAAAATACGAGATGAAAATTCTGTCCGAGATGATCATAAATTACAAGTATCAGTGTAACGTACTTCTACTTCTACTTCATAAGAGGCCACCTTAAAATAATTGACGATTCTGCCAATGTACTAGAGGTACCATGCTTCAAACACTATATAATTAACAAATGTGTTTATATATAGTTAATTCCACAGGCACTTGGGTCCAAGATATTTTTTTTTTAATTTTATTAATAAAATGTGCATCTAGAACGTATATCAACCCGTTTGACATGCTTCGTTGTGAAATACAGGTGTTACTTTAAAATATCTATATATGTGTAATTCTGTACTTCTACTTCCACTTCATGAGAGGCCATCTTCAAATAATTGAAGATTCTGCCAATGTACTATATAATTAACGAATTTGTTTATATATAGTTAATTCCAGAGGCACTTGGTTTCAGGATATTTTTTTTCAATTTTATCAATAAAATATGCCTCTACAACGTATATCAAACCGTATGACATCCTTCGTTGTGAAATAAGTAGCTATGTCAAACGGGTTCATATACGTTGTAGATGCACATTTTATTGATAAAATTGAAGAAAAAAAATCCTGGACCCAAGTGCCTGTGGTTAATTCTTATAGCCACTTCCATTATATATGTATTTGTACTTACAGTTTTGTACAAAGATTTATCGACTTCACAGCGTTTTATCAAAAACGAAAGTAGAAATGAAACCAAGATTTTCGTCAAATCATGTGACTATTTTTAGCTGATAAGCATTAGTTTAAATTTGTGTCATGTCATGATGTGATATACAGATGCTACTTTAAAATATCTATAATTAGATCAAATGAATTTGATAACAACGAGGACCGAGTTGCACAACCCTCAATTAAATTTAAGTGTCAATGAAAACTTAATTTACACTTAAATTTACTTAGTACGTACATTAATTTAATTTGCACTTAAACACTCTACACTAGGTCACATGCACCTATGCCATGGAATTACACCCCTCCCCCTTTTTACATTTTTTGCTTACTTTTAAAAATATTTTTTTATCTCTTATCTCTTTGCCATTTATTCAGGTGTGAGTAACGATCAGCATGAGAGCGATGGGAAAATCAGATTTGTCTAAAATGGGGGCGGAGTATACAATTATACAGAGAGTTTATAATCTTATTTAACAATGAATCATTTTTACAGTTAAATCAATATTTATATTGACGATTATTGATCTATTTAAACTGTATTCAGATATTTTGTGTGATTACATTATTTCCAAATTTCCACGTCAAATAACACATCGATGGTTATTTGGGTATATTATACGGTAATACACAATTAATATTATTATTTAATTAGAAATGTACATACGTTTATACGGTTAAGTACAACATAATAATTATTTGATTAATCATAGAAAAAATATGCATAGCTGGCGCCGTCGTGGTCGTATGGTAGTTGGATTTACAACTACCTGTGCAATCATTGCTTATCACCACTGACGTGAGTTCGAATCCCGCACATGTGGAGGTGTACACGATACAACATTTTGTGATAACAGTTTGTCAGTGACTTGCGACAGGTCGGTGGTTTTCAGTCCGGTTTCTCGCACCAATGAA
This sequence comes from Bathymodiolus brooksi, assembly GCA_963680875.1. Classification (NCBI taxonomy): domain Eukaryota; kingdom Metazoa; phylum Mollusca; class Bivalvia; order Mytilida; family Modiolidae; genus Bathymodiolus; species Bathymodiolus brooksi. The sequence continues at coordinate 21,466,623 of OY804586.1, forward strand.
ACTGTTTAAATTGTAAGCTATCCATAAATGTGTTTGTGGACGTAATACATGTATTATATTGTGTTGGAAAGGAAGGGAGCAAGGAGGAATCTAAAATAATGTTAAATTTCAGAATGAACAAAAACATATTTTATCCTTGCACGTGTTAGAATAATATGAGTGTACGGAACATGTTGAGTGACATTCGGACGTCAAACGACAGAAGCCGGTAACAATCATGGCATGAAATGACCCAAATCCCTACTCTAATATAAAGTATAATAGTATATAGAGATTTGGGTTGTATATAGGCATTTTGGGTCATTTCGTGCAATGATTCTTTCTGGTACCTGTATCTTAAACATAACAAAAACTGTTAAATAAGAAAATAACAAAAACTGTTAAATAAGAAAATAACAAAAACTGTTAAATAGGAAAATAACAAAAACTGTTAAATAAGAAAATAGCAAATACTTTTAAAGAAGAATAACTTTGTTAATACTTTCATAATACGCATTACAAAGTCTAAGCGGAGAAAATGAACAAAATAAGTGAAATCCGGTAACCAATATCCATGGACACTTGATTACTTGATATAGTCTTCTGCAAAACCTCAGTTTTAAGAATGATTAGTCATTGTTCAAGGGGAGATAAATATGAAAACTGTATCGATTTGATTCCTACCATTTCGATATTCGATTTTGGAATTTTTCCTAGTGTGGTATTTTTTTTTTTCATTTTATTATTTACATCAAATTAAAAATTTCAAATATTGTTGTTAACGTATGTTACTATAGTCGAAAAGGCCTTGGTTTGTGTTCAAATCTTCAAACTATTTACCTTAAAGAAAATATATACGAGATGAAAATTCTGTCTGAGATGATCAGAAACTACAAGTATCAGTGTAACGTACTTCTACTTCATGAGAGGCCGCCTTCAAATACGCGCTCACCCTTCAACAATTTACTGACCGTCTAAATAAGCATATTCAGTCACTAGGGAGCTGAGATTCTGCCAATGTACTAGAGGTACCACGCTTCAAACTCTATATAATTAACAAATGGGTTTATATATAGTTAATTCTTATAACCACTTCCATTATATATTTACTTGTACTTACAGTTTTGTACAAAGATGTATCGACTTCACAGGGTTTTATCAAAAACGAAAGTAGAAATGAAACCAAGATTTCCATAAAATCATATGACTAAATTTAGCTGATAATCCATAGTTTAAATTTGTGTCTTGTGATATACACGTGGTAATTTCAAATATCTATAATTAGATCAAATGAATTTGATAAAAACGAGGACTAGGTAACACAACCCTCAATTAAATTTAAATGTCAATTAAAACTTAATTTACACTTAAATTTACTGAGAACGTACATTAATTTAATTTGCACTTAAAATGCTCTACATTAGGTCACATGTACTTGTGCCATGGAATTACATCCCTCCCCCTTTTTACATTTTTTGTTTACATATAAAATTATTTGTTTTATCTCTTATCTCTTTGCCATTTATTCAGGTGTGAGTGACAATTGAATTACCGCAATATTAAACAATTGTCACCCAACATGAGAACGATGGATAAAAATCAGATTTATAAAAATGTGTGTGTGTATGCAAAGGGGGGGGGGGAGAATTATACAGGGAGTTTATAATCTTATTTAACAATGAATCATCTTTCCAGTTAAATTAATATTTATATGGACGATTATTGATCTGCTTAAACTGTTTTCAGATATTTTGTGTGATTGCACTATTTCCAAATTTCCACATCAAATAACACATCGATAGTTATTTGAGTTTATTGTACCGTAATACACAATTAATATTCTTATTTAATTAGAAATGTACATACATTTATACTGTTGTTAAGTACAACATAATAGGAATATGCTTAATCCTATAAAAATATTTATATTTCGGGCCGTCGTGGTCGTGATCATATGGTAGTTGGATTTGCAACTACCTGTGCAATCAGTGCCTATCACCACTGCTGGCGTTTTGAGTTCGAATCCCGCACATAGAGACAGTGGAAGGTAACAATCATGGCATGAAATGACCCAAATCCCTACTCGAATATAAAGTATAATAGTATTTAGAGATTTGGGTCGTACATAGGCATCTTCGGTCATTTCGTGCGATGATTGTTGCCGATCCCTGTATCTTAAATATAACAAAAACTGTTCAATAAGAAAATAAAAATAAAAACACTTTTCACGAAGAATAACCTTATTAATACCTTCTGATTACTTCATGTCAGAATGTATGACGCAACGTTTCAGAAAGTTACAGGAAAACGAAAGGGTAATCAGAAGACGTAATTGGAAGATCAGACAATACAATGGCGAAAAAAGAAAAAAGAAAAATTGGAGAAGTAGAAATCTACAAAACTTAATTGATTGAAAAACAAGAACACACTAAAAACGCCACTAATTTATTTTAGGTCTCAGTATGGATTCTATTGTTATCATAGCTGTCACATTTGGCACTGGAGGTAACAACTCTAGCTCTGAATATATTTAAGGTAATGACAAGAACATGCAATGTCTCCAAAGCATGTCGAATCACGCTACATTATGTGATAAAGTTTGTCAGTGACGTGCAGCAGATCAATGGTTTTCTCCGGGTACTCCGGTTTCTTCTACCAATAAAACTGAACGCCACGATATAACTGAAATATTGTTGAAAATAGCGTTTAACACCACCCCTTCCCCTCCCCGCCACCCCAAAAAAACATGTCACTCCATATGTGTGTATATTGTCATTTGAAAATCAAAAATTAAAAGAATCTGTGATTAAGCAAGTTTTATTTTCATCGTGGTTATTTTTTTGCAGAAAAAAAGGTTTCTACATGAAATCGTACTTATTCTCTTGATTGTTTATACAGTATATGTATTGTCATATAAATTGCATACCATCAGTACGAGTTGATTGCATGACCGATTGACGACCTGATGATGTGACATGGTAAAAGAAATATATGTAGACATATACATATTATATACATTGTACATGGTGAACTGAAGAATGAGATCTTATATTTAACCATATGTGACATTCTCATTCCCTGCCCTCTCTCGTATTCCTTCTCCTAACTGCATCGCATCTTTTCTGCCTCAAACTCCTTATCGGCCTATTTCTGCACTCACACCACCCCTTTTCCATTTTTATTTCTACCGTCTGCTATCAACTGTATTCAAGATTATTATTATTTAATTTTATCATTGTTATATATATGCATGGGGGTTACTTTTTTATGTTTTGCTACTTTTATCTAGTATTTTATGTTGTAAAGCGCCTTAGTGTAATTTTTTAGATAGGACGCTATACAAATTCTGGTATTATTATTATTATGGTCTATTTATCCACATCGAATAGGCACAGTCCATGGACATAAGTATTCGTCACCTTCGAGTTTTGTATATAACAAAGAACAAATTAATCTTAGATTCGGGATAAGAGGTTCGCATGAGTTAAATAGCTATAGAGTATTGTTTCGGAACTGAATTGGTTTATTGTAAATATGTATTATTGAATTGGCTTGGTTTGGTTTTATTATGTTTAACGCCACTTTCAACAATATTTCAGTTATATCGTGGCGGTCAGTTTTATTGGTGGAGGAAACCGGAAGTCCCGAGAAAACCACCCATCTGCCGCAAGTCACTGACAAACTGTGTCACATAATGTTGTACACCTCGCTCTAGACGGGAGTCGAACCCACAACATCAGTGGTGATGGGCACCAATTGCATAGGTAGTTGTAAATACAACTTCCATCACGGTCACGACGGCTCCTATTTATTATTTTTGAAACTTACAGTTCCTAAATAATGTAATTATTATCAAAACTACGGTTCTACTCCCTCTGTCATAGATAATCTTAGACGATCTTGGATTTGATTTTTTGATTTGTTGTGTTTAACGCCACTTTCAGCAATATGTCAGCTATATCATGGCGACCAAATGTAGTGGTGAAAGAAGCCGGAGTACCCTGAGAGAACCACCGACCATGGGCAAGCAACTGGTAAGCTTTATCACTTGCGGCTGCGAGTCGAATGCACCCTTTTTGTAATTTACAAAGCCGGCGCGAACCCAGGCCTTATTGGTGATAGGCTTGTGTGTGTTGTTAGGTAATCCAACTACTACCTAAATCATTGAGTCACCCGGGCCCCCCTAACTCATTGAGCCACCCGGGCCCTCCTAGCTCATTGAGCCACCCGGGCCCCTCTAACTCATTGAGTCACCCGGGCCCCTCTAACTCATTGAGTCACCCGGACTTTGGTTTTCTTGCTCCCAAGACTTTTAAATTATTTGTCTTTCCGGTATTTTGATTTTAAGCGTACCAGACGAGGGTTGTTCACGATACGCATTGTGCACACTAAATTAAGGTATTTATTAAAATGTAATGCAGTTGTGTCTAAGGCAAAGTGTACTCCTATCATTTGTAGAAATATGTAGTTGCTCACTATATCGAAATCATTTCGTTAGGCACTTTTATATTAATTTTGCCTCCGCATTTTATCTTGGAATACACTTTTTCAAAAAGTTCATCTCCTTATAAGCATTTTCTACGTATAATTTCAAGAATATTTTTTTTCTAGGTGTACACATTTTGCCTAGCTCTTACAAAATCCACGGTTCCTTTACACTCTCTCATTATTCTCTATAGTCCGTTTGACTTCTATAAAACCTACAGAAAAAAACTCTTAAAAATCCAGTTTTCAAATCAACAATTGTTTTTCTTTATGTATATTAATATATGATATATACTAACTTCGACAATTAATTAAAAACATGTTGGTCCATTATTAAAAAGGTTACCATTAGGTCTCTATGTTAATTATATTTTCTGAAGTGTAAAAATTTGCATGGAGTGAGTACAAATAGTGTCAGAGCCCAATCATCAAAATAAAATAACAGACATGTGCTTTCAATGTATATTTCATTGTACCATGTGACATGGGACATTTAAATATTAAAAGGCTACTCATCAACTGACCATTAAGGTGATAGTCAATTGTTATTGATGTCCATTAATATTTAAATGTCCGATGTCACATGGTACAGTCTGTTATTTGTACTCACTCCAGCCAGATTTTTACACTTCAGAAAATGTAATTAACATAGAGACCAAATGGATAACTTTTTTAATAATGGACCAAATATTTTCTCCGGGTACTTAGGTTTCCTCCACCAATAAAACTGACCGTCGCGATATAGCTGATATATTGTTGAAAGTGGCGCTAAACACCATAACCCTAACCTTAACCCTAGCCATTTTAAGGTTGAAAAGCAGAAAATAAAAGTCACTAAGCGAGTTTATTTCTTATATATATGTTGTATAATAATTCCAGGAATTTGTCCCCGTGTTTCATTGGTACTGTTTGTAGAAGGTACTGAAGAACTTAAAAATGTTACAGATATTTCATTTAATGCTACACTCTGTTTATATGATTTTCCAGTAAAAGCGTTAGGTCCTTTCATGTTCAGCTTTATTGTGTATCTGGTATTCTTTTTCACGAGAAGAGGCTTTCCAAACATAACTGGATATATGTTCTGTCCCTCTTCAGAATATAAAACTGTTTCTATAGACCTCAACACATCAGAAGAATTTATAATAGTAAGATTTATATCGTGCTTTCCTGAATAAGTATTTGATCCAAACACGTTTATTCCTAGCATGGTGCAATCAAGGTTTGTGGTAAAATCAAGGCAGTCGTTTTCTCCACAATGATTCCAGTCACCTAAATTGGAAGCATCACATCGGAGACATACCTTATGTTCCATATGTTCTTTATTTCGCCGCTTTGTTGGGAACACAGAGATCTCCTCGTCATCGAGAGACTGGTAAACTTTTACTATTTCGTCCAAAGTCAGTAAACTCTTTTTGGAAACATTCTCAGTAAAATATTTTCGTTCCATTATAGGAAATCTGACAAGATACAGCAAATCTCCTAAGATCTGTTTGATGCTTTCATCATTTGCTGTCAGATTTTGATCTTGACATCTCTTTGTGCTCCAATCTATTATTTGCTGATAAATAATCTCCTCTTTACACTTGAGATCATCTGATTCTATGACTAATCTTAGACACTCTGGTGACAAGCTGAGAAAACTTTTTGATTCAAGACAGGGTTCACCTGTGTTTAGAATAAACTTAAGAGCATTCGTCCTTAGATCGTCGATATGGAAGTCATATGCTGTCTGTAGGACAGAACAGACACGTTCTTCGTCCACACTGGTTTGTAGATAATGACTGCATTTATCTTTAATATTGTATAGCATATATTTCTGATCCATACATCAATCCACTTAAGTTAGTGGCATCAACTTCTATGCTATCGGTGTAGATATACCTGTAACATTATAAAAGGAATGTTTATGCAGTGATGGTTGATAGTTCACACCAATATCAACAAAGCGAACAATCATATCTGAACAGTGATGGTCAATAATTCACACCAATATCAACACGGCGAACAAACATCTCTAAACAGTGATGGTCAATAATTCCACCAATATCAACAAAGCGAACAATCATCTCTAAACAGTGATGGTCAATAATTCCACTAATTTCAACAAAGCGAACAATCATCTCTAAACAGTGATGGTCAACAATTCACACCAATATCAACAAAGCGAACAATAATCTCTGAACAGTGATGGCCAATAATTCCACCAATATCAACAAAACGAACAAACACCTTTAAATAGTGATGGTCAACAATTCACACCAATATCAACAAAGCGAACAATCATTTCTCAAAACAGTGATGGTCAACAATTAACACCAATATCAACAAAGCGAACAATCATTTCTCAAAACAGTGATGGTCAACAATTAACACCAATATCAATAAAGCGAACATTCATTTCTCAAAATAGTGATGGTCAACAATTAACACCAATATCAACAAAGCGAACAATCACCTCTAAACAGTGATGGCCAACAATTAACACCAATATCAACAAAGCGAACAATCATTTCTCAAAACAGTGATGGTCAACAATTAACACCAATATCAACAAAGCGAACAATCATTTCTCAAAACAGTGATGGTCAACAATTAACACCAATATCAACAAAGCGAACAATCATTTCTCAAAACAGTGATGGTCAATAATTAACACCAATATCAACAAAGCGAACAATCATTTCTCATAACAGTGATGGTCAACAATTAACACCAATATCAACAAAGCGAACAATCACCTCTAAACAGTGATGGCCAACAATTAACACCGATATCAACAAAGTGAACAATCACCTCTAAGCAGTGATGGCCAACAATTAACACCAATATCAACAAAGCAAACAATCACCTCTAAACAGTGATGGTCACCAATTAACACCAATATCAACAAAGCGAACAATCACCTCTAAACAGTGATGGCCAACAATTAACACCAATATCAACAAAGCGAACAATCATCTCTAAACAGTGATGGTCAACAATTAACACCAATATCAACAAAGCGAACAATCATCTCTAAACAGTGATGGTCACCAATTAACACCAATATCAACAAAGCGAACAATCACCTCTAAACAGTGATGGCCAACAATTAACACCAATATCAACAAAGCGAACAATCACCTCTAAACAGTGATGGCCAACAATTAACACCAATATCAACAAAGCGAACAATCACCTCTAAACAGTGATGGCCAACAATTAACACCAATATCAACAAAGCGAACAATCATCTCTAAACAGTGATGGCCAACAATTAACACCAATATCAACAAAGCGAACAATCACCTCTAAGCAGTGATGGCCAACAATTAACACCAATATCAACAAAGCGAACAATCACCTCTAAACAGTGATGGCCAACAATTAACACCAACATCAACAAAACGAACAATCACATCTAAACAGTGATGGTCACCAATTAACACCAATATCAACAAAGCGAACAATCACCTCTAAACAGTGATGGCCAACAGTTAACACCAATATCAACAAAGCGAACAATCACCTCTAAACAGTGATGGTCATCAATTAACACCAATATCAACAAAGCAAACAACCACGTTTAAGCAGTGATGATACATAATTCCACTTATATCAACAAAACAAAAAATCACCTCTAAACAGTGGCGGTCAACAATTCCACCAATATCAACAAAACGAACAATAACCTCTAAACAGTGATGGTCCACAATTCCACCAAATTCACCAATATCAACAAAACAAACAATAACCTCTAAATAGTGATGGTCAACAATTCCACCAATATCAACAAAACAAACAATCACCTCTAAACAGTGATGGTCAACAATTCCACCAATATCAACAAAACGAACAATCACATTTAAACAGTAATGGTCAACAATGCACACCAATAGCAACAAAGCGAACAATCATCTCTAAACAGTGATGGTCAACAATTTCACCAATATCAACAAAACAAACAATCACCTCTAAACAGTGATGGTCAACAATTCCACCAATATCAGCAAAACAAACAATCACTGTCATCTGAAATGAACTCACTGAACACCAACAGACCACGACCGGTTCCTGGATTGGGACAGGCACAACAATGTGGACGAGTCAAACTGGTTAATGGGATCCCAACCCTCCTCTTTTAATAACTGATTCTCCAACGGCAATACATACAAACAAATGATAAAAAAATCTGCACAGATTCGCATCAATATGAATAACAACATAAACATGGACTGTACAATAGCAGGGTCGATGAATGCTTGTAGTTAACTGACTTCTGGCTAGGAAGGACGAATATGTTGGTGAAAGACCATTACTCATGAATGTTTATGTAATGAAATGAACATGTATTCTGTCTGATTATGAGATAACTGTATTGTATTTGAAAATTTCACGAGATTTGATGGTGCCAAATTGAGCTTACTGGCGGTGCGTTAGCAGAGCCAGTAGACGGATATTTGCGATCATTAATTCGACAATTGATGACGTGAAATTTTCAAATACAATACAGTTATCTCCATTCTAATGTAATCATGTGTATAGATGTGTATTGCAGTAATCGGGTAAAATTCTAAAAATAGCTCATGATATTTCAACCGTGGAATTGATACCGTGAAAATTACAGCATTGTCCAATCTCTAATCAGTAATATTAAACAACTACATTAGAAAATGTAGATATATATCTGCGATGGAATTCTTAATGCTTAAGGTTGTTACAATATTAAAATGTTGAAAAAGGTATGGCGGACAATGCAAAAATGTAATTATAAGGGTATGGCGGACAATGTAAAAACGTAATTATAAGGGTATGTCGGACAATGTAAAAATGTAATTATAAGGGTATGGCGGACAATGTAAAAATGTAATTATAAGGGTATGGCGGACAATGTAAAAATGTAATTATAAGGGTATGGCGGACAATGCAAAAATGTAATTATAAGGGTATGGTGGACAATGCAAACATGTAATTATAAGGGCATGGCGGACAATGTAAAAATGTAATTATAAGGTATGGCGGACAATGTAAAAATGTAATTATAAGGGTATGGTGGACAATGTAAAAATGTAATAATAAGGGTATGGCCGACAATGTAAAAATGTAATTATAAGTATTGAATACAATACTTTGTAGTTTTATATGGTTGTAAAGCGTTGTCAGAAGTACATTTCTATATGACGAGCTACCACTCTTCATACAAAAAAAGTACTCCGGTCAACGTTTTTACACGCCAGTAAAACTACAAAAGATTGCATTCAATTCTTAAATGATCCACCGATGTACGTGATGTGATACAATAATTCTCATAGAGACAAATCAACATTACTTTAGAAAGTATGTGATAAATTTTGTCAGTGACTTACGAACAGGTCGGTGGTTTTCACCGAGTCCTCCGGATTCATCCACCAATAAAACTAACCTCCACTATATAGCTGAAATATTGTTAAAAGTGACGTCAAACACCATCAAACAAACAAAAACTAACTTTAGCATGTCTTTAAAGATATTGGCTTCAATATCAGGTATGTTGACGTCACCCGTTTCTGCCATTGGTCCATCAAACATACTATAAAACACCGGGCTGGCACTTGCCAACATAAATTTGTGCGCCTTAATTGGCGTTCGGTTGGCCCCAACGTGAAATGTGACGTCACACATCAGCTGATTTTGCAGCATGTAGTTGATACGGTCTGGTAATGTCTTTCCAAACTGCCAGTCTTTCGTTGTGTCCATGATGCTTTTAAAAAACAGAAACAATTGTAAAGATAAAAACATGTTTAACAGTGCAATATTTATTTCTGCTACTGTGATATTAAGGTGACGGGAATATTAAATGTGAATTCCTTCAAATTGTGCATGCTCGCCTATTACCACTTGAAGAAGGGCATATTGTTACGACAGTAAATGTCGTGATCCAATCGGCAAACATCAGGTGGTTCCGTTGCTCTTCTAAGTGGGGGAACATATTCTACCATAAATAACCTTCGTTCAACATTGAAAATTGACCCTAACCCTTCGACTCATTAGTAACACCATGGGTGGCACTAGTGGAGCAAGAACTGCAAACCTTATCGGAACGCCTGAGTTCATCCTTGGTTTCTAGTGGGGTTTGCATTGCTCAATCTCAATGTTTGTGTGTAGTGTTTTGTAGATCGTTGTTTGTCCTTTTTTCTCTTGGTCATTGTATTGTCTGTCTTTCAATTTGCGGCTTGATTACCCTTTGTTATCTTCAAACTATTCTTAGCTGAATACAAGGGTCACAATTCAATTAAATATAATTGGAAATAGTACTCCTCACTTCCCCCTCCCCAATTTTGTCTTTGTTGCTATGTGGCAGCAGCGACACAGAAAAAATGGGCGCGAGTGAAGATATCTAATTTTAATTAGATTGAAATTCAACCCGTTATATACAACGGATCGCCTGATATCTCAAATAAAGGATGAATTTAATAAATATGGCTACTTACTTTCATCTATTGTATTTGTTTCACAAAAACGAAATTACAAATACACAAAGTCACAAAGTTATTATCACCTGATCAATAGAATGTGGGTTGGTACTGATAGGTCTTTTAAAACCAATTTAGAATTACAATTCAACGCTAAGAATGGTTTTCGAAAAATCAATAATTCTTTATGTGGGCCTACAATTTGAACGAAAACTATATTATGTTTTTTTTTAATTCACTTCTTAAAGGAAAACGCCATGATCTTAACAAGTTACTGTGAAAATTTAAATGACAGTAAATAAAAGATATCTGTATTAATGAATGCTAAAAATAGTATACCGTAAGGTAGAATTTGGTCATTGAAATTGCATGTAGCTCCAAAAATGGGGATCGCCATTTTTCAAAACTCTTCAATTTGGAGGAGACAAAAGACATAATCCATTCTCGGATTTATCCTGCCCATGACGTCGTTAAATCGGTATCGTATAATATATCAGCATTGATCAGTTGCAATTTTATCATTAAAAATTATGTAAATCGTAAAATAACGTCGTATATTTATCTTTTGATATTTACAATATCATTATGGATTCATGTCAAGCATTTTATTGCACTAACGAAAAGGAAAGTGTGAGAAGATTTATTTTTTGTAATTACCGATCAGGACTATCCTTGTCAACACATCGATCAGTGACCGCGAAAAACACGGGAAAGTACGACAGCATTGGCGACAAAAAACAAAAAAACATGTGTACGCGTAAAACGAAAAACGAGTTAAAACTGACAGTTATTTAACCTACGGACATTCACGTAAAACAGGAAATTATACGTATATACCCCCCTCCCCATTAACTACAAATAAACTCATTTGTTTAATGAAAATGTAACATGAGATGGGAATACTAAAAAAAAAAAATTAGGACGATATACAATTGTAAACATTGTATTGCAGTTGATCTGATATTAAAACATAACCAAAAGGGCACGATGTTGGGAAGAGTCAGATAGATTATTTACTCAAATAACATGATCAGTTATTTACAAATAAAAGTTACAATGTATTGAATTATAACAATTGTTCAACTGACTGGCATTTTCCTTTAAATATTGGGAAACCCCGTGTTCTGTCCTACTATGTAATCACAAGGTATCACTTTAATACACAATAAGTAATAATTAGTATATATTAAGTAAATCTTAATGGCTAAGAAGGGGCGGAGCGACCGAAACGAGCGAGTCCCTTCTTAACCATTCAAATGTTGCTTAATATATGCTAACATACTTATAATGTAACCTACATTTTCATTGGTTCAATGTTCCAGACATTTCTTACGTCACACCCTAGACGTCTGCTGGAAAGTGCGCGGCACGGATTTTACCACGGCATGGTGGAGGACGTGTTGAATGACGAAAGCGAAAATATATCTTTGTCTCAACTACTTGACATCCCCACACAACAGCTCATACTTGAAGAGGTTCAACACAATAACCGGTTTTCAGCGCCTGTGTCGTACGGTGAGTTACCAAATCAAAAAGAACAGTGCATACCAAAGAAAACTCCCCAGTCTAATCACTGGGCCCTAGGAGTTTGGACTAAATGGGTCAAGTATCGCAACGCAAGACCAGAAACTATGCTAGAATATGGCGGTGTTTATATTCCAGAGGACATATCCGAACTGAGCATTGAAAGTTTACATTTTTGGCTGCAACGCTTTATCCTAGAAATTCGAAGGTAAAGCGAGGCGGATTAACCCCCCCCCCCCCCTAAAACGCTTACCCAGATTATTGCTGGCTTACAGAGACACTTACGTAGTCGCTGTTCTGACAGAACATTCAACTTTTTAAAGGAAGGTGATTTAGATTTTATTGAATTCAGAAGGGCATTGAATGGCCGAATGAAATTTCTCACTAGTCAAGGAATTGGAATTTAAAAAAAGCTCTGTGATCCGGTGACTTTGGAGAACGAGGTCAAAATGTGCGATACCGGCGTATTTTCCTTTGAAACTGCATCGGGACTAAGTAATAGCATTGTTTTCCACAATGGTAAGACATTTGGATTCCGTGGTATGGAACAGCACAAAAGTTGTGCCGCTGAACAATTTGAAATAGGATTTGACCATGAAAACAACAGAAAGTATGTCCAATATACCCCGAGAGTGACACAAAATGTTCAGGGTGGATTGAAGCACCGACGGGTAGAAATTAATCCAATCATTCAATACGAAGACCGATCAAACCCGCGGTGCTTGGTGTTGTTGTATGAACAATAATTGTCATTGATTCCGCGCACTGGTCCGTTAGATAGGAAACCACTGGAAACGGTGGCCTCGTATGGTCCTAAGATTGGTTCTAATACAATACCAGTTATTCAAATGTCTCAGATCTTTAAAAGATTTTACGCTGAAGCAGGCATTGATACTACGGGGAGAAATATCTCGAATCATTCTGGGCATGTTACATGTTGCACCCGCCTTTATAACGAGGGATTCACTGACAAAGCCGTGATAAGCCGTAGTAATCATCGCAGCAATGCAGATCATACTTATCAGAGGGAACAGATTAAAATGTTGAGTGACATCAGTAATACTTTGGGCGCTCCAGCGCCTCAGATCGTGAAAACCGAAAATACAAGTGCGAGTACATGTAATATTAAGAGCGAACCGTGCATTGAAAATGAAACGCGTGTGCGCGAAGCCGAAGGAATTCCTAAAATTTAAGTGCCTGACAACGTAAGGAAAATTGTGACCGTAAAAGGTGATACAAAAATGGACATGAAAATTTAAATTTTCTTTTATGGATTTTTTTCATTATTTTTGTTTATGTTTAATGCTTGGTAAAGCTCATTGAATATTGTTTTGACCACCAGATATTTGACGTCTATTTCAGCTGCGTCACTTTGAAAAACTTAATGATTAAGTGTGGCACTTAATGAGTCACTTCTCGAAATCTAATTGGCCGAAAAAGTAGGTTATATTCTAAGTATGCTTAAGCCACGCTCGTTATAGTTACTTGTATTTACAAGATTAATGATGATCAATATTCTTAACCGTATCGGTGGTGTAATGGATAGCGTGTTCGTCTCCAGCGCGGTAGATCGTGGGTTTGAGACCCGATCGGGGTTACACAAAGACTATGCAATTGGTATGTGTTGCTTCTCCGCTAAGCACTAAGGAGAAAGGGCAAAGACTGGTTGGTTCGGAATCAGAATAATGTGTCTGAGTGGAGCGACATGTTTACCCGCGAATTTTTGTTTCAGTGAGCTAGCACTATAAAGGTAAAATTCAGCGTGCTGGTCTAGAACAAAGCAGACCTCATCGTCTTCTCATTGCACATTAACTTGTTCTCGCCATAATATAGGTGAGAAATTACTGAATTGGCGTAAACCAAAAATCAAGCACTCACTAAAACATATAGGATTACAAAGTCTAAGAAAAATTACCAAAATAAATTAAATCCGGTAACCAGTATGGGCATTTGATTACTTGATAAAGTCTTCTGCAAAATTTGAGGTTCAGTATTAAAAATAATGTTCATTGTTCAAGGGGAGATAATTCAATGAAAACTATACATAAATCTATTTGATTCCTATAATTTTGATATTTGACTTTGGAATTTTTCCTACAGCGTGGTATTTTTTATTTGTTTTCATTTTATTATTTACATCAAATTAAAAAAGTTCAAATATTGGTATTAATTCACTCCCCCCCCCCCCCCCCCCCCTTCCTTTACACACACATTCAAAGGAAATAATAAATAAAGGTAATCTTCGATCCCTTTACATAGTTTAAATTTATTTTTCATTTTAAATATTTTGACACTGAGCACCAGATGAAAGTTATTCCAGAAACGCATCGTGAGCACTAAATTTGATATCTACGTTTTATTTACAAAACATCTGTTCTGTTGATATAGATTTGTAACGTTCAGGTTCAAAGCAGAGGGCATTGTTGACTATCAACCTATGTTAGTAACATACTATAGTCTAAAAGGCCCATGAGAGGCCATTTTCAAATAATTGAAGATTCTGCCAATGTACTAGAGGTACCATGCTTCAAACACTATATAATTAACGAATTTGTTTATATATATTTAATTCACAGGCACTTGGGTCCAGGATATTTTGTTTTTTTCAATTTTATCAATAAAATGTGCATCTAGAACGTATATCAACCTGTTTGACATGCTTCGTTGTGAAATAGGTAGCTATGTCAAACGGGTTCATATACGTTGTAGATGCACATGTTATTGATAAGATTTGTATTTATTTGTACTTACAGTTTTGTACAAAGATTTATCGACTTCACAGCGTTTTATCAAGAACGAAAGTAGAAATGAAACAAAGATTTTCGTAAAATCATGATACTATTTTTAGCTGATAATCATTAGTTTAAATTTGTGTCATGTCATGTCATGATGTGATATACAGGTGCTACTTTAAAATATCTATAGTTAGATCAAATGAATTTGATAACAACGAGGACCGAGTTGCACAATCCTCAATTAAATTTAAGTGTCAATTAAAACTTAATTTACACTTAAATTTACTTAGTACGTACATTAATTTAATTTGCACTTAAACACTCTACACTAGGTCACATGCACCTATGCCAAGGAATTACACCCCTCCCCCTTTTACATTTTTTGCTTACATTTGAAAATATTTTTTTATCTCTTATCTCTTTGCCATTTTTTCAGGTATGAGTAGCGATCAACATGAGAGCGATGGGAAAAATCAGATTTATCAAAAATGGGGGCGGGTATACAATTATACAGAGAGTTTATAATCTTATTTAACAATGAATCATTTTGCAGTTAAATTAATATTTATATGGACGATTATTGATCTGCTTAAACTGTTTACAGATATTTTGTGTGGTTGCACTATTTCCAAATTTCCACGTCAAATATCACATCAATAGTTATTTGAGAATATTATACCGTAATGCACAATTAATATTCTTATTTAATTAGAAATGTACATACATTTATACTGTTGTTAAGTACAACATAATAGGAATATGCTTAATCCTATAAAAAATATTTTTATTTCGGGCCGTCGTGGTCGTGATCATATGGTAGTTGGATTTGCAACTACCTGTGCAATCAGTGTCTATCACAACTGCTGGCGTTGTGCGTTCGAATCCCGCACATGGAGAGGTGTATTCGATCCAACATTTTGTGATATAGTTTGTCAGTGACTTACGACAGGTCGGTGGATTTCTACACCAATAAAACTGTTTAAATTGTGAGCTATCCATAAATGTGCTTGTTGACGTAATATTATATTATAAACAGTGGAAGCCAAAACATAATGGAGTCGGGAGGGGGAGAGGAAGGGTGCAAGGAAAAATTTGACATAATGCTAAATTTCAGAATGAACAAAAAACATATTTGATCCTTGAACGGGGTAAAATAATATGGGTGCACGATACACGTTGAGTGACATTCGGCTGTCAAACGACAGGGGACGGTAACAATCACACCTCATGGCATGAAATGATCCAAATCTCTGCTATTATACTCAGTTTATTCGTATATAGAGATTTGGGTCGTACATAGGCATCTTTGGTCATTTCGTGCGATGATTGTTGCCGGTCCCTGTATCTCAAATATAACAAAAACTGTTCAATAAGAAAATAAAAATAAAAACACTTTTCACGAAGAATAACCTTATTAATACCTACTGATTACTTCATGTCAGAAAGTATGACGCAACGTTTCAGAAGACGTAATTGGAAGATCAGACAATAACATGGCGAAAAAAGAAAAAAGAAACAAATCTACAAAACTTAATTGATTGAAAAACAAGGACACACTAAAAACGCCACTAAATTATTTTAGGTCTCAGTATGGATTCTATTGTTATCATAGCTGTCAAGTCTGGCACTGGAGGTAACAACTCCAGCTCTGAATATATTTAAGGTAATGACAAGAACATGCAATGTCTCCAAAGCATGTCGAATCCCGCTACATTATGTGATAAAGTTTGTCAGTGACGTGCAGCAGATCGATGGTTTTCTCCGGGTACTCCGGTTTCTTCTACCAATAAAACTGAACGCCACGATATAACTGAAATATTGTTGAAAATAGCGTTTAACACCACCACCCCCCCCCCCCCCCTTCCCGCCACCCAAAAAAGCATGTCACTCCATATGTGTGTATATTGTCATTTGAAAATCAAAAATTAAAAGAATCTGTGATTAAGCAAGTTTTATTTTCATCGTGGTTATTTTTTTGTAGAAAAATAGGTTTCTACATGAAATCGTACTTATTCTCTTGATTGTTTATACAGTATATGTATTGTCATATAAATTGCATACCATCAGTACGAGTTGATTGCATGACCGATTGACGACCTGATGATGTGACATGGTAAAAGAAATATATGTAGACATATACATATTATATACATTGTACATGGTGAACTGAAGAATGAGATCTTATATTTAACCATATGTGACATTCTCATTCCCTGCCCTCTCTCGTATCCCATCTCCTAACTGCATCGCATCTGTTCTGCCTCAAACTCCTTATCGGCCTATTTCTACACTCACTCCACCCCCTTTTCCATTTTTATTTCTACCGTCTGCTATCAACTGTATTCAAGATTATTATTATTTAATTTTATCATTGTTATATATATGCATGGGGGTTACTTTTTTATGTTTTGCTACTTTTATCTAGTATTTTATGTTGTAAAGCGCCTTAGTGTAATTTTTTAGATAGGACGCTATACAAATTCTGGTATTATTATTATTATGGTCTATTTATCCACATCGAATAGGCACAGTCCATGGACATAAGTATTCGTCACCTTCGATTTTTGTATATAACAAAGGACAAATTAATCTTAGATTCGGGATAAGTAGTTCGCATGAGTTAAATAGCTATAGAGTATTGTTTCGGCACTGAATTGGTTTATTGTAAATATTTATTATAGAATTGGCTTGGTTTGGTTTTATTATGTTTAACGCCACTTTCAACAATATTTCAGTTATATCGTGGCGGTCAGTTTTATTGGTGGAGGAAACCGGAAGACCCGAGAAAACCACCCATCTGCCGCAAGTCACTGACAAACTGTATCACATAATGTTGTACACCTCGTTCTAGACGGGAATCGAACCCACAACATCAGTGGTGATGGGCACCAATTGCATAGGTAATTGTAAATACAACTTCCATACGATCACGGTCACGACGGCTCCTATTTATTATTTTTGAAACTTACAGTTCCTAAATAATGTAATTATTATCAAAACTACGGTTCTACTCCCTCTGTCATAGATAGTCTTAGACGATCTTGGATTTCATTTTTTGATTTGTTGTGTTTAACGCCACTTTCAGCAATATGTCAGCTATATCATGGCGACCAAATGTAGTGGTGAAAGAAGCCGGAGTACCCGGAGAGAACCACCGACCATGGGCAAGCAACTGGTAAACTTTATCACTTGCGGCTGCGAGTCGAATGCACCTTTTTTGTAATTTACAAAGCGGGTGCGAACCCAGGCGTTATTGGTGATAGGCTTGTATGAGTTGTTAGGAAATCCAACCACTACCTAACTCATTGAGCCACCCGGATCCCTCTAACTCATTGAGCCACCCGGGCCATTGCCGATTTTGGTTATTATGTTTTTAGGTACTTTGGTTTTCTTGCTCCCAAGACTTTTGAATTATTTGTCTTTCCGGTCTTTTGATTTTAAGCGTACCAGACGAGGGTTGTTCACGATACGCGTTGTGCACACTAAATTAAGGTATTTATTGAAATGTAATTCAGTTGTGTCTAAGGCAAAGTGTACTCCTATGATTTGTAGAAATATGTAGATGCTCACTATATCGAAAACATATCGTTACGCACTTTTATTTTAATTTTGCCTCAGCATTTTGTATGAGTTGTTAGGTAATCCAATTACTACCTAACTCATTCAGCCACCCGGACCCCTCTAACTCATTGAGCTCATTTTATCTTGGAATATAATTTTTGTATGCATACTTTTTTTTTCTCAAAAAGTTATATCTCCTTACAAACATTTTCTACGTATAATTTTAAGAATATTTTTTTTCTAGGTGTACACATTTTGCAAAGTTCTTTACACAATCTACGGTTCTTTTAAGCTCTCTCAGTATTCTCTACGTTCCGTTTTACTTCTATAAAACCTACAGAAAAAACCCTTAAAATTCCAGTTTTCAAATCAACAATTGTTTCTTGATGTATATTAATATATGATATATACGAACTCTGACAATTAATTACAAACATGTTGGTCCATTATTAAAAAAGTTATCCATTAGGTCTCTATGTTAATTATATTTGCTGAAGTGTAAAAATATGCATGGAGTGAGAACAAATAGTGTATGAGCCCAATCATCAAAACAAAATAACAGACATGTACTTTCAATGTATATTTCATTGTACCATGTGACATAGGACATTTGAATATTAAAAGGCTACTCATCAACTGACCATTGCGGTGATAGTCAATTGTTATTGATGTCCATTAATATTTAAATGTCCTATGTCACATGGTACAGTCTGTTATTTGTACTCACTCCAGCCAGATTTTTACACTTCAGAAAATATAATTAACACAGATGGATAACGTTTTTAATAATGGACCAAAAATGTTCACCGGGTACTTAGGTTTCCTCCACCAATAAAGCTGACCGTCGCGATATAACTGACATATTGTTGAAAGTGGCGTTAAACACCATAACCCTAACCTTAACCCTAGCCATTTTAAGGTTGAAAAGCAGAAAATAAAAGTCACTAAGCGAGTTTATTTCTTATATATATTTTGTATAATAATTCCAGGAATTTGTCTTTGATTTTCACTTGTACTGTTCGTTGACGGTACTGAAGAACTTAAAAATGTTACAGATAGTTCATTTAAAGCTACAATGTTTTCATATGATTTTCCAGTAAAAGCTTTAGGTCCTGTCATGTTCAGCTTTATTTTATATCTGGTATTCTTTTTCAGGAGAAGAGGCTCTTCAAACATAACTGGATATATTTCCTCTCCCTTTTCAGAATATAAAACTGTTTTTATAGACCTCAACACATGAGAAGAATTTAAAATAGTAAGACTTATATCAACAAAACGAACATTATCACTAAACATTGATGGATAACAATTCAACCAATATCAACAAAGCAAACAACCACATCTAAACGGTAATGATAAACAATTCCAACAAAACAAATAATCACTGTAATCTGAAATAAACTCACTGTATACCAAAAGACCACGACATATGACGATGGAAAACCGGTCCCTGGATTCGGACAGGCACACAAATGTGGAAGGGTCAAACTGGTTAATGGGACCCCGACCCTTCTCTTTTGATAACTGATTCTCTAACGACAATACATGTACATACAGACAAACGATAAAAAAAATATGCACAGATTCGCATCAATATGAACCACAACATAAACATGGACTGTTCAATAGCAGGGTCAATGAATGCTTATAGTTAACTGACTACTAGCTAGGACGGACGAATCTGTTGGTGTAAGACCAATACTCATGAAAGTTGAACGGCAGAATTGAGAAAATAAAAGTTCATTTAATGCTACAATCTCTTTATATGATTTTCCAGTAAAAGCTCGAGGTCCTTTCATGTTCAGTTGTATTGTGTATCTGGTATTCTTTTTCACGAGAAGACACTTTCCAAACATAACTAGATATATTTTCTGTCCCTTTTCAGAATACAAAGCTGTTTTTATAGACCTCAACACATCAGAAGACTTTAAAATATTAAGTCTGATATCGTGCTTTCCTGAATAAGTATTTGATCCAAGCACGTTTATTCCTAAAATGGTACAATCACGGTTTGTGATAAAATCAAGGCAGTCGTCCTTTCCTTTTTGAACTCAGTAACCTCTGCTGGTAGTATCGCATCGGAGACATACCATATGTTCCATATGTTCTATATTTCGCCACTTTGTTGGGAGCACATCGATCTCCTCGTCATCGAGAGACTGGTAAACTTTTACTATTTCGTCCAAAATTAGCAAACTCTTTTTGGAAACATTCTCAGTAAAATATTTTCGTTCCATTATAGGAAATCTGACAAGATATAGCAAATCTCCTAAAACTTGTCTGATATTTTCATCATTTACTGTCAGATTTTGATCATGACATCTCTTTGTGCTCCACTCTGAGAAAACTATTTGTTTCAAGACAGGCCTCGCCGCTATTTAGAATGAACTTGAGGACTTGCGCTTGTAGATCGTCGAGATGTGAATCATGTGCTGACTGTAGGACAAGACAGGCTCGTTTTTCGTCCACACTGGAATCTAGATTATGACTGCATTTATCTTTAATATTGTGTAGCATATATTTCTCTGATCCATTCACCAAACCACATATGTTAATGGCATCGATTTCAATACTGTCGGTGTAGATATAGCTGTAAAATTATGAAAAGAAAGCTTAGGCAGTGATGGCTGATAGTTCACACCAATATCAACAAAGTGAAAGATCATCTCTAAACAGGGACGGTCAACAATTCCACCAATATCAACAAAACGAACAATCACCTCTAAACAGTGATGGCCAACAATTCCACCAATATCAACAAAACAAACAATCACCTCTAAGCAGTGATAGTCAACAATTCCACCAATATCAACAAAGCAAACAACCACCTCTAAACAGTGATGGCCAACAATTCCACCAATATCAACAAAGCAAACAATCACCTCTAAATAGTGATGGTCAGCAATTCCATCAATATCAACAAAACAAACAATAATCTCTAAACAGTGATGGTCAAAATTCTACCAATATCAACAAACCGAACAATCATCTCTAAACAGGGATGGTCAATAATTCCATCAATATCAAACAAAGCAAGCATACACCTCTCAACAAGGATGGTCAACAATTCACACCAATATCAACAAAGCGAACAATCATCGCTAAACAGTGATGGTCAACAATTCACACCAATATCAACAAAGAGAACAATCACCTCTAAACAGTGATGGTCAATAATTCCACCAATATCAACAAAGCGAACAATCACCTGTAAACAGTAATGGTCAACACTTTACACCAATATCAACAAAGCGAACAATCACCTCTAAGCAGTGATGGTCAACAATTTACACCAATACCAACAAAGCGAAAAATCATCTGTAAACAGTGATTGTCAACAAATCCACGAATATCAACAAAGCGAACAAATACCTCAAAACAGTGATGGTCAACAATTCACACCAATATCAAGAAAGCGAAAAATCATCTCTAAACAGTGATGATGAACAATCCCACCAATATCAACAAAGCAAACAACCACCTCTAAGCAGTGATGGTCAACAATTTACAACAATATCAACAAAGCCAATAATCATCTCTAAGAAGTGATGGTCAACAAGTCCACGAATATCAATAAAGCGAACAAATACATCTAAACAGTGATGGTCAACAATTCACACCAATATCAACAAAGCGAACAAACATCTCTAAACAGTGATGATCAATAATTCACATCAATATCAACAAAGCGAACAATCATCTCTAGACAAGGATGGTCAATAATTTAACCAATATCAACAAAGCAAGCAAACACCTCTAAACAGTGATGGTCAACAATTCACACCAATATCAACAAAGAAAACAATCATCTCTAAGCAGTGATGGTCAATAATTCCACCAATATCAGCAAATGAACCATCACCGGTAAACAGTGATGGTCAACAATTTACACCAATATTAACAAAGCAAACAATCACCTCTAAACAGTGATGGTCAACAATTTACACCAATATCAACAAAGCCAATAATCATCTGTAAGCAGTGATGGCCAACAATTCCACCAATATCAACAAAACAAACAATCACCTCTAAGCAGTGATAGTCAACAATTCCACCAATATCAACAAAGCAAACAACCATCTCTAAACAGTGATGGTCAACAATTCCACCAATATCAACAAAGCAAACAATCACCTCTAAATAGTGATGGTCAGCAATTCCATCAATATCAACAAAACAAACAATAATCTCTAAACAGTGATGGTCAAAATTCTACCAATATCAACAAACCGAACAATCATCTCTAAACAGGGATGGTCAATAATTCCATCAATATCAACAAAGCAAGCAAACACCTCTCAACAGTGATGGTCAACAAATCACACCAATATCAACAAAGCGAACAATCATCGCTAAACAGTGATGGTCAACAATTCACACCAATATCAACAAAGAGAACAATCACCTCTAAACAGTGATGGTCAATAATTCCACCAATATCAACAAAGCGAACAATCACCTGTAAACAGTAATGGTCAACACTTTACACCAATATCAACAAAGCGAAAAATCACCTCTAAGCAGTGATGGTCAACAATTTACACCAATACCAACAAAGCGAAAAATCATCTGTAAACAGTGATTGTCAACAAATCCACGAATATCAACAAAGCGAACAAATACCTCAAAACAGTGATGGTCAACAATTCACACCAATATCAAGAAAGCGAAAAATCATCTCTAAACAGTGATGATGAACAATCCCACCAATATCAACAAAGCAAACAACCACCTCTAAGCAGTGATGGTCAACAATTTACAACAATATCAACAAAGCCAATAATCATCTCTAAGAAGTGATGGTCAACAAGTCCACGAATATCAATAAAGCGAACAAATACATCTAAACAGTGATGGTCAACAATTCACACCAATATCAACAAAGCGAACAAACATCCCTAAACAGTGATGATCAATAATTCACATCAATATCAACAAAGCGAACAATCATCTCTTGACAAGGATGGTCAATAATTTAACCAATATCAACAAAGCAAGCAAACACCTCTAAACAGTGATGGTCAACAATTCACACCAATATCAACAAAGCAAACAATCATCTCTAAGCAGTGATGGTCAATAATTCCACCAATATCAGCAAATGAACCATCACCGGTAAACAGTGATGGTCAACAATTTACACCAATATTAACAAAGCAAACAATCACCTCTAAACAGTGATGGTCAACAATTTACACCAATATCAACAAAGCCAATAATCATCTGTAAGCAGTGATGGCCAACAAGTCCACGAATATCAAAAAAGCGAACAAATACCTCTAAGCAGTGATGGTCAACAATCCACACCAATATCAGCAAAGTGAATAATCATCTCTAAACAGTGATGGTCAACAAGTCCACGAATATCAACAAAGCGAACGAATACCTCTAAACAGTGATGGTCAACATTTCCACCAATATCAACAAAACAAACAATCATCTCTAAGTAGTGATGATAAATAATTCCCACAAAACAAACAATCACTGTGATCTGAAATAAACTCACTGAACACCAAAAGACCACGACATATGACGATGGAAAACCAGGTTCCTGGATTAGGACAGGCACACAAATGTGGAAGAGTCAAACCGGCTAATGGGATCCCAACCCTCCTCTTTTGATAACTGATTCTCTAACGGCAATTCATACAAACAAATGATAAACAAATCTGCAGAGATTCACATCAATATGAACAACATAAACAATAGCAGGGTCAATGAATGCTTGTAGTTAACTGACTACTAGCTAGGATGGACGAATCTGTTGGTGTAAGACCAATACTCGTGAATGTTGAACGCCAGAATTGAGAAAAAAAAGTTACTGAGCGAATTTATTTCTTATGTGAATGTTGTATAATAATTCCAGGAATTTGTCCACGTATTTCACTGGTACTGTTTGGTGACAGTAATGAAGAACTTAAAAATGTTACAGATAGTTCATTTAATGCTACAATCTTTTTATATGATTTTCCAGTAAAAACATGAGGTCCTTTCATGTTCAGTTGTATTGTGTATCTGGTATTCTTTTTCACGAGAAGAGGCTTTCCAAACATAACTGGATATATTTTCTGTCCCTTTTCAGAATACAAAACTGTTTTTATAGACCTCAAAACATCAGAAGACTTTAAAATATTAAGATTTATATCGTGCATTCCTGAAAAAGTATTTGATCCAAACACGTTTATTCCTAAAATGGTGCAATCACGGTTTGTGGTAAAATCAAGGCAATCGTCCTTTCCACTTTGAACCCACATATCTAAGCTGGCAGAATCGCATCGGAGACATACCATATGTTCCATATCTTCTATATTTCGCCACTTTGTTGGGAACACACCGATCTCCTCTTCATCGAGAGACTGGTACACTTTTATTATTTCGTCCAAAGTCAGCAAACTCTTTTTGGAAACATTCTCAGTAAAATATTTTCGTTCCATTATAGGAAATCTGACAAGATACAGAAAATCTCCTAAAACCTGTCTGATATTTTCATCATTTACTGTCAGATTTTGATCATGACATCTCTGTGTGCTCCAATCTATTATTTTCTGATAAATAACCTCCTCTTTACACTTGAGATCATCTGATTCTATGACTAATCTTAGACACTCTGGTGACAAATTAAGAAAACTTTTTGATTCAAGACCAGGCTCACCGATGTTTAGAATGAACTTAAGAGCATTCGTCCTTAGATCGTCGAGATGGAAGTCATATGCTGTCTGTAGGACAAAACAGACACGTTCCTCATCCACACTGGCTTGTCGAAATATATTCCGTCTCTGCAGAAAAAATCATAAGCGATACATTTTCATATAGTGAAAATGTATAAAGATAAAGAAGTCAAAATTTTTTTTGTCAATGTGTGACGTAAAAATATTTTTGACATTTACGTCACCGAATATGGTACTGCTTTGACAACTATTTTACCTATTTTGTTCCTGTATTTAAATACTGTTACAGTGACAGCCGCAACCTTTGAACCGTAATGAGAGCGGGAGGTTTGGCGCCTTAAAATCTGATTCCACCCACCATTTCTTTAGAAATGCCTGTACCAAGTCAGGGTCAATACGGTTTTCACAGTTTTCGGTTGTTGACTGATTTTGTCTGTTTATATAATTATGAGTTTTGACTTTCCCTTTGTAAGATTGTTCGGAGTTCGGTAATTTTGTTATTACCCTTAATTAATTGTAGATAATGACTGCATTTATCTTTAATATTGTGTAGCATATATTTCTCTGATCCATACATCAATCCACTTATGTTCGTGGCATCGAATTCTATACTGTCGGTGTAGATATACCTGTAACATTATAAAAAGAATGTTTATGCAGTGATGGTCAATAATTCACACCAATATCAACAAAGCGAACAAACACCTCTAAACAGTGATCGTCAACAATTCACACCAATATCAACAAAGCGAACAATCATCTCTAAGCAGTGATGGTCAACAATTCACACCAATATCAACAAAGCGAACAATCACCTCTAAACAGTAATGATCAACAATTCCACCAATATCAACAAAACAAACAATAATCTCTAAACAGTGATGGTCAACAATTCCACCAATATCAACAAAACGAACAATCACCTCTAAGCAATGATGGTCAACAATTCCACCAATATCAACAAAACAAACAATCACCTCTAAGCAGTGATGGTCAACAATTCCACCAATATCAACAAAACAAACAATCGCTGTCATCTGAGCACCAAAAGCCCACGATCGGTTCATGGATTGGGACAGGCACAAACATGTGGACGAGTCAAACCGGTTAATGGGACCCCAACCCTCCTCTTTTGATAACTGATTCTTTAACGGCAATACATACAAACAAACGATAAAAAAATCTGCACAGATTTGCATCAATATGAATAACACCATAAACATGGACTGTGCAATAGCAGGGTTAACTGACTACTATCTAGGAAGGACGAATCTGTTGGTTTGATTTTTATTGTTGGTGCTTAACGCCACTCTCAGCAATATTTAAGCTATTTCATGGCGATAAACTTTAGTTGTAGAAGAAGCAGGAGTACCCGGAGAGAACCACCGACCATAGGCAAGCAACTGGTAAACTTGCGACTGCAAGTCGAGTGCACCTTTTTGTAATTTACAAAGCCGGGCGCGAACCCACCTGTATTAGTGTTAGGCTTGTATGAGTTGTTAGATAATTCAATTACCTAACTCATTGAGCCACCCGGGCCGTCGAATCTGTTGGTGAAAAACCATTACTCATAAATGGACATATAGTCTAATATGTAGATATACATCTGCAATTGAATTCCTAATGTTTGTAGGCTGGTAGGATGGATTTCCATCCTGTCCATAGAGATATATGTGAATGTTTGTAGCATGAATTTCTACTTTGTTGAGTGCACCATTTAAACATTTTCGATTTTATTCTCAAATTATACGTTTAATACCTTTCTATGCGAGTTATTTCCCTTGTGACGGGTAAAATGACATCCGGTCTAGCAAGGGCAATATAAAAAGACAACGAATCTGAATACTTTTTTTATAACTTGTAGATATTTTCAAAACCTGGTAAAAAATCAGAAGATAATTGTATAGCAAAGAGATAATTCACAAGTAGTTACAATATTAAAATGTTGAACAGGGTATGGCGGACAATGTAAAAATGTAATTACAAGTATTGAATAAAATCTTTTGTAGTTTTATATAAAGCGTTTTGTTTTTCAGAAGTACATTTCTATATGACGCGCTTCCACTCTTCATACAAAATAGTACTCCGTCAAAGCTTTTACACGCCCCCAATACTATAAAAAATTGCATTCAATTCTTGAACGATCCACTGATGTACTGAAGTGATACAATAATTCTTAAAGAGACAAATCAACACAAAAACTTTAAAAAGTTGTGAGTTCGAATCTCGATCAGG
Source organism: Bathymodiolus brooksi (assembly GCA_963680875.1). Taxonomy (NCBI): domain Eukaryota; kingdom Metazoa; phylum Mollusca; class Bivalvia; order Mytilida; family Modiolidae; genus Bathymodiolus; species Bathymodiolus brooksi. Next base: position 21,494,241 of record OY804586.1, read on the forward strand.
GCGAGGTGTACAACATTATGTGATAAAGTTTGTCAGTGACTTGCGACAGGTCGGTTGTTTTCTCTGGGTCCTCCGGTATCCTCGACTAATAAAACTAGCCTCCACTATATAACTGAAATATTGTTAAAAATGTCGCTAAACACCATCAAACAAACAAAAACTTACTTTAAAATGTCTTTAAAGATATTGGCTTCAATATCAGGTATGCTGACGTCACCCATCTCTGCCATTGGTCCATCAAACATAGTATAAAATACCGGGCTGCCACTTGCCAACATAAATTTGTGCGCCTTGAATGGCATTCGGTTGGCCCCAACGTGAAATGTGACGTCACACATCAGCTCATTTTGTAGCATGTAGTTCATACGGTCTGGTAACGTCTTTCCAAACTGCCAGTCTTTCGTTGTGTCCATGATGCTTTTAAGAAACAAAAACAATTGTAAAGATGAAAACCTGTTTGGCAGTGGAATATTTATTTCTGCTATTATGATGTTAAGGTCACGGGAATATCAAATGTGAATTCCTTCAAATTGTGTATGCTCGCTTATTACCATTTGAAGATCGCGAGGCATATTGTTACGACAGTAAATGTCGTGATCCAATCGGCAAACATTGGGTGTTTCCGTTGATCCTCTAGATGGGGGGATGGAATCCACCCTTAATCACCGCCGCTCAACTTTAGAAATTGACATTTTACTCATTAGTAACACAACGGGTGCCACTAGTGGAGCAAGAACTGCTAACCCTTTCGGATCGAGTTAGACCACCCTTGGTTTTCAGTGGGGTTCGTGTTACTGAATCCAAGTTTTTTGTGTAGCGTTTGGAGATCGTTCTTTGTCCTTTTTCCTCTTGGCCATTGTATAGCATTGTGATCACTTTCTTTAGATCTTTAAATTTAAATTTACATGTTTTTATTGTGCAGTCAATTGTGATGGTTAATTTGAATATTTATTTTGCTTATTTATATTTTGTCTTAGTCTCACTATGTGTATTTAATCAAACTAATCAAATCTAATCAAGTTATTATTATTATGTTATATGTGTATGTTGTATGTGGTTTATGTTGTCATGTATGATTCTGTATTGATTCTACTGCTCAGCTATGGGCACCATGATTGGTTTAATAAAGTATTCTTATTGTATTCTATAAGCCAAAATCAAGAATGACGATTTGGATATATCCGAGACAACTCGGACCATAAGCGAGGACTAGTCGACCCGTATGTTAAGACAACTCGGACCGTATCGGTGCGTCTTTTTACTACAGAACACCACAGAATACCACAGAACACCACAGAACTCCACCGAATACCACAGAACACTATAGAATTAGCGCAGAACTCTTAAAATTCTATTAAATCTTATTAAATATGTAAAGAAAAAAAGTTTATTTGTTTAAATAGTTTTAATATATGTTCGTGCATTGTAGTAGAAATGGGTTAGTTTAACTAGAGTTGTCTCTCTTTACAGACTATTTTCGGGGGAAATAGATTATTGTTTTATACCACATTAATATCATTATTATACTGAGTGACAAGATGACCGAGTGTCTAATTGTCCAGGTAATATGCCAAAATATTACAGTACCAAATATAACTACAGAAACTTACACGAAGTATAATAATATATGTGTATAATTATTTATTTATTTAAAAGAAAATTATTATCTCTTAGTCAAAATGAATTTTTTATTAAATGATAATATTACTTGTGACCAAAAATGTTTTTAGGGCGTGATTTTAAATCAGTAATTCATTTAAAGTTTGAAATCAGCTCACTCGAATATATTTTAATATTGAAAATAATTGTTGTGAACAATGTTTCTATTTTTCTAATCATTGCGTAGAAATTTCTTCAATTGTCCATTGCTGCTTTAGTATAAGTCAAAATGAGCTCAAATTTTAACTGCAGCTATACATGGCAAGGAGTAGTTTAACATGTATTCCGGGTTTTTCTGTGAATTTTTTCTTTCAGCCGATTTATACGTTGACACATAGAACACCCATTTGAACAAGAGATTCTATCACATGGGCTAAACAGCTTTATTATATAGATAGCTGTGAATTACAGAATGTTCCGAGTTAAATAAAAACGATCAGGTCCATACATACATGTAACATGTACGCTTCGTAACTGACATTACCAGTGCTTAATGGTAAATGATATGAAAAAGAATAAGAATATGATAAATAAGGGTAATAACAAAATTACCGAACTCCGAACAATCTTACAAAGGGAATAAGGGTAATAACAAAATTACCGAACTCCGAACAATCTTACAAAGGGAAGTCAAAACTCATAATTATATAAACAGACAAAATCAGTCAACAACCGGAAAACTGTGAAAACCGTAATGACCCTGACTTGGTACAGGCATTTCTAAAGAAATGGTGGGTTGAATCAGATTTTAAAGCGCCAAACCTCCCGCTAAAGTTAGAAACAATGAATAGAAGACCGAAATAATTGGCAGCGAAAAATCATATTAATTTAATCATTATAGAATTAAAATAAAACTTGATATATATTATTACATATAAATTGTCCAATATATACAATGTATATGTCTTCATGTTTCTTAATTGTTGATTTTCTGCTATTTTCAGACAACGTATAACAGCCGTGATGAATCCATACCAGATTGCCGAATCCCAGATTGCCGATTTCCAAATTGCCAAATGACGAAAAATTATTGGTTGTAAAGTGAAATTTGAAAACTTAAGATATTATTTTAAGATGATATATCAACATTGTATATTTTTTTACAATCCGATTGTTTAGCTGTTTTCGGGTGCCGACGTTTGTCTTTTCAACAATCGGACTGTACATAGGTAATATAGATATTCGATTTCGTTTAATAAAACGAAATACTAGAATATTTTATTATTTTCAATTCATTATCTTTTTTAGAAAAAAAGACAGAAAATAAGTAATAATATTATTAATGATGTTTCGGCATATACAGTGTATAACATAGCAAAGATATGGAGTTAATGTCCAGGCGACCGTTTCACTAATGTGATCGTAAATCGTAAGTCTAAGATCACTCTTAAGATTTCCTTACGTGCACGTATACGTGCGTTTCACTAAGCTAATCCTAAGCTTAAGAGTTACGACTTACAACTTGCGTTTTTCATATCATGTTGAATTTGAATGAATAGATGTGTGCTGATGTTATAATATTAATATTACTAGGGCCTGTCTATGTTCTATATTAACTATTTCTATGTGCGTTTTTATATTATATCATCTCTAATATAATATTTAAGAAATTATCTTATTTCTCTTTAATAAATTAGCTCATTATATACTGACAATTTAAAATAAAAAATCACTTATCAGTTATGATCATACATGATCAGGCTAGTTAGTTGATTGTTATCTACACAATAATTTAATCGCATTCTAATTTTCACATGGTTTCACCTTGATTGCAATAATTAGATCAATTGACACGGGTTTTCATAAACACATGTATATCAATCTTAAACATGGATTTCTAATGGCTAGACTATCTATTAAAATCCTTGAAATGGAGTTGCACATACAGTCATTTGTCAAAAGTATTGGGAAACGTACAAAAAAACATATGTTTTCAAAATATTATTGTGAAGTCATTTCTGGATAGATTTTAACAAATTTTACACCAAGACATTCGGAATTATCTATATTTGGTTTGCTTATTTGCTCATTATGTTTATATGAGCGGTTTTTATTTGTATATAATTTTTCCAGGATTGTCAATTTTTAGTATTTATTTTTAGTTGAAATACATAGGAAAATCAAAGTCAAATTTTAGTTGTTTTGTTTAAATTATGTACAAATAAAAATCACTCATAACAACATTATGAGTAAATAACCAATCAAAATAATTAAAGATTTATTCTTTGAAAGTGGACCAACCGAAGCAACAAAAATAAGCTAAAATACTGCAAAGGTATGTCATTTATATTTCTGATCAAATAACAGTGCCCTATTTGAACATTGAAACTGGAAATCGCCGTTTAAACATCGGTGGATGGTATGTTTTCGCTGTTTTTCCCTGTACCTCAAACATAACAAAAACTGTTAAACTAGAAAATAACAAACACTTTTCAAGAATAATAACCTTGTTACTTTCATAATACAGCATTACAAAGTCTAAGCGGAGAAAATGAACAAAATAAGTGAAATCCGGTAACCAGTATGGACACTTGATTACTTGATAAAGTCTTCTGTAAAACCTGAGGTTCAGTATTAAAAATGTTTTTCATTGTTCAAGATTAGATAAATCAATGAAAACTATAAATACATCGATTTGCATCCTCTAATTTTGATATTAGACTTTGTAATTTTTCCTACAGTGAGATATTTTTTGCTTTTCATTTTAGTATTTACATCAAATTAAAAAAGTTCAAATATTGGTATAGATTCCCTACCTCCTCCCGCCCCACCCCCCCCACCCCCCCCCCCCCCCCCCCCCCCCCACACACACAAACAAAATAAATAATAAATAACGGTATTAATCGATGCCTTTACATAGCTTAAACTGGATCTAAGTATATGCATAGATAAGATAGAGGCACTACAACTGGATCTAATTATATGCATAGGTAAGATAGAGGCTACAACTAGATCTAATTATATGCATAGATAAGATAGAGGCTACAACTAGATCTAATTATATGCATAGATAAGATAGAGGCACTACCACTGGATCTAATTATATGTATAGATAAGATAGAGGCTACAACTGGATCTAATTATATGCAAAGATAAGAAAGAGGCTACAACTGGATCTAATTATATGAATAAATAAGATAGAGGCACTACAACTGGATCTAATTATAGGTATAGATAAGATAGAGGCACTACAACTGGATCTAATTATATGTATAGATAAGAGAGAGGCACTACAACTGGATCTAATTATATGTATTGATAAGATAGAGACACTACAATTGGATCTAATTATATGCATAGGTAAGATAGAGGCACTACAACTGGATCTAATTATATGCATAGATAAGATAGAGGCACTACAACTGGATCTAATTATATGTATAGATAAGAGAGAGGCACTACAACTGGATCTAATTATATGTATTGATAAGATAGAGACACTACAATTGGATCTAATTATATGTATAGATAAGATAGAGGCTACAACTAGATCTAATTATATGCATAGATAAGATAGAGACACTACAATTGGATCTAATTATATGTATTGATAAGATAGAGGCTACAACTAAATCTAATTATATGCATAGATAAGATAGAGACACTACAACTGGATCTAATTATATGTATAGATAAGATAGAGGTACTACAACTGGATCTAATTATATGTATAGATAAGATAGAGGCACTACAACTGGATCTAATTATATGTATTGATAAGATAGAGGCACTACAACTGAATCTAATTATATGCATGGATAAGATAGAGGCACTACAACTGGATCTAATTATATGCATAGATAAGATAGAGGCTACAACTGGATCTAATTATATGTATAGGTAAGATAGAGGCTACAACTGGATCTAATTATATGTATAGATAGGATAGAGGCACTACAACTGGATCTAATTATATGCATAGATATGATAGAGGCTACAACTGGATCTAATTATATGTATTGATAGGATAGAGGCTACCACTGGATCTCATTATATGCATAGATAAGACAGAGGCTACAACTGGATCTAACTAAATGAATAGATAAGATAGAGGCTACAACTGGATCTAATGATATTCATAGATAGAATAGAGGCACTGCAACTGGATCTAATTATATGTATAGATAAGATAGAGGCTACAACTGGACATAATGATATGCATAGATAAGATAGAGGCACTACAACTGGATCTAATTATATATATAGATAAGATAGAGGTTACAACTGGATCTAATTATATGTATGGATAGGATAGAGGCTACAACTGGATCTAATTATATGCATAGATAAGATAGAGGCTACAACTGGATCTAATTATATGTATAGATAAGATTTAGGCACTACAACTGGATCTAATTATATGTATAGATAAGATAGAGGCTACAACTGGATATAATGATATGCATAGATAAGATAGAGGCACTACAACTGGATCTAATTATATATATAGATAAGATAGAGGCTACAACTGGATCTAATTACAGTGAAACCTGTCTAAGTCGAGCCCTAAAAAATTGGAATTCTATATAAACTGAAATTTATATAAAGTTCTAATGTAGGAAATCTTTGTTAATTTAATATTATAAACCCAACACCAATAATAGGTTTATTTAAACATGCTTCACTGTTCACTGTAGTTTCTTATACAATAATATATAACAAGGGCATCGCAAAGCGTGGCGTATCCCCTCGTCTAAAAATTTGACCTGGTGACCTTGACCTTTGACCTATGACCTTGAATATCAATAAGGTTCCAGATTCTCTTATGTACTTAGTATGAACCAGGATTGGTCAACATTCATTGAAGGATGTTCATTCTAGAGTGTTCACAAGGATGTTACGGAAGAACGGACGGTAGCGTATCTATATCCCTCGCAACTTCGTTGGCGAGGGAATAAAAACTGTCATAAAAGAAGCTAGGAATTTCATTGTTGCATTTGATATTTCAAATTCTTCCAAGAAAAGAGAAATAGAGAATTTGTGATTCTGTAAATATTGAGGATGAAATACATTTAAAGTGTAATCAGTTCCTGTTCCACTCGTGACACACGTGGATGGTCAACAGTACCAAAGTTAAAACAAAATATGCTGTAAAGTTCAATCATGCCTCAAAATCTCATCACCTATGTTTTATACGTAGGAGAAAGGAATCCTACAATTGGGCCCACTTTAGCTATTATATGTTTCAACTGCCATTGACCAACTATGTGTTTCCTTAATAGTCAATAGTGACTTGACAAATATCACTCTTACCCAGATTAAGAAGACTTTGAAGATAGCAAAGGGGTAATCAGAATCCGTAAATCGAAGAAGAACAGACAACAAAAAGAAAAAGGACAAAAGGACAAACAACGATCAACAAAACATGACATGACACAGAAATTTAAAGATCGAGTTACATGAAACACACAAAAACCAGGGGTGAACTCATGTACTCCGGAAGGGTAGGTAGTTCCTGTTCCACATGTGACACCCGTCGTGTTACATGTGACAAGTCATGAATGAGGAAAGGACCAGATTGTGATTACGACAAACGGAACATACCAGTGGTTATTTGTGACTGCGTAACGGTTAACCATATCATCCTGGCGACCATTGAACTTTCCAAGTGATGAGTACAACTTCAACACAAGGAACCCTTGGTTCAGTAGCTTCCTAATGAAAATTACTTTGGTTATTCTCTGAGAAGTAACTAAGACATATATCATAGCAAACGGCAGTACTTTATATCAAAATAAACGTCTGTTTGCTACAAAAGATGATATTTCACGAGTTTCTCTGACAAGTGGCGTTGTGGTCGTGATCGAATAATAGTTGGATTTATAGCTACCTAAGCAATCAGTGCATATCACCACAAACGTTGTGAGTTCGAATCCCGCTTAGACGAGATGTACTCGATACAACAATATGTAATAAAGTTTGTCAGTGACTTGCGGTGTGTCGGTAGTTTTCTCCGGGTACTCCGAATTCCTTCACCAATATAGCTGACCGCCACAATATAATTGAAATATTGTTGAAAGTGGCATTAAACACCATAACCCTAACCTTAACCCTAGTCATTTCAAGGTTGAAAGGCAGAAAATAAAAGTTACTTTTGAAAACGAGTTTATTTCTTATATATATGCTGTATAATAATTCCCGGAATTTGTCCCTGTATTTCACTAGTTTGGTTAAATGGAAATGAATGTCTTAAAAATGTTACAAATAGCTCATTTAATGCTGCAATCTCTTTGTATGATTTTCCAGTAAAAACATGAGGTCCTTTCATGTTCAGTTGTATTGCGTATCTGGTATTCTTTTTCACGAGAAGAGGCCTTCCAAACATAACTGGATATATTTCCTTTCCCTTTTTAGAATATAAACATGTGTTTATAGACCTCAACACTTCAGAAGACTTTGAAATAGTAAGACTTATACGGTGCGTTCCTGAATAAGTATATGACCCGAACACGTTTATTCCTAAAATGATACAATCAAGGTTTGTGGTAAAATCAAGGTAGTCGCCAAGTTCACCATATATCCACTTTCCTGAATTATTAGTATCACATCGGAGACATACCATATGCTCCATATGTTCTATATTTCGCAACTTTGTTCGGAACACAACGATCTCTTCGTCATCGTGAGACTGCTAAACTTTTACTATTTCGTCGGAACTCAGTAAACGCTTTTTGGAAACATTCTCAGTAAAATATTTTCGTTCCATTATAGGAAATCTGACAAGATACAGCAAATCTCCTAAGACTTGTCTGATATTTTCATCATTTACCTGCAGACATTGATCTTGACACCTGTTTGTGCTCCATTCTAGTATTTTTTGATAAATAATCTCCTCTTTACACTTGCGATTATCTGATTCTATGACTAATCGTAGACACTCTGGTGACAAGCTGCGGAAACTTTTTGATTCAAGACAGGGTTCACCGCTTTTTAGAAGTAAATCAAGGACATTCGCCTGTAGATCATCAAGATGTAAATCATCTGCTGACAATAGGACAAGACAGGCGTGTTCTGCATTCACAGCGGATTCTAGATTATGAATGCATTGGTATTTAATATTGTGTAGTATATGTTTCTCTGATCCATACACCAATCCACATATGTTAGTGGCATCGACTTTTATACTGTCGGTGTAGATATAGCTGTAAAATTATGAAAAGAAAGCTTAGGCAGAGATGGTTGATAGTTCACACCAATATCAACAAAACGAACAATAACCTTTAAACAGTGATGGTCAACAATTCCATCAATTTCCACAAAGCGAACAATCAACTCTAAAAAAGTGATTGTCAACAATTCCACCAATATCAACAAAGCAAACTATCATCTCTAAACAGTGATAGTCAACAATTCCACCAATATCAACAAAACGAACAATCACATCTAAACAGTAATGGTCAACCATTCCACCAATATCAACAAAGCGAAAACGCACCTCTAAACAGTGATAGACAACTATACTACCAATATCAAGAAAGCAAACAATCACATCTAAACAGTAATGGTCAACAATTCCACCAATATCAACAAAGCGAACAATCACCTCTAAACAGTGTTAGACAACTATTCCACCAATATCAGCAAAACGGAACAATCATCCCTAAATAGTGATGGTCAACAATTCCACCAATATCAACAAAACAAACAATCATCTCTAAACAGTGATGGTCAACAATTCCACCAATATCAACAAAGCAAACAATCAATTCTAAACAGTGATGGTCAACAATTTCACCAATTTCAACAAAACAAACAATCACCTCTAAACAGTGATGGTCAACAATTCCACCAATATCTACAAAGCGAACAATCAGCTCTAAGCAGTGATAGTCAACAATTCTACCAATATTAACAAAACGAACAATCATCTCTAAACAGTGATTGCCAACAATTCCACCAATATCAACAAAGAGAACAATCACCTCTAAACAGTGATGGTCACCAATTCCACCAATATCAACAAATGAACAATCATCTCTAAGCAGTGATGGTCATCAATTCCACCAATATCAACAAAACGAACAATCATCTCTAAATAGTGATTGTCAACAATTCAACCAATATCAACAAAGCGAACAATCACCTCTAAACAGTGATGGTCACCAATTCCACCAATATCAACAAAGCGAACAATCATCTCTAAACAGTGATGGTCAACAATTCCACCAATATCAACAAAGCGAACAATCACCTCTAAGCGTGATAGTCAACTATTCCACCAATATCAACAAAGCGAACAATCACCTCTAAGCGGTGATAGTCAACAATTCCACCAATATCAACAAACGAACAATCACATCTAAACAGTAATGGTCAACCATTCCACCAATATCAACAAAGCGAAAACGCACCTCTAAACAGTGATAGACAACTATTTTACCAATATCAAGAAAGCAAACAATCACATCTAAACAGTAATGGTCAACAATTCCACCAATATCAACAAAGCGAACAATCACCTCTAAACAGTGTTAGACAACTATTCTACCAATATCAACAAAACGGAACAATCATCCCTAAATAGTGATGATCAACAATTCCACCAATATCAACAAAACAAACAATCATCTCTAAACAGTGATGGTCAACAATTCCACCAATATCAACAAAGCAAACAATCAATTCTAAACAGTGATGGTCAACAATTTCACCAATATCAACAAAACACACAATCACATCTAAACAGTGATGGTCAACAATTCCACCAATATCAACAAAGCGAACAATCAGCTCTAAACAGTGATGGTCAACAATTCCACCAATATCAACAAAGCGAACAATCACCTCTAAACAGTGATGGTCACCAATTCCACCAATATCAACAAAGCGAACAATCATCTCTAAACCGTGATGGTCAACAATTCCACCAATATCAACAAAGCGAACAATCACCTCTAAGCGGTGATAGTCAACTATTCCACCAATATCAACAAAGCGAACAATCACCTCTAAGCGGTGATAGTCAACAATTCCACCAATATCATCAAAACGAACAATCACATCTAAACAGTAATGGTCAACCATTCCACCAATATCAACAAAGCGAAAACGCACCTCTAAACAGTGATGGACAACTATTCTACCAATATCAAGAAAGCAAACAATCACATCTAAACAGTAATGGTCAACAATTCCACCAATATCAACAAAGCGAACAATCACCTCTAAACAGTGTTAGACAACTATTCTACCAATATCAACAAAACGGAACAATCATCCCTAAATAGTTATGGTCAACAATTCCACCAATATCAACAAAACAAACAATCACCTCTAAACAGTGATAGACAACTATTCTACCAATATCAACAAAACGAACAATCACATCTAAGCAGTAATGGTCAACAATTCCACCAATATCAACAAAGCCAACAATCACCTCTAGACAGTGATGGTCAACAATTCCATCAATATCAACAAAACAAACAATCACCTCTAAACAGTGATAGACAACTATTCTACCAATATCAACAAAACGGAACAATCATCTCTAAATAGTGATGGTCAACAATTCCACCAATTTCAACAAAGCGAACAATCACCTCTAGACAGTGATGGTCAACTATTCTGTCAATATCAACAAAACAAACAATCATCTCTAAACAGTGATAGTCAACTATTCTGTCAATATCAACAAAACGAACAATCATCTCTAAACAGTGATGGTCAACAATTCCACCAATATCAACAAAGCGAACAATCATCTCTAAACAGTGATGGTCAACAATTCAACCAATATCAACAAAGCGAACAATCATCTCTAAAGAATGATAGTCAACAATTCCACCAATATCAACAAAGCGAGCAATCATCTCTAAACAGTGATGGTCAACAATTCCACCAATATCAACAAAGCGAACAATCATCTCTAAAGAATGATAGTCAACAATTCCACCAATATCAACAAAACGAACAATAATCTCTAAACAGTGATGATCAACAATTCCACCAATATCAACAAAACAAACAATTACTGTCATCTGAAATGTACTCACTGAACACCGAAAGACCACGACCGGTTCATGGATTGGAAGAGGCAGAAAAATATGGATGAGTCAAACCGATTATTGGGATCCCAACCACCCTCTATTGATAACTGATTTTTTAACGGCAATGCATACAAACAAACGATAGAAGATCTGCAATGATTCGCATCAATGAGAGTAACGACATAAACATGGACTGTACAATAGCAGGGTCAATGAATCCTTGTAGTTAACTGACTACTAGTTAGGAAGGACGAATCTGTTGGTTTGATTTGATTTTTGGTGCTTAACGCCACTTTCAGCAATATTTCAGCTATATCATGGTGATAAGTTTTAGTTGTGGAAGAAGCAGGAGTACCCAGAGAGAACCAACGACCATGGGCAAGCAACTGGTAAACTTGCGGCTGCAAGTTGGGAGCATCTTTTTGTAATTTACAAAGTCGGGCGTGAACCCAGGCCGTATTGGTGATAGGCTTGTATGAGTTGTTAGATAATTCAACTACCTAACTGATTGAGCCACCCGGGCCCTCGAATCTGTTGGTGAAAGACCATTATTCATAAATGTTTCTGTAATAGAATAGACATGCATACTGTCTAATATGTAGATACATATCTGCAATGGAATTCTTAATGTTTGTAGGCTGGTAGCATGGATGTCCATCCTGTCCATAGAGATATATGTGAATGTTTGTAGCATGAAATTTTACTCTATCGAATACACCTAAAGACCTTTTGCATATTATCGATTTAATTCTCAAATTATACGTTTGATACCATTTTATACGAGTTATTGTCCTTGTAACGATTAAAGTGGTATCTTGTCTAGCAAGGGCAATGAAAAAGACAACGAATCTAAATAAATTGCTCATAATTTGTAGATATTGGAGCCTGGAAAAAAATCAGAAAATGTAATTATAAGTATTGAATACAATCTTTTGTAGTTTTATATGGTTGTAAAGCGTTGCCAGAAGTACATTTGTATATGACGAGCTACCACTCTTCATACAAAATAGTACTCCGGTCAAAGCTTTTACACGCCCCAAAAACTACAAAAGATTGCATTCAAATCTTGAACGATCCACGGATGTGCGTGATGTGTTATAATAATTCTTAAAGAGATAAATCAACACTTACTTTAAAAATTTATAAGTTCGAATTTCGATCAGGGCGAGGTATACAACCTTATGTGATAAAGTTTGTAAGTGACAGGTCGGTGGTTTTCTCTGGGTCCTCCGGTATCCTCCACTAATAAAACTAACCTCCTCTATATAACTGAAATATTGTTAAAAATGGCGTTAAGCACCATCAAACAAACAAAAACTTACTTTAACATGTCTTTAAAGATATTGGCTTCAACATCAGGTATGCTGACGTCACCCGTCTCTGTCATTGGTCCATCAAACATACTATAAAACACCGGGCTGGCACTTGTTAGCATACATTTGTGCGCCTTGATTGGCGTTCGGTTGGCCCCAACGTGAAATGTGACGTCACACATCAGCTCATTTTGTAGCATGTAGTTCATACGGTCTGGTAACGTTTTTCCAAATTGCCAATCTTCCGTTGTGTCCATGATGCTTTTAAAAAACAGAAACAATTCTAAAGATGAAAACATCTTTGGCAGTGGAATATTTATTTCTGCTACTATATGATATTAAGGTGACGGGACTATTAAATGTGAATTCCTTCAAATTGTGTATGCTCGCTTATTACCATTTGAGATCGCGAGGCATATTGTTACGACAGTAAAAGTCGTGATCCAATCGGCAAACATCGGGTGATTCCGTTGATATTCTAGATGGGGTGACGGAATCGAGCCTGAATAACTGCCGCTCAACATTGAAAATTGACCTTTTACTCATTAGCAACACGACGGGTGCCATTAGTGGAGCAAGAACTGCCTAGCGTTCTGGAACATCATCTGAGTTCATCCTTGGTTTTCAGTGCGTTTCGTGTTACTGAATCTCAAGTTTTTTGTGTAGCGTTTGGAGATCGTTCTTTGTCCTTTTTTCTCTTGGCCATTGTATAGCATTGTATTGTCTGTCAGTCGGTGTGCGGCTTCTGATTACACTTTTGTTATCATCAAACATTTCTTAGCTGAATGCAAGGGTCACAATTCAGTCAATATAATTGGAAATAGTACTCCTCACCTCACCCATTCTTTATGTAGGCTTACAATTTGAAAGAAAAATATATTATGTTTTCTTTAATTCACTTCTTAGATATTGGGAAACCCCGTGTTCTGTCCTACTATGTAATCACTTTGATACACTATAAGCCAAAATCAAGAATGACGGGATGGATATATCTTTGGGTATTACAGTTAAAGAATACAGGGGACGCTAAGTTCAATAATACACAGGCAATCGACGTCTGGACCCTCCTTTTCCCGGTTGACCCCCCTTTTTCCACAAAGTTGAGTTTCACTAAATTAATTGTTTCCCCTTAAATACGTGTAGTCTGGATCCACCTTTTGCCGGTTGAATTTAGTGAAATTCAACATTGTGGAAAAAGGGGGGGTCAACCGGGAAAAGGGGTGTCCAAATGTCGAGTGCCTGTGGTAAAATATATACCTTTCTCGTCAGCCTAACATGGTTGTGCAAATATAAAATCGTCAGAAACGATCAGAAACTGCATGAATCTGCTTAGAGTATTTTATGTATGCTTAAGCCACGCTCATTATACTTACTTGTATTCCCAATACTGATCAATATTCTATATTTACAAACGAAAGTAGAGATGAAACCAAAATTCCCATAAATTCATATGACTGTTTTTTGGCACAATCATTAAATAACCATTTATTGATTATGCAATAAAACAGTCAAAATGATTTTATGGGAATATTCTCTCCAATTTTTAATATATTATTTTATATTTTAATTGTAAGATATCTACAAATGTGTTTGTGGACGTAATATTATATCATCAACAGCGAAAGCCAAAACATATTAATAGAATGGGAGCGGGGTGCAAGGAATAATCTGAAATAAAGCTAATTTTCAGGATGAACAAAAATAGTTTTTATCCTTGCACGAGTTAAAATAATATAGGTGTGCGAAACACGTGGAGTGACCTCGGACGTCAAACGACAGAGACCAGTAACAATCATGGCATGAAATGACCTAATTGTTTACTATTATACTAAGTATATTAGTATATAGAGATTTAGGTCGTATATAGGCATTTTGGAATTGGAATTTTTCCTACAGCGTGGTATTTTTGTTTTTCATTTTAGTATTTACATCAAATTAAAAAAGTTCAAATATTGGTATAGATTCCCCACCTGATGTAAGTTATTCCAGAAACGTATCGTGAACACTAAATTTGATATCTAAGTCTTAATTACAAAACCTCTGTTCTGTTGATATAGTTTTGTAACGTACAGGTTCAAAGCACAAGAACTAGTTGACTATCCACGTATGTTACTATAGTAGACAAGGCCTTGGCTTGTGTTCAAATCTTCAAACTATTTACCTTAAAGAAAATATATACGAGATGACAATTCTGTCCGAGACGATCAGAAATTACAAGTATCAGTGTAACGTACTTCTACGACTTCATGAGAGGCCATCTTCAAATCATTGAAGATTCTGCCAATGTACTAGAGGTACCACGCTTCAAACTCTATATAATTAACAAATGTGTTTATAAATAGTTAATTCTTATAACCACTTCCATTATATATGTATTTGTACTTACAGTTTTGTGCAAAGATGTATCGACTTCACAGCGTTTCATCAAAAGCGAAAGTAGAAATGAAACCACAATTTTCCTAAAATCATGTGACTATTTTGTGCTGATAACCATTAGTTTCAATTTGTGTCATGCCATGATGTGATATACAGGTGCTAATTTGAATTATTTATAGTTTGGTCAAATGAATTTGATAACAACGATAACTGAGTTGCACAACCTTCAATTAAATCTAAATGTCAATTAAACTTAATTTACACTTCAATTCTCTTAGAATGTACATTAATTTAATTCTCACTTAAAAACTTTTCAATTTTAAAGTTGGATTTTTAAAATTGTATCTCTTTTTTTTAAATTTACTTAGTACGTACATACATTTAATTTGTTCTTAAATGCCCTACATTAAGCCACATGCACTTGTGGTATGGAATTTTCCCCCTCCCCCTGTTTACATTCTTTAATTATTTGCTTTATCTCTTTTACATTTATTCAGGTTTCTAGTTTACTACCTCCTGGGTAATTACTATTGTTATTATTGTATTTACTGTTTTTATTTATTTTCTTATATTGTATCTCTATACCAATGTATTACGATGGTTTATGAGAATAAAGATTGTATCAATAGGTGTGATTAACGATTGAATTACCGCAATGTTAAAATTTTGTCACTCAACATGAAATCGATGGAGAAAAATCAGATTTATCAAAAATGAGGGAGAATATACAATTATACAGAGAGTTTATAATCTTATTTAGTAATGAATTATCTTTACAGTTAAATTAATATTTATATGGACGATTATTGAACTATTTAAACTGCTATTTAGATATTTTGTGTGCTTACATTATATGCATATGCTTAATCCTATGAAAATATGTATGTTTTCTGCCGTCGTGGTAGTGATCGTATGATAATTGGATTTACAACTACCTGCGCAATCAATGCGTATCACCACTGGCGTTGTGAGTTCGAATCCCGCACATGGAGAGGTGTACTAGATACAACATTTTGTGATATAGTTTGTCAGTGACTTGCGACAGGTCGGTGGATTTCTCCGGTTTCCTCCACCAATAAAACTGTTTAAATTGTAAGCTATCCAGTAATGTGTTTGTGGACGTAATATTATATCATAAACAGTGAAAGCCAAAATATAATGGAGTGGGGGGAGAGGGGACGGAGGATGAGAGTGCAAGGAAGAATCTGACATAAAGCTAAATTTCAGAATGAACACAACACATATTTGATCTTTGCACGGCGTAAAATAATATTTGTGTACGAAACACGTTGAATGACATTCGGCCGTTAAATGACAGGTGATGGTGACAATCACACATCATGGTATGAAATGACCCATATCTCTACTATTATACTAAGTATAGAGATTTGGGTCGTATACAGGCATTTTGGGTCATTTCGTGCGATGATTGTAGCCGGTCCCTGTATCTCAAAAATAACAAAAACTGTTCAATAAGAAAATAAAAATAAAACCACTTTTCACTAGGAATAACTTTATTAATACCTTCTGATTACTTCATGTCAGAATGTATGACGCAACGTTTCAGAAAGTTACAAGAAAACGAAAGAAGACGTAAATCAAAAGAGAAAAAAGAAAAATTGGAAAAGCAGAAATCTATAAAACACTACAAAGATTAAATTTAAATGATTGAAAAAAAGAACACACTAATTTTTGTTTGGCCTCAGTATGGATTATATTGTTATCATAGCTGTCAGGTTTGGCACTAGAGGCAACAACTGTAGCTCTGGATATATTTAAGGTAATGACAAGAACATGCAATGTCTCCAAAGCATGTCGAATCGCGCTCTGCCGAGGTGTACTCGATACAACATTTTGTGATAAAGTTTGTCAATGACATGCTGCAGATTGGTGGTTTTCTCCGGGTACTCCGGTTTCCTCTACCAATAAAACTGGACGCCATGATATAACTGAAATATTGTTGAAAATGGTGTTTAACACCATGCCCCCTCTCCCCCTTCCCGCCACCCAACAAAGCATGACACTGCATATGTGTGTATATTGTCATTTGAAGATCAAAAATTAAAAAATCTGTGATTAAGCAAGTTTTCTTTTCATCGTGATTATTTTTTTGTAGAAAAATGGGTTTCTACATGAAATAGTACTTATTCTGTTGATTGTTGATACAATAAATGTATTGTCATATAAATTGTATACTAACAATACGAGTTGATTGAATGACCGATTGACGATCTGATGATGTGAAATGGTAAAAGAAATATATGTAGACATATACTTATTATATACATTGTACATGATGAAGAATGAGATCTTATATTTAACCACACTGAATAGGTATATAACAAAGAACACATACATCTTAGATTCGGGACAAGTAGTTCGCACGAATTGAATCTCTATAGAGTATTGTTTCGGCACTGAAATGGCTTATTGTAAATATTTATTGTTGATTTGGCTTGGTTTAGTCTTATTGTGCTTAACGCCACTTTCAACAATATTTCAGCTATATCGTGGCGGTCAGTTTTATGGGTGGATGATACCGAAGACCCGGAGAAAACCACCGATCTGTCGCAAGTCACTGACAAACTTTATCAAATAATGTTGTGCACCTCGGCCTGGGCGGGAGTCGAACCCACAACATCAGTGGTGATAGGCACCGATTGCATAGGTAATTGTAAATACAACTACCATACGATCACGGCCACGACGGCCCCTTTCCTGTCGTTTGATCTTAGCCTGATGAAGGTTGTTCACGATACGGTTAACGTTGTACCTGATGAAGGTTGTTCCCGATACGGTTAACGTTGTACCTAATGAAGGTTGTTCCCGATACGGTTAACGTTGTACCTAATGAAGGTTGTTCACGATACGGTTAACGTTGTACCTGATGAAGGTTGTTCACGATACGTTTAACGTTGTACCTGATGAAGGTTGTTCACGATACGTTAACGTTGTACCTGATGAAGGTTGTTCACGATACGGTTAACGTTGTGCACACTAAATTAAAGTATTTATTAAAATGTAGCTCAGTTGTGTCTAAGACAAAGTGTACTCCTATGATTTGTAGAAATATGCTCACTATATCGAACAAATCTCGTTATGCACTTTTATGCAAACAATTGTGACTGGATAGTCACATTCTTTGTGTATTATATCGTTTTTGAATGTATAATTTTGCCTAAGCATTTTATCTTGGAGTACACTTTTTGTATGCATACTTTTTTTTCTTAAAAAGTTTATCTCCTTATATACATTTTCTACGTATAATTTTTTAAGAATATATTTTCTAGGTGTAAAGATTTTGTCAAACTCTTTTACAAAATCATCCGTTCTTTTACACTCTCTCATTATTCTCTACCAATGTTCAAAGTTTCACAATAAAAAACGGAAATAGGATTTTTAATGAATTGTTCAGGTCACATACAGTACCGACTATACGAGTACCACCAATTTTAATCGCAAACTGTAACGACATATTTCGGGAAAATAATCTGAGAGGTACATGTAATTGACATTCACCATGATATATATAAATATATGCTAGAATTTTGAGATTACTGCGTAAGTGAGTGAGTGATTGTTGTAAATCGCCAAATGAGGAATGTTTTTTCTAGCCATACCATGGCGAGAGCAAGATACATTCGATATGATGATGTCTGCTTTGTACTAGACAAACATGCGGAGTTGGATTGTTATTGTGCTCGCTCATTAAAATAGCAGTTCACTTTGACACAATTATCCTGATTTCGAGCCAAATAGTCTCTGTTTTTTTCTCCTTAATGTTGTGTGGTTAGCGGTGAATCAACAAATGACAATTTTATAGCTTTTGGTTGAACCCGACCACGAACCCACGATCTACCGCACTCGAGGCGAGTACACCACCGATACCTTTTGAAAAATTGACTATGTATATACATATAAATATATAATGAATAATTCATATTATATATTGTATGTGTTTTTAATACAGTAAAACCTGTCTAAACCGTCCCTTTTGGACTGAAGAATTTGCTAAGTTTAGACAGGTACTTGGTTTACACAGGTTCAAGCTACACAGACATTAAGTAGATGACACTGTAAAGTCTGTCTGGCTTAGGTAGGTTTTCGATTTACTCAGCGTTCGGTTTAGACAGGTTTTCGGTTTACTCAGGGTTCGGTTTCGACAGGTCTTCGGTCTACTCATGGTTCGGTTTAGACAGGTTTTCGGATTACTCAGGGTTCGGTTTCGACAAGTTTTCGGTTTACTCAGGGTTCGGTTTCGACAGGTTTTCGGCTTACTCAGGGTTCGGTTTCGACAGGTTCCACTGTAGTATGTAACATCCTACTTTATCTAAAGGTCATGACTTGTACCGATATTGATTTAGCCCTTCGGTTTCCATGTTCCCAAAGACTGTTAGATTATATTGGCTTTCCAATTGTTTGACTTTGAACGTGCCTGATGAAGATTATTCCAGAAACGCATCGGGCGTAGTAAATTCAATACCTACCTTTTCATTCAATCAAATATGTGATAAATAAATGAGATGGGGTTAACTATATGCAGATGTACTTGCAATGTTTCGTAACTGAAGGAATACAACAGCAAGGTAGGCTACAGGACCTATGAGAGAGGGGTTCGGTCGGAACATTGGTCCGGGGACGGAGAACCATGAAGGGGCCTGTGAATCTCTGAAGGGTCAACTTAGCAAGTAACACCCTGCTGCATTAACTCAATATGTTTGTCCTTTCTTTGTATACAGTATATGTTATCTGGACATTCTGCTGCACAGGAAATAAAGCATTTATGAAAGTTTATCAGTGGCTTTATTGGTCCTCAAATCATCAATTTTGAGTGAAGTCTCCGCCTGTCCACGGGGCCCTATAACAGACTTTTTCCGCCTTGCATCATTTCTTTTGTAGACCCTGAATATGCCTATGAAAGAGATCCAACATGTTGTGTTTTCATAGTACAGAATATGACTCGTATATATTGTCTACAATACCAATAGAGGGCCCGGGTGGCTCAGTAAGTTAGGTAGTTGGATTACCTAACAACTCATGCAAGCCTATCACCAATACGGCGTGGGTTCGCGCCCGGCT
Organism: Bathymodiolus brooksi; assembly: GCA_963680875.1. NCBI lineage: Eukaryota > Metazoa > Mollusca > Bivalvia > Mytilida > Modiolidae > Bathymodiolus > Bathymodiolus brooksi. Next base: position 21,514,657 of record OY804586.1, read on the forward strand.
TTGTAAAATATAAAAAGGGTGTACTCGACTCGCAGCTGCAAGTGATAAAGTTTACCAGTTGCTTACCCATGGTCGGTGGTTCTCTCCGGGTACTCTGGCTTCTTCCATCACTAAAACTGGTCCCCATGATATACCTGAAATATTGTTGAAAGTGGCGTTAAACACCAAAAAATCAATCAATCAATCAATCAATACCTATATCAATAAAATTCTAGAGGCATCATCAATATCACTATTATCATGGTAAAGGAAAGACAGTGTAGGATAGAAAAATAGTGGTCAATTTATAATAATTTTTGTGTACTGATTGCCAAATGGCAATGCAAAGTTATACTTGTGACAGTTGTGACTGCATCGATAGGATAGAGGCACTACAAACTACAACTGGATCTAATTACAGTGAAACCTGTCTAAACCAAACCTTTAAAAAACTGGAATTCTGTATAAACCAAACTTTAAATCAAGTCCTAATGTATGATATATTTGTTAATTTAATATTATAAACCCAACACCAATAATAGGTTCACTTTAGACATGCTTCACTGATCACTGTAGTGTCTTATGCAACACCAATAATAGGTTCACTTTAGACATGCTTCACTGATAACTGTAGTGTCTTATACAACACCAATAATAGGTTCACTTTAGACATGCTTCACTGATCACTGTAGTGTTTTGTACAACACCAAAAATAGGTTCACTTTAGACATGCTTCACTGATCACTGTAGTGTCTTGTACAACACCAATAATAGGTTCACTTTAGTCATGCTTCACTGATCACTGTAGTGTCTTGTACGATAATAAATAAATTAAACAAAAAGAAATCAGGTATTACATTGTTGTATTTGAAAATGGGAGATATTTCAAATTATTCCAAGAAAAGATAAATAGAGAATTTGTGATTCTGTAAATACTGAGGATGGAATAAATTATTGTATGACAGTGTTAAATTTGAAAAAAGGTTTTCAAATCTTATTAAAAATACTACACAGAAAACTAAAGATCGAGTAACACTAACGCCAATAAATATCGGTAAGTGTAATCAGTTCCTGTTCCACTCGTGACACACGTGGATGGTCAACAGTACCAAAGTTAACACAAAGTATGCTGTAACGTTCAATCATGCCTCAACATCTCATTAGCTGTTTTTTAATACGTAGGACAACGAAATCCTACAAGTGGGCCCACTTTAGCTATTTTATGTTTCAAATGCCATTGACCAAATGTGTGTTTCGTAAATAGTCAATAGTGACTTGACAAAAATCACTCTTACCCAGATTAAGAAGACTTTGAAGATAACAAAGGGGTAATCAGAAGAACAGACAAAAGAAAAAGGTCAAAAGGACAAACAACGATATACGAAACATGACACAGAAAACTAAAGATCCAGCAACATGAAACACACACAAACCAGGGGTGAACTCATGTACTCCGGAAGGGTAGGTAGTTCCTGTTCCACATGTGGCACCCGTCGTGTTACCGGTGATGAGTCATGAATGAGAAAAGAACTAGATTGTGATTACGACAAACGGAACATACTCGTGGTTATTTGTGACACAGATACTCTGTAACGGTTAACTAAGTCATGGTGGCGACCATTGAACTTTCCAAGTGATGGGTTTATCATAAACACAAGAAACCCTTGGTTCAGTAGCTTCTTTATTCAATTAGTTTGTCATTCTCCGAGAAGTAACTAAAACGTATATCATAGCAAACGACATCACTTTATATAGAAAGAAACGTCTTTTTGTTAAAAAAAGATGATATTTCACGCGTTTTCTCTGACAAATGGCCGTCGTGGTCGTGATCGTATGATAGTTGGATTTATAACTACCTATGCAATCAATGCATATCACCACTAACGTTGTGAGTTCGAATCCCGCTTAGGCGAGATGCACTCGATACAACATTATGTAATAAAGTTTGTCAGTGACTTGCGGTGTGTCAGTGGTTTTCTCCGGGTACTCCGGTTTCCTTCACCAATAATACTGACCGCCACGATTTAATTGAAATATTGTTGAAAGTGGCATTAAACACCATAACCCTAACCTTAAACCTAGCTATTTTAAGACTGAAAGGCAGAAAATAAATGTCACTTTTGAAAACGAGTTTATTTCTTATATATATGCTGTATAATAATTCCCGGAATTTGTCCCTGTATTTCATTAGTTTTGCTTGATGGATTTGAACTTCTTAAAAATGTTACAAATAGTTCATTTAATGCTACAATCTCTTTGTATGATTTTCCCGTAAGAGTGTTTGGTCCATTCACTTTCAGGAATATTTTGTATCTGGTATTTTTTTCCACGAGAAGAGGACTTCCAAACATAACTGGATATATTTCCTGTCCCTTTTCAGAACATATAACTGTATTTATAGACCTCAACACATTAGAAAAATTAGACTTTGCAATAACAAGATGTATGTCGTGCTTTCCTGAATAAGTATATGATCCAAACGCGTTTATTCCTAACATGATCCAATCAAGGTTTGTAGTAAAATCAAGGTAGTCGCCAAATTGATCAGGTATCCACTGTCCTGAATTATTAGTATCACATCGGAGACATACCATATGCTCCATATGTTCTATATTTCGCAACTTTGTTGGGAACACAGAGATCTTCTCTTCATCGAGAGACTGGTAAACTTTTACTATTTCGTCGGAACTCAGTAAACTCTTTTTGGAAACTTTTTCAGTAAAATATTTTCGTTCCATTATTGGAAATCTGACCAGATACAGCAAATCCCCTAAGACCTGTCTGGTATTTTCATCATTTACTGGCAGATTTTGATTTCGACATCTGTTTTTGCTCTATTCTATTATTTGCTGATAAATAATTTCATCTTTACACTTGAGATCATCTGATTGTATGACTAATCGCAGACACTCTGGCGAGAAGCTGAGAAAACTTTGTGATACAAGACAGTATTCACCGTTATTTAGAATGAACTTAAGGACTTTAACCTGTAGATCATCAAGATGTAAATCAAGTGCTGACTGTAGGACAAGACATGCGCTTCCTTTGGGCACACTGGATTCTAGATTATGAATGCATTCCTTTTTCATATTGTGTAGCATATATTTCTCTGATCCATACACCAATCCACATATGTTACTGGCATTGACATATATATTGTCGGTGTAGATATAACTGTATAATTATGAAAAAGAAAGATTAGGTAGAGATGGTTGATACTTTACACAAATATCAACAAAGCGAACAATAACCTCTAAACAGTGATGGTCAACAATTCCACCAATATCAACAAAACAAACAATCACCTCTAAACAGTGGCGGTCAACAATTCCACCAATATCAACAAAGCGAACAATCACCTCTAAACAGTGATGGTCAACAATTCCACTTATATCAACAAAACAAACAATCACCTCTAAACAGTGATGGTCAACAATTCCACCAATATCAACAAAACGAACAATAATACCTAAACAGTGATGGCAAACAATTCCACCAAATTCACCAATATCAACAAAACAAACAATAACCTCTAAACAGTGATGGTCAACAATTCCACCAATATCAACAAAACAAACAATCACCTCTAAACAGTGATGTTCAACAATTCCACCAATATCAACAAAACGAACAATCACATCTAAACAGTGATAGACAACTATTCTACCAATATCAACAAAACGGAACAATCATCTCTAAATAGTGATGGTCAACAATTCCACCAATATCAACAAAACAAACAATCATCTCTAAACAGTGATGGTCAGCAATTTCACCAATATCAACAAAACAAACAATCACCTCTAAACAGTGATGGTCAACAATTCCACCAATATCAACAAAACGAACAATCACCTCTAAGCAATGATGGTCAACAATTCCACCAATATCAACAAAACAAACAATCACCTCTAAGCAGTGATGGTCAACAATTCCACCAATATCAACAAAACAAACAATCGCTGTCATCTGAGCACCAAAAGCCCACGATCGGTTCATGGATTGGGACAGGCACAACAATGAGGACGAGTCAAACCGGTTAATGGGATCCCAACCCTCCTCTTTTGATAACTGATTCTCCAACGGAAATACATACAAACAAACGATAAAAAAATCTGCACAGATTCGCATCAATATGAAAAACAACATAAACATGGACTGTACAATAGCAGGGTCAATGAATGTTTGTAGTTAACTGATTACTAGCTAGGAAGGACGAATCTGTTGGCTTGATTTGATTTCTGGTGCTTAACGCCACTTTCAGCAATATTTCAGCTATATCATTGCGACCAGTATTGTTGGTGGAAGAAACCGGAGTACCCGGGAGAGAAATATGTGAATGTTTGTAGCATTAATTTCTACTCTATCGAGTACACCTCTTGCACATTTCCGATTTTATTCTCAAATAATACGCTTGATACCTTTCTATACGAGTTATTTCCATTGAGACGGGTAAAATGGTATCTGGTCTAGCAAGGGCAATGAAAAAGACAACGAATATGAATACTTTTCTCATAATTTGTAGATATTTGAACCTGGTAAAAAATTAGAAAATTTTGCCAAGTGTAAAAATGTAATTATAAGTATTGAATACAATCTTTTGTAGTTGTTTATGTAATTATAAGTATTGAATACAATCTTTTGTAATTATAAATGGTTGTTACTTTAAAAAGTTGTGAGATCGAATCTCGATCAGGGTGAGGTGTACAACATTATGTGACAAAGTTTGTCAGTGACTTGCGACAGGTCGTGTTTTCCCCGGGTCCTCCGGTATCATCCACTAATAGAACTAACTTCCACTATATAACTGAAATATTGTTAAAAGTGGCATTAAACACCATCAAACAAACAAACACTTACTTTAAGATGTCTTTAAAGATATTGTCTTCAATATCAGGTATGTTGACGTCACCCGTCTCTGCCATTGGTCCATCAAACATACTATAAAACACCTTGCTGGCACTTGACAACATAAATGTGTGTGCCTTGATTGGCGTTCGGTTTGCCCCAACGTAAAACGCTACGTCACACATCAGCTGATTTTGGAGCATGTAATTGATACGTTCCGGTAGCTTCTCTCTAAAATGCCAGTCTTTCGTTGTGTCCATGATGCTTTTTAAAAACAGAAACAATTGTAAAGATGAAAACTTATTTAGCAGTACAATCATGGCATGAAATGACCGAAATCTCTATATGCTATTACATGTATATACAAAAACAATGTAATAGTATATAGAGATTTGGGTCACATAAAGGCATTTTGGGTCATTGCGTAGTTCCGTATTAAAAAGATTTAGATTTTGTATAAGGGGAGATAATTATATGATATCTATATCGATTTGATTCCTATAACTTTGATATTTGATTGTGGAATTTTTCCTAAAGCGTGATATTCTTATTTTTTGTTCTTCATTTTATTATTTACGTCAAATTACAAAAGCTAAAATATTGTTGTTAATTTCCTCCTCCTCACCCCCACCCCACAAAAAGTAATAATAAAAAAAGGTAATCTTCGATGACTTTACATAGTTTTAATTTATTTTGCTTTTAAATATTTTTACACTGAGCACCAGATGAAAGTTATTCCAGAAACGCATCGTGATCATTAAATTTGATATCTACGTTTTAATTACAAGACATCTGTTCTGTTGATATAGTTTTGTAACGTTCAGGTTCAAAACACAGGAACTAGTTGACTATCTACGTATGTTACTATAGTAGACAAGGCCTTGGCTTGTGTTCAAATCTTCAAACTATTTACCTTAAAGAAAACATATACGAGATGAAAATTCCGTCCAAGACGATCAGAAATTATAACTATCAGTGTAACGTATGTTACTATAGTATAAACGGCCCATGTGTTCAAATCTTCAAGCTTTGAAGCAGAAAAAAAAACGAGATGAAAATTCTGATCAGAAATTACAAGTATCAGTGTAACGTACCTCTACTTCGACTTCATGAGAGGCCGTCTTCAAATAATTGAAGATTCTGCCAATGTACTAGAGGTACCATGCTTCAAACACTATATAATTAACAAATGTGTTGATATATAGTTAATTCTTAGTAACCATTTCTAATATATTATAAGTTCTGATCTCCATAGTGACCGACTATGATTATTTGGACGGTCAGTAATTTGTTGAAGGGTGAGCGCGTTATTTGGACCGTCCAAATAATCATAGTCAGTCATGGGAGCTTATAACATTTTTGTGCGATGTTGCTGATCTATTACTTGAAACAGTAACTAAGTTTTTAAATTATCTATTATTAGATCAAGTGAATTTGATAACAACGAGGACTGGGATGCACAACACTCAATTAAATTTAAGTGTCAATTAAAACTTAATTTACACTTAAATTTACTTAGTATGTACATTAATTTAATTTGTATTTAAATGCTCTACATTAGGTCATATGCACTTGTGCCATGGAATCACACCCCTCCCCCTGTTTACATTTTTAAGCATTCAAATCTAGATAGGAATTATTGTTAACGTTTAAATCTTGACAGATAATTGCGCGCCAACAAAGACCTATAAAAAATTCATATTGTCTAATTACACAAAATACGTAGGAAAATGCCGAAATCAAAAAATATCTGAAGTAAGATGCAGCGATTGCCCATATGAATTTGTACTTGCTTATTCCACCGAGCATAACCAACAACAAAAAAACAATTATCTTAAAATAACAACTGTGCCTACTGCACATCCATTCTGCAGGAACCATAAAGAGCAACATTGTAGCAACTCATAAAAAGATTAGCCACTATAATCAAACACACATACACATAAAGCTCATAATTAGCAATTAAGACTTGCATCATATGTGCACTCGGTGCGTCAAAAAATTCCACAAAAGTTTGACCTGAACTACCTACACAACATTTTGCAACTTTCTATGTAGCACTGTATGACATATATATATACAATAAATACAATCAAACAGTAGTTTCTATCCATACCGGGTTTTTGACATGTATATAGTTTCTATCCATACCGGGTTTCTGACATGTATATAGCTATATACATGTCAAAAACCCGGTATGGATAGAAACTACCGTTTGATTGTATTTATTGTATATATGTCATGCAGTGATACATAGAAAGTTGCAAAATGTGTAATGTGTACATGAAAACAAAAACGATGTAAAAAAAGGGGGAGGGACAATCAGAGGCACCATAGGGTATCCTGTTCACAAGTACCTGTGAACACAAACTGTTAAAAAAGAAAATAAAAAACACTTTTCACGAAGAATAACCTTGTTAATTTTAATTTAAACCTATTTTATTCAGAAAGGTACTGAAAAGGATTGGATAGCAGGACACGCCTATATATATCCTATCCTCATAACCTTGTTAATACCTTCATATCACAGGATTAGAAGTCTAAGAAACAAAAATGAACAAAATAAGTGAAATCCGGTAACCAGTATGGACACTTGATTACTTGATAAAGTCTTCTGCAAAACTTGAGGTTCAGTATTAAAAATAATTTTCATTGTTCAAGGGGAGATAATTCCATGAACACTATACATAAATCGATTTGATTCCTACAATTTTGATATTTGACTTTAGAATTTTTCCTACAGCGTGATATTTTTTTTTTTTTTTTATTATTATTTACATCAAATTAAAAAAGTTCAAATATCGGTATTGATCCCCCCCCCCCCCCCCCCCCCCACACACACACACAGACAAAACAAATAATAAATAAAGGTAATCTTCGATGACTATACATAGTTTAAATTTATTTTGCTTTTAAATATTTTGACGCTGAGCACCAGATGAAAGTTATTCCAGAAACGCATCGTGAGCACTAAATTTGATATCTACGTTTTAATTACAAGACATCTGTTCTGTTGATATAGTTTTGTAACGTGCAGGTTCAAAACACAGGAATTAGTTGACTATCCACGTATGTTACTATAGACTAAAAGGCCCATATGTTCAAATCGATACACGTGGTGTGACATTCGGCTGTCAAACGACAGGGGACGGTAACAATCATGGCATGAAATGACCCAAATCCCTACTCTAATATAAAGTATAATAGTATATAGAGATTTGGGTCGTATATAGGCATTTTGGGTCATTTCGTGCGATGATTGTTTCTGGTACCTGTATCTTAAACATAGCAAAAACTGTTAAATAAGAAAATAACAAATACTGTTAAATAAGAATAACCTTGTTAATACTTTCATAATACAGCATTACAAAGTCTAAGCAGAGAAAATGAACAAAATAAGTGAAATCTGGTAACCAGTATCCATGGACACTTGATTACTTGATAAAGTTTTCTGCAAAACTTGAGGTTCAGTATTAAAAATGATTAGTCATTGTTCAAGGGGAGATAAATATGAAAACTGTATCGATTTGATTCCTACCATTTCTATATTTGATTTTGGAATTTTTCCTAGTATGGTATTTGTTTGTTCATTTTATTATTTACATCAAATTAATAATCTCAAATATTGTTATTAACCCCCCCCCCCCCCCCTCCCCCCCTCCCCCACCACAAAAAAATAATAATAAAAAAAGATAATTTGCGATTCCTTTACTGAGTTTAAATTTATATTGTTTTTAAATATTTTGACACTGAGCACCAGATGAAAGTTAATCCAGAAACGCATCGTGAGCACTAAATTTGATATCTACGTTTTAATTACAAGACATCTGTTCTGTTGATATAGTTTTGTAACGTTCAGGTTCAAACCAGTACGTCTTATTAGCGATATATTAAATATACTGTTAATATTAACAATACAATTTTTTTTAACCTGCCGATGTGCACACCATGGCGTGACAGCGTACATGCAGCTACGCCTCTGGTGAGTGAGTCTTAACTGCCCGCGAATATTTTACCCCCCCCCCCCCTTTATAAATAAAGCCGCTGGAGATTACAAAACAAAGCAGTTCTACATGTACTATTTCAATCTTTCGCCCTCTAAAAATTAATACAGATAAGAGGAGGGTTGGGATCCCATTAATAGACTTAACCCCGCCATATGTGTATGCCTGTCCCAAGAGAGTACCTGAATTTCCAACGAAATATGGTATGTTTGTGTTCAGTGAGTTAAGCTGAGATATGAGTATTCGTTTTGATGATATTAATGGAATTGTTGACCGTCACTCTTTAAACTATTCTTTCATAAACTAAAATTAATTGTTTTTTCAGCCTTTTGACTTTGAGCATATATGATGAAGGTTACTCCATAAAAATGTCATGTGCAATAAATTTGATATTTATGTTTTTATTAAAGAAAGAACAAATCTTACCTGTAATCACCTACCTGTAAATTTTGTAAACGCAATTTACCAATGTTATTTAAATCAAATTATTTGCCTCTGTACTATTAACATCGGTAGTGCATTGTTCAATAGTGTTTTTAGCAACACAATAATATTTTATTCAAGCGTTTGTTACATATGTAATGAGAGGCTAAGCTCCTCTCAAAATATATATATATATATATATATTCCACAACAATGACATTTTATCTTTAATTCGTGTGTTATATTTATGTTTAAATAAATTATAAACGTTAATATTTTTAGTTTTTTGTTCGGATATATATTAAGATTTATATATAGAGATTCCAATAACTGTCAGGAAATAATTAAAATCAAAACAGTCTTTATCAAAAAGTTTATAGCCTAGGACAATGTGTTTTAATGTTATAAGTCTGTCAATATTAATCTTTTACAGTAGCTGATTAACTTGAGTCCATTTTAAAAACAATATTTACAAGAAATTAAATGGCTTTAGTAAATGGCATTTTAGACATGTATGGCTAGACCCAATATGATAACCACTCTTTAGGTTTAATAAAATAAAATTGTACCAGACAATTTACAAGTACTAGAGTGAGTGATTATTGTATAACGCCAAATGAGCAATTGTTCAACTATATCATGGCGAGAACAAGTTACATTTTAATGAGATGATGATGATGTCTGCTTTGTACTAGTCCGACACGCTTAGTCTAGTATTGTTATAGTGCGACCTCATTGAAACAACAGTCCACCGGTAGATAAGTCGCTCCCTTCGGACACATTATTCTCATTCCTGGCGAACCAGTCTATTCTTTAACAAACTCAGCAAATGCCAAATTTATAGTAGTTGATTTGACTCCACCAGCAGCCAAATCCAGCATCTACCTCTCTTGAGGAATGAACACCAATAATTACACCCCCGAGTAGGTTTTCAGAAGATGTGATGTTTTTGCCATCAATTGACGTAATGCTAACATTACTTACTATTAACGTTATTTGTGCTTTCTTTGCGTATTGGGGTGTCCTATGCATATTGTGTTGCGTATTTATTTTGCATGTCTTCTTCGTTTTGTGTAGCCTATGTTGCCAGTTTCTCTGGATTGTCCATTTTTGATTTGCCAGGGAATATAGATCCTAAGCCGGGAATGTCCCAGTATATACCTTGTCTGATAGCTGAATAACATATAATATTCTTTCATGGTACCTGTAATTTTGTATCGATCGATTAATTAAAGAACGACGAACTTTTCAAATCGGTATCTGCACGTGCAGTACAGGTAAAACTTTAAATTTTCTAAACTTTATTTCAACATGACAGGTTGAAAACTGTCAGATGTAGAAAGATGGCAAGCGGTTGGAATGGTAATTGGTGGTATGTCATACAGACAGACGGCTGAACGATTCAATGTAAGCCACTCGATCATTGTTCGATTGAATCAGCGCGTGAACCAAACCGGCAATGTAGAAGAACGCCAAAGGACATGACAGCCTGTGAAAACGACTCCAAGAGAAGATTTTGTCAATTGAGGATTTCAAGAGAGAAGTAGCCAAATGGCGAACCCACTGGGTCATTACTAAACGTAATGATTTGCCAACAACACTTTGTACCACACTTGATTCTGTAAATCCAGTTCTCTATCCTTCTATAGATACAATATTGATAAAACTATGTGTTTTGTTAACTATGCCAGTAGCAAGCGCTACTGCTGAAATGTCATTTAGTGTACTCAGAGTTTGAAAACTTATGTTAGGTCGACCATGAAGAATGACAGGCTATCTTTCCTTGGATTGATGCATATATTAACCGAGATTTTGAGGTGGAATTGTACATAGCAATGGAGGTGTTCGTATCTGCTAAGACACGAAGGGCAGATTTTGGACAATTTTAAGAAATTCTTGTCTATCAAAGTCATTAAAATAGTGCTTGATTCTATGTTATATGAAACCTTGAAATGGCCCCAGATCGCACCATTTTGCATCTCTTCCAAACAAATTCCCGACCCCCTCCCCTCTCAAGAATTATGGCGTGCACACTATTAACCCTCAGCTACGTCCCTGACTGTAGTCTACAAGGCCTTGTGTTCAAATCTTCAAACTATTTACTTTGAAGAAGAACAAAAATACGAGATGAAAATTTAGTCCGCGACGATCAGAAATTACAAGTATCGGTGTAACGTACTGCTACTTCCACTTCATGAGAGGCCATCTTCAAATAATTGAAGATTCTGCCAATGTACTAGAGGTACCACGCTTCAAACACTATATAATTAACGAATTTGTTTATATATAGTTAATTCCACAGGAACTTGGTTTCAGGATTTTTTTTTCAATTTTATCAATAAAATGTGCATCTACAACGTATATCAAACCGTTTGACATGCTTCGTTGTGAAATAAGTAGCTATGTCAAACGGGTTCATATACGTTGTAGATGCACATTTTATTGATAAAATTGAAGAAAAAAACCCTGGACCCAAGTGCCTGTGGTTAATTCTTACAGCCACTTCCATTATATATTTATTTGTACTTACAGTTTTGTATTTATCGACTTCACAGCGTTTTATCAAAAACGAAAGTAGAAATGAAACCAAGATTTTCGTCTATTCATGTGACTATTTTTAGCTGATAATCATTAGTTTAAATTTGTGTCATGTCATGATGTGATATACAGGTGCTACTTTAAAATATCTATAATTAGATCAAATGAATTTGATAACAACGAGGACCGAGTTGCACAACCCTTTATTAAATTTAAGTGTCAAATAAAACTTAATTTACACTTAAATTTACTTAGTACGTACATTAATGTAATTTGCACTTAAACGCTCTACACTAGATCACATGCACCTCTGCCGTGGAATTACACCCCTCCCCCTTTTTACATTTTTTTCTTACTTTTAAAAATATTTGTTTTTCTCTAATTCTTGTTCAATTTTCACACTTCTCAACCCGTGTGAGAAGAAATCGATAATCCACGTGTGGATCACTTTGTTCTCAGTCGCTGATTGGTCAATTACGCAATTATGTGGGTGAGATAGAATTTCACCCTACTTTTCCCGTAAAATGTTACGTTTCGCAAAATGTCATTGTGTCAATTAAATCGTTTAATTAACCGTAACTAACCGTAATTAACCGTACCGTCACCAAGAACCGCTTATCTGGAATCTTGTCCATTCTCCATCATTGCTTCAAAAACATTCCTTAACGGGTGTGACGTCAATTGAAGTATACGTCAGTGACGTCATTGAACGTCGATTTGAGAAAGTGAAAAATTAGTAAGAAAAATAATCAAACAATTTCTTAGTGGTTCATTAGAGAAACAATCTCTAACATTGTTTCCCGTTTATTACGATAATTTCTCAAATCTCGATAGTTAAATTTTTACATTTTAAAGTTCTCGGTTACTATGTATCTCTTATCTCTTTGCCATTTATTCAGGTGTGAGTAACGATCAACATGAGAGCGATGGGGGGTGGGGGGGTGGGGGGGGTATACAATTATACAGAGTTATAATCTTATTTAACAATGAATCATTTTTATAGTTAAATTAATATGTATATGTACGATTATTGTTCTATTTAAACTGTATTCTGATATGTTGTGTGATTATATTATTTCCAAATTTCCACGTCAAATAACACATCGATGGTTATTTGAGTATATTATACAGTAATACACAATCAATATTCTTATTTAATTAGAAATGTACGTACGTTTTATACTGTTGTTAAGTACAACATAATATGTATTCAATTAATCCTGTACAAATATTTATAGCTGGGGCCGTCGTGGTCGTGATCATATGGTAGTTGGATTTGCAACTACCTGTGCAATCAGTGCTTATCACCACTGACGTGAGTTCGAATCCCGCACATGGAGAGGTGCACTCGATACATTTTGTGATAAAGTTTGTCAGTGACTTGCGACAGGTCGGTGGTTTTCAGTCCGGTTTCCCCCACCAATAAAACTGTTTAAATTGTAAGCTATCCATAAATGTGTTTGTGGACGTAATATTATATTGTGTGGGACAGGAAGGGTGCAAGGAGGAATCTGAAATAATGTTAAAGAGGGCGAGGCGCTAAGGTGCAAAATTGGCCCCACATTTTATCAAAAAATAATGCTTGACATAGAATAAAAACAATTTACTAATTTAATTGTTATATTTACAAATTTTCAAAAAATATATCTTTCCGTGAGATTGGGTGCGCTATGACGTCATAATGACATCATGATTAGACGGATAATGCTAAAAATGGACTATAAACGACATATTCAATGTACATTTTAGCTATTTTATATACCTCCACAGTCTTCCACCAACACCAAATTGAGCAGTTGTTTTGAGTTTAGAGGGTTAATGATTGTATCAAAATATTTTGCTGGTGGAGGATTGTGGAGGTTGTTAAATATTAATTTATTTATAACCTCGGCCAGACCCTTAAAATCAATATTTTCACTCTTCTGATTGTATATATGGTACCATTATGTATATATACACAATCTCTGTACATTTTATGATTCATTTCAAGTAATGAAATTCATAAGGAAATAACTTGTTTCTCTAAATAATTGTATTTATTTTAAATACAGTTTGTATACATTGAAACCAGGAGAAAAACTCAGTACATGCAGTCCGGCTTCAATGCGATAAAAAGAACTGGGGACTATAAGTTCCATATATGGCCCCATATTTAATGAATCATTATCTTAGAAAATACTTGATTAAAATTTGATGTGTTTTATTTTATAGACGACATCATACTTTTGATGTTAAAACTTGTTTCCAACAAAATCGATACGCATTTGACGTCATTGTGACGTCATGAGCGCTATTTGTTTTCTGTATTTCGTGGAATTTTGCCCGCGATATTTCGACGTTTCCGAAGAAATTAAGCACCTCTGTAGTCGTGCACCAGACAATATTTTACCAGGTTATTAAAATAAATAAAACACAACTACTGTTAAATATTTTTTTGTGCACAAGATGTTAAATTTCTTGAAAAACCACGGGAAAATGTTCAAATATTACAAGCGCTTAGATGACGTTTTGATGTTTGAGAAGCAATATTTGCCGTAAAAAACGATGGTATGTCGGCACGTAACAGTTATATAACATAAAGATAAAATAAACACCACTTCATCCAAAATAGTTTTTTTTCATAAGCCCCAAATTATTGATTATATATTTTCTTCCGGGATACTGAAATAGTTATTACTACCGGGATTCTGAGGTAGGTTTAATGGTCTATCGATGCTACAGCATGTGGACAAAAGTGATTCCGCTTCCGCCATCTTTCCTATATATTTCATATAAAACCCCTTGTTTTCATAACATTCTCATGAAGTCATTCCTTAACCGATTTTCATGAAATGTTCACCTTTAAAAGCAGAATTAATTAGAGTTTATCTTAATATCTTCGTGTAATTTGTTCGAACTTTTATTTGCAAGCATTTATGATTTAAACACAAATGTAAATTCCTGACGTCACAATTTTATATGATTATATAGTAAGATTTGGTGAAAAAATTAAACTTTGTTTTTAAATCAATTCATAAGAGAAAGTAGGAATAAAATTATTTGCAAATTATACCAAGAAGAAGAAACTATATTTATTTCTGCACTTAATGCTGAAAATTTCATGAAAATCAGATAAGGAATGACTTCATGAGAATGTTATGAAAATGAATGGTTTTATATGAAATATATAGGGAAGATGGAGGAGACGGAATCACTTTTGTCCACATGCTATACTTCTAAAATGAAGTAAAATAGTTTGATCCAAAAGGAGTAGATATTTTTTGGGCACAATCCAACATATCCTTAAGAAGAGTTTGAAGATACCACAGGGGCAATCAGAATCCGTATGTGTTCTGTCATGTGCATAAGTTATTGTTTGATTGATTGACAGACAATATTCATCATATTATTTTCTAGCTTCTGAACTGTCGATCGAGAAAAAAATAAAATATTCTTGACAGGCAGCATATAGCCAGTCAATGGGGTTTGCAATTCATATTGCGCATGCACAATAGCGACCCACCACCACAAGGTGTGGAAAATAGAAATATTCTTCTGTGGTTTAAATGCGTATTAACTGCATTACATGTAAACTGTATTATTCTGTTTGATAAAGTCCTTTAACTAGAGCAGAAAAAATTTACCCTTGAGTGAAATAGTTTTGTAATACAATATCGTGAACGTGATGTAAAAGATGAAAGTATTTCAAGGTATATGTTAATTGAGGTTGAAACATGTCGCCATTTGATATCAATTCGGTTGTATTTCATTTTGACGATTTTAATTACGGAAGACGATCACAACCATATTTTTTTTTAACAATTGCAACTCAGCTGGTTTTTTTCATAACATATAATAAAATGAAAAAATATATATCACACTGTCGGAACAGTTCCAACATTCAATAGAAAAATCGTAGAAATAATATCATTTAGTGTCCGTCGTCTGTTATCCATAACTTTTCATATTAATATTTAATCTTTTTCTTAGAAACTGCAAAACCAAATACTTTATTTTACGTTATCAAGTTCTCTCAACCCGCACCTTGGCATTTGTTTTCATAGATTTATGATGGTTGTCCGTTAAAATGTACTGGAATATATGATCATAACATTGGCTGTCATTAAGAATAAAGTACGGTTAAAAAAGTGTTTAAAATTTTTTTAAATATGACAGAGTTCTATTCCTCAAATCAATCTATCTATTACTTCTTTAAGGTTAATACCAAAATTTTGACCAGTTTTCGACAATCAATGTTAATAAGTTTCTGAATTGATATGATCTCAATATGTACATTATCAATCATATAGCAGACGATGAAACCAAAATTGCTCTGTATGAGATATATTTTTTAAATGATTAAAGCTTTGTTAAGGTGACGAAAAAATGAATTACGAAAAAATACAATTTGAACGTGAAATAATATATGTGGTACGTAGTTCTTACATTTAAAGATGACATTTTTAGATCAGATTTCTTGAGATCATTCATGCAATTTCAGCATCATAATATAACCTCTGACACATGAAGCGATCACAATAATGAGAGATTTTATCACGTAAAACAAACCGTCGAAAACAGGAGACCGTCGAAAATAGGTGACGTTGCGACATTACTATTCGTTCACTTTAATTTCATAATACAGTTTCGGAACATGTTTTTATTCCTGAAATCAATCCACATTGCATATTAAGTCAAATTTATGCTTTGTTTATTGAGTTTTATTATGCTTTGTTTTTCTTTTTCTTTTTGATTTTTAAAGATATGCATTATTTTACAATGATACGTACATTCTGTATTCTGAAAAAAATGACGTTCAGTGCTTTTCATTACCTGACTTTGTCGGTCCGCTGTGAGGAATTAGATGTACATATTAACTAACTGTATTTATTTATGAAAAGCACATATTGTGAATACATTTTAGAGAAAATTTTATCGACATCTGAGGTGGGCCCGATTTTGGCCCTTATAGCTCCCAGTCCTTTCAGAACGAACAAAAAACATATTTTATCCTTGCACGAGTTAGAATAATATAGGTGCATGGAACACGTTGAGTGACATTCGGACGTCAAACCACAGCGGCCGGTAACAATCATAGCATGAAATGACACAAATATCTACTCTAATATAAAGCATAATAGTATATAGAAATTTGGGTCGTATATATAGGCATGTTGGGTCATTTCGTGCGATGATTGTTTCTGGTACCTGTATCTTAAACATAACAAAAACTGTTAAATAAGAAAATAACAAATACTTTTAGAGAAGAATAACTTTGTTAATACTTTCATAATACAGCATTGCAAAGTCTAAGCGGAGAAAATGAACAAAATAAGTGAAATCTGGTGACCAGTATCCATGGACACTTGATTACTTGATAAAGTCTTCTGCCAAACTTGAGATTCAGTATTAAAAATGATTAGTCATTGTTCAAGGGGAGTAGTATATGGGTACGGACAAAGTCACATTTGAGGAGGAGCGATTGCGGAGGAGCAACCGGAAGTGATACCGTGCGCATGCTTGACCAGAAGTAACGTCACCGGAAGTCACGTGACTTTTCCCCTTACTTTTTTTCCCCGTACTTTTTTTCACGTACATTTTTCCCAGTACTTTTTTTCCCGTACTTTTTTTTCCCAAACTGTTTCCCGTACTTTTTTCCCCGTATGTTTTCCCTCGTACTTTTTTCCCGTACTTTTTTCTGAATTTCTTTTCAGTTCTATTTTCTCGTATTTTTTTCGTCCTTTTTTCTTAGTACTAGTACAAAATGTTGGTTGGGGTGTTCTCTACGACGTCCGCGTCCTATAACCATAGGGAACTACCACCCCTTTTATTTTCACATATAAGGTGTTCTCTACGACGTCCGAGTCCTATAGCCATAGGCAATTACCCCCTATTTATTTTCAAATAATAGGTGTTCTCCACGACGTCCGCGTCCTATAACCTTCTACAAATTAGCCCTTTTACTGGTTATCTGACACTTCCCCGCCATTTTTTTTTGTTATTCGCGTCCTATAACCTTATTATTTCCTACGAATTAGCCCTTTTACTGGTTATCTGCCCCCTCCCCGCCATTTTATTTTCATTATGCACGTCCTATAACCTTATTATTTTCTAGGAACTAGCCCTTTTACTGGTTATCTGCCCCTTTCCCGCCATTTTATTTTCATTACCCGCATCCTATAACCTTATTATTTTCTACGAACTAGACCTTTTACTGGTTATCTGCCCCTTTCCCGCCATTTTATTTTCATTATGTACGTCCTATAACCTTATTATTTTCTACGAGCTAAACCTTTAATTGGTTATCTGCCCCTTTCCCGCCATTGTATTTTCATTATCCGCGTCCTATAACCTTATTATTTTTTACGAACTAGCCCTTTTACTGGTTATCTGCCTCTTCCCCGCCATTTTATTTTCATTATGCGCGTCCTATAACCTTATTATTTTCTACGAACTAGCCCTTTCACTGGTTATCTGCCCCTTTCCTGCCATTTTATTTTCATAATTACATTATTTATTTCAATAATTACATTTGTTACAAAAGTTTTCCACCACCACCACTCATTTCCCTATCTTTTCACTATTCAACTTACTTTTCCTCTGTATTTTCCATCTTTTTTCACTATCTAATTTACTTTTTTTGCATATTTTCCATATCATTTCACTATTCAACTTGCCTTTCTTCTGTATTTTCCAAATCTGTTCACTATTCAACTTGGGATTCTTCCATAATTTCCAAATCTTTTTCACTATTCAGCTTACTTTTCTTCCGTATTTTCCCTATCTTATCACTATTCAACTTGGCTTTCTTCCATATTTTCCATATCATTTCACAATTGTCTTCCATATTTTTCATATCATTTCACTATTCAACTTGCCTTTCTTCAGTATTTCCCAAATCTTTTCACTATTCGACTTTGGTTTCTTCCATATTTTCCATATCTTTTCACTATTCAACTTACTTTTTTTCCATATTTTCACTATCTTATCACTATTCGACTTGCCTTTCTTCAATATTTTCAATATCATTTCACTATATTCTTCCATATTTTCCCTACCTTTTCACTATTTCCTTCTGTATTTTCCATATCATTTCACTATTCAACTGACTTTTCTTCCATATTTTCCATATCTTTTCACTATTCAACTTATTTTTCTTCCACACTTTCCAAATCTTATCACATTTCTGCCATATTTTCCTTATCATTTCACCTTTCAACTTACTTTTCTTCCATATTTTCCCTATCTTGTCACTATTCCACTTACTTTTCTTCCATATTTTCCATCTCATTTCACAATTTTCATCTCTAGTTTCCAAATCTTTTCACTATTCAACTTACATTTCTTCCATATTTTCCATATCATTTCAGTATTCAACTTGCCTTTCTTCTGTATTTTCCAAATCTTTTCACTATTCAACTTTGGATTCTTCCATAATTTCCAAATCTTGTTCACTATTCAGCTTACTTTTCTTCCGTATTTTCCCTATCTTATCACTATTCAACTTGGCTTTCTTCCATATTTTCAATATCATTTCACAATATCCTTCCATATTTTCCATATCATTTCACTATTCAACTTGCTTTTCTTCCGTATTTCCCAAATCCTTTCACTATTCGACTTCGGTTTCTTCCATATTTTCCATATCTTTTCACTATTCAACTTAGAAAATTGTCTGTTTTGCAAGTACATAGAGTTGTAGGTTCCGCGTATTCATGACTAACCTTGGACATATAACCGGTCCATTATGAAGACACCCATTTATTAATACTATAATGTTAATCTTACTGTCACAAAACGAACAAGGAATAAGTGCATTAGATCTGCAGAACACATTTTTCCTTCGGGGAGTTCACCCATAAAGAATACGTTTCCATGGATGCAACGTCATTGCGTAAGCTATTACAAAGGGGTGCAATTCGCATGAAACAAACCGACTTGAAAATGTAATGATAGCGTGCACACATCCAGTGCAGTAGCTCTTGGGTTCGAGTCCCGGTCTGTTCAATCTAAAGACTATAACATTAGTAGTTGATGTTACCAGGTAAACATAAATAGGTCAACACAAAAAAATAAAAAGATGAGCAACATGGACCCCACCAAAAAAAAATCAAGACAAAATAGCGATTACAATTTGACAATATAACGATATCATATTACATTTTGTATATTGTATATACTTACAGTAATTCAAATGTAAAAAATATTCCTGGTATATATTAGTGAAGGAAAATAACTTCCTGATTGCAGTGTTGCGTAACATAAGATTGTATTCAACAATGACACGTGGGATAAGTTAAATAGTAAAGTATACAATAAAGAGAATATAAAGATGTCACAATGATTATAAATAAAATATGTCGTGTTTCTCGGTAATATTCAATTAAATCCGTGTCACTTTGTTTTGATTTTTGTGAAGCTAAATTATTTTTTACTCACATTTGGAGATAAATGTTTTGTATTAAAAATGGAAAAAATCCAATATATTTTCGAGTACATCACGACCCATAAATTGTAATCAAAGAAACTTCCTTTATTAGGAATTTATTATATATGCCATGAAACCTTTCTAAATCGTCCTATTTGGGTTGTGTTCATACGCGGGTGTGTTAAGGCTGTTTCAAGTCGGTTTGTTTCATGCGAGTTGCTCCCCGTTGTAATAGCTTACGCAATGATGTTGCATCCATGGAAACGTATTCTTCATTGATGAACTCCCCGAAGGAAAAATGTGTTTCTGCAGATCTAATGTACTTATTCCTTGTTCGTTTAGTGACAGTAAGATTAACATTATAGTATTAATAAATGGGTGTCTTCATAATGGACCGGTTATATGTCCAAGGTTAGTCATGAATACTCGGAACCCACAACTATATGTACTTGCAAAACAGACAATTTTCTAATAAACATTCGGAACCAACAACTATATGTTCTTGCAAAACACACAATAACTCCTCTGCTAAAGCTCATGGTCAAAATGAATACACGGAACTGAAAGAAAGGTAGATTGAATAGTAAAACTATATGGAAAATATGGAAGAAAAGAAAGTTGAAAAGTGAAAAGATACGAAAAATGTTCACGTTTTTTCGATTGTTTGTCGTATTGTTTACGTGTGCTTCACGTTGGTAGTGACATTTTCACTTATTCTTTTCAGTTTCAATCACGTTTTTCGTGTCCATTTAACTTTTTAATGACTATTTGTTCGTTTTGTTAAGGTTTTTGTTTACGTTTTTTCGTGGTTTTAGCGAAAATTCAACGCTATCGAGGTAGTGGAGGATGAGGAGGAGGAGGAGGAGGCCAGAGGAGGAGGAGGAAGAGGAGGAGGAGGAGGAGGAGGGAGGAAATTTGTGGCATTGTGAAGTGAAGTAGAAATTAGAAACAGAAAACAATAAGGAAAAAAAAAAAAAAATGAGAGATCAACGAAAGGACAAAACACAATAGACAAAGATAATTAAACAGACCGTGTCGAATGTCACGGCACTTCGATGACTCATCAACATACGGAAGAAACCCCAGTTGAATAGTGAAAAGATATTGACAATATGGAAGAAAATAGGGAAAAGATATGAAAAATATGGAAGAAAAATAAGTTGAAGAGTGAAAAGATATGGAAAATATGGAAGAAAAGTCAGTTGAATAGTGATAAGATTTGGAAAGTATGGAAGAAAAATAAGTTGAATAGTGAAAAGATATGGAAAATATGCAAGAAACGGCAGTTGAATAGTGGAAAGATTTGGAAAATATGGAAGACAAGTAAGTTGAATAGTGAAAAGATATGGAAAATACGGAAGAAAAGTCAGTTGAATAGTGAAATGATATGGAAAATATGGAAGAAAAGTAAATTGAAAAGTGAAAAGATACGAAAAATATGGAAGAAAAGTAAGTTGAGAAGTGAAAAGACATTGGAAATACAGAAGAAATGAAAGTTGAATAGTGAAAAAATATGGAAAACATGGAAGAAAAGTAGGTTGAAAAGTAAAATGATATAGAAAATATGGAAAAAAAATAACTTGAATAATGAAATGATATGGAAAATATGGAAGAAAGGCAAGTTGAATAGTGATAAGAAATGGACAATATGGAAGAAAATAGGGAAATGATATGGAAATTATGAAAGAAAAGTCAGTTGAATAGTGAAAAGATATGGAAAATACAGAAGTAAAGTAAGTTGAATAGTGAAAAATATGGAAATTATGGAAGAAAGGTAAGCTAAATAGTGAAAAGATTTGGAAAATACAGAAGAAAATTGTGAAATGAGATGGAAAATATGGAAGAAAAGTAAGTTTAATAGTGAAAAGATAGGGAAAATAGGGAAGAAAGGTAAGTTGAATGGTGAAATGATAGGGAAAATATGGAATAAAAGTAAGTTGAATAGTGAACAGATATGGAAAATACGGAAGAAAAATGTAATTTATTTAAGTTTACATTATGTCCTACAGTAAGGGAATAACTCTGCATCTGAGGGGATAACTCTGTAATAAGGGATATGACTCTTTATGTGGGGAATAAAAAGTTACAACTCTGTATGTGCAAGGATAATACTACAGTAGGGGGAATAACTCTTTATGTGGAGGATAAGGGGTGGGGGGTCATCACTCTGTATTTGGACATATACTTGTGCAGAAAGAGAAATACTATATAATACGTATCAAGAAATGGCTATTTGGAAATCGATTGTTACACTTATATACAAAGAGTTTTACTTGCTCTTGGCAGGAAAATAGATACAGATATTTGCTTGCCTTTGGCAGGTAAATATATACTAAAACCCTGTTCAGGAAGTAAGTTTTCTCACTGCTAAAAATAAAACACTGTGTTAGGCTGTTATGTAAAATATATTTGATTGTGGAAATTTGAAATTCATCAAGATAGGCAAATAACTAGCAAAAAATTGAATAAAATCTATAAATCTGATAAAAATGTAGATAGATAGGTAGGTAGGTATATGTCTTTGTAAATAAAGGGTTAGGTTTATGGTGTTTTATTCCACATTCAACAATATTACAGTTATATCGTGGCAGTTTGTACATAAAGGAGATATCATAACTGTTAATGCTTGTTTCTGACAACTGGACAACATTGCTCAATACTCAATGGCTGGAGAACACAATATATTTTAGAGCAATGGGTATTCTTTGAAATAAATTTAAATCACAGAAGAATTTTAAAATTTAATTATGTTGGGAATATCATTGAGTGAGTTGTGTAAGTGGGGGAGTAAAAAATGAAGAAAAGCAAGTTGAATAGTGAAAAGATTTGTAAACTACAGAAGAAAAAGTAAGCTGAATAGTGAAAAGATATGAAAAATATGGAAGAAGCCCAAGTTGAATAGTGAAAAGATATGAAAAATACGAAGAAAAGTATGTTAAATAGTGAAAAGATATGGAAAATGCGGAAGAAAAATAGGTTGAATTGTGAAATGATATGGAAAATACGGAAGAAAAGTAAGTTGAATAGTGAAAAGATAGGGAAAATATGGAAGAAATATGATTAGATTTGGAAAGTGTGGAAGAACAAAAGTTGAATAGTGAAAAGATATGGAAAATATGGAAGAAAAGTAAGTTGAATAGTGTAAAGATTGGGAAAATATAGAAGGAAGGTAAGTTGAATAGTGAAAAGATATGAAAAATATGGAAGAATCCCAAGTCGAATAGTGAAAAGATATGAAAAATACGGAAGAAAGATCTGTTGAATAGTGAAAAGATATGGAAAATATGGAAGAAAAGTAAATTGAAAAGTAAAAAGATACGAAAAATATGGAAGAAAAGTAAGTTGAAAAGTGAAATGACATGGGAAATACAGAAGAAAGGGAAGTTGAATAGTGAAAAAATATGGAAAACATGGAAGAAAAGTAGGTTGAATAGTAAAATGATATGGAAAATATGGAAAAAAATAACTTGAATAATGAAATGATATGGAAAATATGGAAGAAAAGCAAGTTGAATAGTGATAAGAAATGGACAATATGGAAGAAAATAGGAAATGAAATGGAAATTATGAAAGAAAAGTCAGTTGAATAGTGAAAAGATATGACAAAGGCGGAAGAAAAGTCAGTTGAATAGTGAAAAGATATGGAAAATACAGAAGTAAATTAAGTTGAATAGTGAAAAATATGGAAATTATGGAAGAAAGGTAAGTTGAATAGTGAAAAGATTTGGAAAATACAGAAGAAAATTGTGAAATGAGATGGAAAATATGGAAGAAAAGTAAGTTTAATAGTGAAAAGATAGGGAAAATAGGAAAGAAAGGTAAGTTGAATGGTGAAATGATAGGGAAAATATGGAATAAAAGTAAGTTGAATAGTGAAAAGATATGGAAAATACGGAAGAAAAATGTAATTTATTTAAGTTTACATTATGTCCTACAGTAAGGGAATAACTCTGCATCTGAGGGGATAACTCTGTAATAGGGATATGACTCTTTATGTGGGGAATAAAAAGTTACAACTCTGTATGTGCAAGGATAATACTGCAGTAGGGGGAATAACTCTTTATGTGGAGGATAAAGGGGGGGTCATCACTCTGTATTTGGACATATACCTGTGCAGAAAGAGAAATACTATATAATACGCATCAAGAAATGGCTATTTGGAAATCGATGGTTACACTTATTTACAAAGAGTTTTACTTGCTCTTGGCAGGAAAATAGATACAGATATTTGCTTGCCTTTGGCAGGTAAATATATACTAAAACCCTGTTCAGGAAGTAAGTTTTCTCACTGCTCTAAAAATAAAACACTGTGTTAGGCTGTTATATAAAATAAATTTGATTGTGGAAATTTGAAATTCATCAAGATAGGCAAATAACTAGCAAAAAATTGAATAAAATCTATAAATCTGATAAAAATGTAGATAGATAGGTAGGTAGGTATATGTCTTTGTAAATAAAGGGTTAGGTTTATGGTGTTTAATTCCACATTCAACAATATTACAGTTATATCGTGGCAATTTGTACATAAAGGAGATATCATAACTGTTAATGCTTGTTTCTGATAACTGGACAACATTGCTCAATACTCAATAGCTGGAGAACACAATATATTTTAGAACAATGGGTATTCTTTGAAATAAATTTAAATCACAGAAGAATTTTAAAATTTAATTATGTTGGGAATATTATTGAGTGAGTTGTGTAAGTGGGGGAGTAAGAAATGAAGAAAAGTAAGTTGAATAGTGAAAAGATTTGGAAAATACAGAAGAAAAAGTAAGTTGAATAGTGAAATGATTGGGAAAATATGGAAGGAAGGTAAGTTGAATACTGAAAAGATATGAAAAATATGGAAGAAGCCCAAGTTGAATAGTCAAAAAATATGAAAAATACGATGAAAAGTCAGTTGAATAGTGAAAAGATATGGAATATGCGGAAGAAAATTAGGTTGAATTGTGAAATGATATGGAAAATATGGAAGAAAATTAAGTTGAATAGTGAAAAGTTAGGGAAAATATGGAAGAAATGTGATAAGATTTGGAAAGTGTGTAAGAAAAAAGTTGAATAGTGAAAAGATATGGAAAATATGGAAGAAAAGTAAGTTGAATAGTGAAAAGATTGGGAAAATATAGAAGGAAGGTAAGATGAATAGTGAAAAGATATGAAAAATATGGAAGAAACCCAAGTTGAATAGTGAAAAGATATGAAAAATACGGAAGAAAAGTCAGTTGAATAGTGAAAAGATATGGAAAATACGGAAGAAAGGTAGGTTGAATTGTGAAATGATATGGAAAATATGGAAGAAAAGTAAGTTGAATAGTGAAATGATTTGGAAAATACAGAAGAAAATTGTGAAATGAGATGGAAAATATGGACGAAAAGTAAGTTGAATAGTGAAAAGATAGAAAAAATATGGAAGAAAAGTAAGTTGAATGGTGAAATGATATGGAAAATATGGAAGAAATGTGATAAGATTTGGAAAGTGTGGAAGAAAAAAATTTGAATAGTGAAAAGATATGGAAAATATGGAAGAAAAGTCAGTTGAATAGTGAAATGATATGGAAAATACAAAAGAAAATAATGAAAAGATAGAGAAAATATGGAAGAATAAAGTGAAATGATATGGAAAATATTGAAGAAATGCAAGTCGAATAGTGAAAAGATAGGGAAAATATGGAAGAAAAGTAAGTTGAATAGTGAAAAGATATGGAAAATATGGAAGAAACACAAGACGAAGAGTGAAAAGATTTGGGAAATACGGAAGAAAGGCAGGTTGAATAGTGAAATGAGATGGACAATATGGAAGAAAATTGTGAAATAATATGGAAAATATGGAAGAAAGCCAAGTTGAATAGTGATAAGATAGGGTAAATACGGAAGAAAAGTAAGCTGAATAGTGAAAAAGATTTTGAAATTATGGAAGAAACCCAAGTTGAATAGTGAAAAGATTTCAAAAATACAGAAGAAAGGCAAGTTGAATAGTGAAATGATATGGAAAATATCGAAAAAAAATAAATTGAATAGTGAAAAGAGATGGAAAATACAGAGGAAAAGTAAGTTGAATAGTGAAAAGATATGGAAAATACCGAAGAAAATAGTGAAAAGATAGAGAAAATATGGAAGAATATAGTGAAATGATATGGAAAATATGGAAAAAAAAGCAAGTCGAATTGTGATAAGATAGGGAAAATATGGAAGAAAAGTAAATTGAATAGGGAAAAGATATGGAAAATATGGAAGAAACCCAAGACAAACAGTGAAAAGATTTGGGAAATACGAAAGAAAGGCGAGTTGAATAGTGAAATGAGATGGAAAATATGGAAGAAAATTGTGAAATGATATGGAAAATATGGAAGAAAGCCAAGTTGAATAGTGATAAGGTAGGGAAAATACGGAAGAAAAGTAAGCTGAATAGTGAAAAAGGTTTGGAAATTATGGAAGAAACCCAAATTGAATAGTGAAAAGATTTGGAAAATACAGAAGAAAGGCAAATTGAATAATGAAAAGATAGGGAAATGGGTGGTGGTGGTGGTGGTTGTGGTGGAGGTAAAGGTGGTGGTGGTGGTGGTAGTGGAGGTAAAGGTGGTGGTGGTGGTGGTGGCAAATTTTGTAAGAAATGTAATTATTGAAATAAATAATGTAATTATGAAAATAAAATGACAGGGAAGGGGCAGATAACCAGTGAAAGGGCTAGTTCATAAAAAATAATAAGTTTATAGGACGCGGAAAATGAAAACAAAATGGCGGTAAAGGGGCAGATAACCAATAAAAGGGCTAGTTCGTAGAAAATAATAAGATTATAGGACGCGGATAAAGAAAAGTAAATGGCGGGAAAGGGGCAGATAACCAGTAAAAGGGCTAGTTCGTAGAAAATAATAAGGTTATAGGACGCGAATAACGAAAATAAAATGGCGGTGAAGGGGCAGATAACCAGTAAAAGGGTTAACTCGTAGAAGGATATAGGACGCTAACGTCGTAGAGAACACCTAATATATGAAAATAGGGGTCATTTTCTATGGTTATAGGACGCGGACGTCGTAGAGAACACCTAATATATGAAAATAGGGGTCATTTTCTATGGTTATAGGACGCGGACGTTGTAGAGAACACCTAATATATTAAAATAAAAGGGGTGGTAGTGTCTTATGGTACGCGGACATCGTAGAGAACACCCCCAACCAACATTTTGTACTACTACTGAGAAAAGAGGACGAAAAAAATATACGGGAAAATAGTACTGAAAAAAAGGTACGGGGGGGGGGGAGGACGGGAAAAAAAAGTACGGGAAAAGTACGGTGGAAATTGTACGGGAAAAATGTACAGGAAAAAATTATGGGAAAAAAAGTACGGGGAAAAAAAAGTAAGGGAAAAAAGGTACAGGGAAAAAAGTAAGGGGAAAAGTCACATGACAACCGGTGACGTCACTTCTGTTCAAGCATGTGGACGGTATCACTTCTGGTTGCTCCTCTCCAATCGCTCCTCCTCAAATGTGACTTTGTCTGTAACCATATACTACTAAGGGGAGATAAATATGAAAACTGTATCGAATTGATTCCTACCATTTCGATATTTGATTTTGGAATTTTTCCTAGTGTGGTATTTTTATTTCATTTTATTATTAACATCAAATCAAAAATTTCAAATATTGCTGTTGGCCTCCACCCCCCCCACCCCCCCCCCCCCCCTTCCCCCACCACAAAAAAGTAATAATAAAAAAAGTTAATCTTGGATGCCATTACATAGTTTAAATTTATTTTGCTTTCAAATATTTTGACACTGAGCACCAGATGAAAGTTATTCCAGAAACGCACCGTGAGCAGTAAATTTGATGTCTACGTTTTAATGATAAAACCTCTGTTCTGTTGATATATTTTTGTAACGTGCATAGGAACTAGTTGACTATACACGTATGTTACTATAGTCGATAAGGCCTTGGCTTGTGTTCAAAGCTTCATACTATTAACCTTAAAGAAAATATATACGTGATGAAAATTCTGTCTGTGATGATCGGAAACTACAAGTATCAGTGTAACGTACTTCTACTTCTACTTCATGAGAGGCCGCCTTCAAATACGCGCTCACCCTTCAACAATTTAGTGACGTCTAAATAAGCATAGTCAGTCACTAGGGAGCTTATAACTTATAGAAGATTCTGCCAATATATTAGAGGTACGACCCTTCAAACTCTATATAATTAACACATGTGTTGATAAATAGTTAATTTTTATAACCACTTCCATTATATATATATTTGTACTTACAGTTTTGTACAAAGATTTATCGACTTCTCAGGATTTTATCAAAAACGAAAGTAGAAATGAAACCAAGATTTCCATAAAAGCATATGACTATTTTTAGCTGATAATCATTAGTTTAAATTTGTGTCTTGTGATATACACGTGGTAATTTCAAAAATCTATTATTAGATCAAATGAATTTGATCAAAACGAGGACTAGATAACACAACCTTCAATTAAATTTAAAACTTAATTTACACTTAAATTTACTGAGAACGTACATTAATTTAATTTGCACTTACAATGCCCTACATTAGGTCACATGCACTTGTGCCATGGAATTACATCCCTCCCCCTTTTTACATTTTGTGTTTACATTTAAAAATATTTTTTTTATCTCAACTCTTTTCCTATTTATTCAGGTGTGAGTAACGATTGAATTACCGCAATGTTAAAAAATTGCCACCCAACATGAGAGCGATGGGGGAAAATCAATTTGATCAAAAATGTGCGTGTGTGTGTGTGGGGGGGGGGGGGGGGGGGGGGGTTACAATTATACATGGAATATATAATTTTTACCAATGAATTACCTTTGCAGTAAAATTAATATTTATATGGACGATTATTGATATATTTAAACTGTTTTCAGATATTTTGTGTGATTACATATTAATTCAAAATTTCCATCTTATTTAATTATAAATGTACATACGTTTATACTGTTGTTAAGTACAACAGAATAGGAGTATGCTTAATCCTGGGAACAGGACAAAAGCCCCCGGGCAAAAGCCTCCTAGGACTAAAGCCCCCCTGACAAAAGACCCCAATAATGAAATAATCATACAATCTTATTACATTTGTTTTATATTGATGGTGATAATAAAAGATATCTTAAATAATTAATACAAAGAATAAAATATTTTAAAAGCATTTTCTCCCACAAATTGTTCATTGTTATGTTCATTTATAAAATGTAAATTAAAAAAAAACCACTGCTTAAATATTTAAATTAAAAGTAATCATGTAAAGTTAATCAGGAATTGTTTTTATTGACAAACAGTTGATAATAACCTTTTTAACCCTTGAAGTTATTACAAGTATTATCAGTGAGTTATTTTCTTAATGAGGATTATTGTAATTCATAAACAAATGCTTCAATTGTTTATGATATTTTCAAGTACCAAAAATAGCTGATTATGAAAAATAATTATTCAAAAATAATGTTAATCCATTAATAGCAGTACAATAAATCCAAAATGTGTGCAAAGATACAAATTAATATATAAATATGGTTTGAGGTAAAATACAGAGGTAAAAAAATGTCTTGAATCATGTTATAAAATACAAAGAAAATTGTACATATCCGAACAGTTAAACAAAGAAACAGAAATTAAAAAAATACATATGACACAAAAAAAACATTAACTTATACTTTTCATTTCACAATCACACCTCATATATTCGTATATATAGATTTGGGTCGTATATACGATTATCCTATACAAATATTTGTTTGGGGCCGTCGTTGTCGTGATCGTATGGTAGTTGGATTTGCAACTACCTGTGCAATCAGTGCCTATCACCACTAACGTTGTGAGTTCAAATCCCGCACATGGAGAGATGTATTCGATACAACATTTTGTGATATAGTTTGTCAGTGACTTGCGACAGGTCGGTGGATTTCTACACAAATAAAACTGTTTAAATTGTGAGCTATCCATAAATGTGTTTGTGGACGTAATATTATATCATAAACAGTGGTAGCCAAAACATAATGGAGTGGGGGAAGGAGGAGAGGAAGAGTGCAAGGAAGAATCTGACATAAAGCTAAATTTCAGAATGAACAAAAAACATATTTGATCCTTAAACGGGGTAAAATAATATGGGTGTAAGTAGTGTATCGGGCCCGCATAGCGCTATTGACGCCTATGTTAAACCATTTTTCCCTCCTGATCCTCCTCAAATGACGCTCTGTACGAGTTTTGTCGTATTGTTTGCGCTTGTTTAACGTTTTAATCACGTTGTCACGTTATGATTTTAGTTTTAATCACGTGTTTTCGTGTTCATTTAACTTTTTAATGGCTATTTGCTCGTTTTGTTAACGTTTTTGTTTACGTTTTTCGTGTTTTGGGTGGAATGTCAGTGCTATTGTGGGGGTGTTGTGGTGGTGGCTGCGGCTGCTGTGGCGGTGGCTGCTGCCGCTGGGGTGGTGGTGGCTACTTCTATCGCTGGGGTGGCGGTTGCTGGTGGGGTGGTGGTGGTGGTGATGGTGGTGACTGCTGCTGCTGGGGTGGTGGTGGCTGCTGTTGCTGTGGTGTTGGCTGCTGTTGCTGGGGTGGTGGTGGCTGCTGCTGCAGAGGTGGTGGTGGCTGCTGCTGCTGGGGTGGTGGTGGTGGTGGCTGCTGCTGCTCTGGTGGTGGTGGTGGCTGCTGCTGTTGTGGTGGTGGTGGTGCTGGTGGCTGCTGCTGCTGTTGGGGTGGTGGTGGTGGTGGTGGTGGCTGCTGCTGCCGCGGTGGTGGTGGTGGTGGTATTTTGACGTGAAGTAGAAATTAGAAACAGAAGGAAAACATAAAACAAACGGAGAGATAAACGAAAAGACAAACAAAAAGAGACAAAGAGAATCAAACAGACCGTGTATAATGTCACAGCACTTTGGTGACTCGTCGATCTATTTTTAGTAACATGACGTCACCTATGAAAGCCGACTCGACGCGTAACATTCTCATTCTGCGCCCAGAAGCCGAAGTGAACAGACGTGATTAGAGCTCAGAGTACACACCAATTAGACAGAACAGATGTAAGTCATACATGTAGTTTTAACAAATAATTAACATGTAGTTGAAATGTTTGATTTATGTTGTACATATACATTTGTCTTTTACAGATGCATTCCTGTGGATATTGTCACCAAACCTTTGCCATTAAGAGTCAATTAATGGAGCACCACCGTCTAAACAAACACCACAATACCATTACCTGCGGAGTATGCCAGAAGCGTTTTACTAGAAAGGAAAATATCGATAAACACGAGAGAAAACACAACAACGACAGCTTCTTTCCATGTAGCGAATGCGGATTGTTGTATAGACGAAAGGATAACCTGCATCACCATCTGAAGGAGAAACGTCAGAGCGGAGCAGGATTACAAAATCAACCCGTGGATATCAACCACCGATCAGTATTACACTATTACTAAGGAGAAGGGAAAGAAGATGCCTCGATTTAACACCGAATCCAACGAGTACAGAGTTACGTTCAATGAATTAAACGTCCAGAGTGTACCAGACATATTGAAAACCCTACAGCACCTATTTGACTCCGTTTTAACAGATGTCACCAAAGGAATGCTGGAAGAGAATTTAGTCCAAGTTACCCTTGAGTGTCCCGATTTGGATTTTCCCATCAGATTACCTTTCATGCAGATGAACCAATTGATCAGTGAACTACTACTAACCGAAATAGAAAGAGTGCTACAGTCCAACAAATGGTTCGTTCTGGACCATTGTGTACAACTGAATATAATACACGTCAGCCTTCCTAAGGGTGGAACTGGAAAGAGATGTGATTACGTGGACACGGAGAGGTTTCTGAAAGATAAACGTTGCATCATACAGATACAAAACAAAGATGACATGTGTTGTGCCAGGGCCATCGTAACGGCCAAAGCTAAGATCGACGGACATGAGCAATGGAATTCTATTCAAAGAGGTCCTCGTATCCAAGAAGAGTTGGCGTTGAAATTACACGCCAATGCGGGAATACCCCTACATCAATGCGGAATCGAAGATGTAAAAACGTTTCAACGATTCCTGGTAGGATATCAGATACATGTGATATCGAGAGAGCATTTCAATGGAATCGTTTACCATGGACCCACAACCGATAAGAAGATCTACTTGTACTACCATGACAACCACTACGATGTGATTACTATTATGACTGCGTTCCTGAGTCGTAACTACTTCTGTACAAACTGTTACAAAGGTTATAACACCAAAGAAGAACACGCTTGCAACAACGTATGCCATAATTGTTGAAAGATTCACGATCAAACTGAAGATGATTGGATACCTTGTCATTATTGTGGACGATACTCCAAAGGACCAACATGCTTTAATCTCCACAAGAAGACGACGCCATTTGGGAAACTCAACGTGCACCTCCTATTACAAATGTAAGAACTGCAGACAAACCGTGAACAAACGAGTGGGAGATCATACCTGTGGAAACGTCTATTGCCATGTTTACTTGTAATGTTTCAAAACTGAAGGAATACAACAGCCAGGTATGCCCAGGTCCTACGAGAGAGGGGTTCGACCGGTACATCGGTCCGGGGTCCGGAGAGCCATGAAGGGGCCGGTGAATCTCTAAAGGGTCAACTTAGCAAGTAGCACCCTGCTGCAATAACTGAATATGTTTGTTCTTTCTTTGTATAAAGTACATGTTATCTGGACATTCTGCTGCACAGGAAATAAAGCATTTGTGAAAGTTTACCAGTGGTTTTATTGGTCCCCAAATCCTCAATTTTGAGTGAAGTCTCAACCTGTCCACGGGGCCCTAAACCAGTCTTGTTCCGCCTTGCATCATTTCTTTTGTAGGCCCCGAGTATACCTATGAAAGAGATCCAACATGTTGTGTTTTCATAGTACAGAATATGACTCGTATATATTGTCGATAATACCTATAGAGGGCCCGGGTTGCTCAATGAGTTAGGTAGCTGGAATACCTAACAACTCATGCAAGCCTATCATCAATACGGCATGGGTTCGCGCCCGGCTTTGTACATTATAAAAAGGGTCTACTCGACTCGCATCCGCAAGTGATAAAGTTTACCAGTTGCTTGCCCATGGTCGATGGTTCTCTCCGGGTACTCTGGCTTCTTCCACCACTAAAACTGGCCGTCATGATATAGCTGAAATATTGCTGAATGTGGCGTTCAACACCTAAAATCAATCAATCAATCAATAAATACCTATATCAATGAAATTCCAGAGGCATCATCAATATCGTTATTTTCATGGTAAAGGTAAGGCAGTGTAGGACAGAGAAATAGTGGCCAATTTATAATCATTTTCTAATACTGATTGTCAAATGGCAATAACAAGTTATACTGTGACAATTGTGACTGCAAAGATAAGATAGAGACACTACAACTGGATCTAATTATATATATTTATAAGATAGAAGCACTACAACAGACCTAATTATATGCATAGATAAGATAGAGGCACTACAACTGGATCTAATTATATGTATAGATAAAATAGAGGCACTACAACTGGATCTAATTATATGTATAGATTAGATAGAGGCTACAACTAGATCTAATTATATGCATCGATAAGATAGAGGCTACAACTGGATCTAATTATATATATAGATAAGATAGAGGCTACAACTGGATCTAATTATATGCATGGATAAGATAGAGGCTACAACTGGATCTAATTATATGTATAGATAAGATAGAAGCACTACAACTGGCCTAATTATATGCATAGATAAGATAGAGGCTACAACTGGATCTAATTATATAAACAGATAAGATAGAGGCACTACAACTGGATCTAATTATATGTATAGATAAGATGGAGGCTACAACTGGATTTAATTATATGCATGGATAAGATAGAGGCACTACAACTGGATCTAATTATATGTATAGATAAGATAGAGGCTATTACTGGATATAATTATATGCATAGATAAGATAGAGGCTACAACTGGATCTAATTATATGCATGGATAAGATAGAGGCACTACAACTGGATCTAATTATATCTATAGAAAAGATAGCGGCTACAACTAGATCTAATTATATGCATAGATAAGATAGAGGCTGCAACTGGATCTAATTATATATATATAGATAAGATAGAGGCTACTACTGGATCTAATTATATGCATGGATAAGATAGAGGCCACAACTGGATATTATTATAGGTATAGATAAGATAGAAGCACTACAACTGACCTAATTATATGTATAGATAAGATAGAGGCACTACAACTGGATCTAATTATATGTATAGATAAGATAGAAGCATTACAACTGACCTAATTATATGTTTAGATACGATAGAGGCATTACAACTGGATCTAATTATATGTATAGATAAGATAGAGGCTACAACTAGATCTAATTATATGCATAGATAAGATAGAGGCTACAACTGGATCTAATTATATATATAGATAAGATAGAGGCTACAACTGGATCTAGTTATATGCGTGGATAAGATAGAGGCTACAACTGGATCTAATTATATGTATAGATAAGATAGAAGCACTACAACTGGCCTAATTATATGTATAGATAAGATAGAGGCACTACAACTGGATCTAATTATATGTATAGATAAGATAGAAGCACCACAACTGACCTAATTATATGTATAGATACGATAGAGGCACTACAACTGGATCTAATTATATGTATAGATAAGATAGAGGCACTACAACTGGATCTAATTATATGTATAGATAAGATAGAAGCACTACAACTGACCTAATTATATGTATAGATACAATAGAGGCACTACAATTGTATCTAATTATATGTATAGATAAGATAGAGGCACTACAACTGGATCTAATTATATGTATAGATAAGATAGAGGCACTACAACTGGATCTAATTATATGTATTGATACGATAGAGGCTACAACTGGATCTAATTATATGCATAGATAAGATAGAGACACTACAACTGGATCTAATTATATGTATAGATAAGATAGAGGCTATAACAGGATCTAATTATATGCATAGATAAGATAGAGGCACTACAACTGGATCTAATTATATGTATGGATAAGATAGAGGCTACTACTGGATCTTATTATATGCATAGATAA
The DNA here is from genome assembly GCA_963680875.1 of Bathymodiolus brooksi. NCBI lineage: Eukaryota > Metazoa > Mollusca > Bivalvia > Mytilida > Modiolidae > Bathymodiolus > Bathymodiolus brooksi. The sequence goes on from OY804586.1 coordinate 21,549,948, forward strand.
GATAGAGGCTACAACTGGATCTAATTATATGTATGGATAAGATAGAGGTACTACAACTGGAACTAATTATATGTATAGATAAGATAGAGGCTACACCTGGATCTAATTATATATATAGATAAGATAGAGGCTACAACTGGATCTAATTATATGCATAGATAAGATAGAGGCTACAACTGAATCTAATTATATGCATAGATAAGATAGAGGCACTACAACTGGATCTAATTATATGCATAGATAAGATAGATGCACTACAACTGGATCTAATTAATGAATAGATGAGATAGAGGCAACAACTGGATCTAATTATATGAATAGATAAGATAGAGGCTACAACCATAGATAAGATAGAGGCTACAACTGGATCTAATTATATGTATAAATAAGATAGAGACACTACAACTGGATCTGATTATATGTATAGATAAGATAGAGGCTACAACTGGATCTAATTATATGCATAGATAAGATAGAGGCTACAACTGGATCTAATTATATGCATAGATAAGATAGAGGCACTACAACTGGATCTAATTATATGTATAGATAAGATAGAGGCTACAACTGGATCTAAGTATATGTATATATAAGATAGAGGCTACCACTAGATCTAATTATATGCATAGATAAGATAGAGACTACACCTGGATCTAATTATATGTATAGATAAGATAGAGGCACTGCCACTGGATCTAATTATATGTATGGGTAAGATAGAGGCACTACAACTGGATCTAATTATATGTATAGATAAGAGAGAGGCACTACAACTTGATCTAATTAAATGTATGGATAAGATAGGGGAATTACAACTGGATCTAATTATATGTATGGATAAGATAGAGGCACTACGACTGGATCTAATTATATGTATAGATAATATAGAGGCACTACGACTGGATCTAATAATATGTATGGATAAGATAGAGGTACTACAAATGGATCTAATTATATTATATAGATAAGATAGAGGCACTATAACTGGAACTAGTTATATGTATAGATAAGATAGATGCACTACAACTGGATGTAATTATATGTAGTTCGCATGAGTTGAATCTCTATAGAGTATTGTTTCGCATTGAAATGGTTTATTGTAAATAATTATTATTAATTTGGCTAGGTTTGGTTTTATTTTATTTAATGCGACTTTCAACAATATTTCTGTTATATCGTGGCGGTCAGTTTTATTGGTGGAGGAAACCGGTAGACCCGGCGAAAACCACCCACCCACCTGCCGCAAGTCGCTGATAAACTTTATCACATAATGTTATCCACATCGCCCTGGGCGGAAATCGAACCCACAACATCAGTGGTGATAGGCACCGTTTTCATAGGTAATTGTAAATACAACTACCATACGATCACGGCCACCACGGCCCCTATTTATTATTATTGAAACTTACAGTTCCTTAAATATTGTAATTATTAACAAAACTATGATTTTGGTGTTTTAACGCCACTTTCAGCAATATTTCAGCTATATCATGGCGACTAGTTTTAGTGGTGGAAGAAGCCGGAGTACCCGAAGAGAACCACAGATCATTGGCAAGCAACAGGTAAACTTTATCACTTGCGGTTGCGAGTCGAATGCACCCTTTTTGTAATTTACAAAGCCGGACGCCAACCCAGGTCTTATTGGTAATAGGCTTGTATGAGTTGTTAGGTAATCCAACTACTACCTAGCTCATTGAGCCACCCGGGACCCCCTAACTCTTTGAGCCAATTGAGAAATTTTTTCTAGTTATACCATGGCGAGAGCAAGTTACATTCGATAAGATGAGGTCTGCTTTGTACTAGACAAACATGCGGAGTTTGTATTGTGCTAGCTCACTCAAATAGCAGATCACATTGACACAATTATCCTGATTTCGAACCAAATAGTCTTTGCTTTTTCTCCTTACTGTGTGTGGTTAGCGGTGAAGCAACAACTGCCAATTTTATAGTTTTTGGGTTGACCCGACCACGAACCCACGATCTACCGCACTCGAGGCCAGTACACCACCGATACGTTTTGAAAAATTGATTATGTATATACATGCAGTTATACATGTAAATTATATATCTATAATAATATAATAAATAATTCATATAATATATTGTATGTGTTTATAATACAGTCAAACCTGTAAAGAATGTTTTGATTTTCAAACCTGATCCTAAAAAAACCGACCAATCAAATCGCACGTAGGAATTCAGCCTCCTACTGACATGTACACATGGTGGAGGGCATAACCGGGTGCTGCAAATTCTGTGAAGCATTGCTTTAAAGTTGTAGATAGGTAAAGAGGATGACAAAAAAGAATCGCAATATCAAAAATATATTTATTATGCTTCAAATGGATACCGATATTATGGCGAATCAGGTCGAGGGATAAACAAAATCGTAATACGCCCCTGTGAATACACCATCATCTCATTGAAACCTAACTTGTTCTCACCATGATATAGCTGCAAAATTACAGAGTTGGTGTTAAACAACAATTAATCACTCACTCACTCACTAAAAATGCAGGAAATTAAAATTAAGACTTAACCACCCAGTATGCACATCAATATCTAAGCCGCATTAGAAAAACAACCAATGAAAATGTACATAAAACAATTATCAAATATCAACAACATCTTAAAGACAGAGACAAATATCAACAACATCTTAGAGACAGGGACAAATATCTACAACATCTTAGAGACAGGGACAAATATCAACAACATCTTAGAGACTGGGACAAATATCAACAACATCTTAGAGACAGAGATAAATATCAACAACATCTTAGAGACAGGGACAAATATCAACAACATCTTAGAGACAGGGACAAATATCAACAACATCTTAGAGACAGGGACAAATATCAACAACAACTTAGAGACAGGGACAAATATCAACAACATCTTAGAGACAGGGACAAATATCAACAACATCTTAGAGACAGGGACAAATATCAACAACATCTTAGAGACAGAGACAAATATCAACAACATCTTAGAGACAGGGACAAATATCTACAACATCTTAGAGACAGAGACAAATATCAACAACATCTTAGAGACAGAGACAAATATCAACAACATCTTAGAGACAGGGACAAATATCAACAACATCTTCGAGACAGGGACAAATATCAACAACATCTTAGAGACAGGGACAAATATCAACAACATCTTAGAGACGGACAAATATCAACAACATCTTAGAGACAGAGACAAATATCTACAACATCTTAGAGACAGAGACAAATATCAACAACATCTTAGAGACAGGGACAAATATCAACTACATCTTAGAGACAGGGACAAATATCAACAACATTTTAGAGACAGAGACAAATATCAACAACATCTTAGAGACGGACAAATATCAACAACATCTTAGATACAGAGACAAATATCAACAACATCTTAGAGACAGAGACAAATATCAACATCATCTTAGAGACAGAGACAAATATTAACAACATCTTAGAGACAGGGACAAATATCTACAACATCTTAGAGACAGGGACAAATATCAACAACATCTTAGAGACAGAGACAAATATCAACAACATCTTAGAGACAGGGACAAATATCTACAACATCTTAGAGACAGGGACAAATATCAACAACATCTTAGAGACAGAGACATATATCAACAACATCTTAGAGACAGAGACAAATATCAACAACATCTTAGAGACTGGGACAAATATCAACAACATCTTAGAGACAGGGACAAATATCAACAACATCTTAGAGACTGGGACAAATATCAACAACATCTTAGAGACAGGGACAAATATTAACAACATCTTAGAGACTGGGACAAATATCAACAACATCTTAGAGACAGAGACAACTGGAAGTGATACCGTGCGCATGCTTGACCAGAAGTAACGTCACCGGAAGTCACGTGACTTTTCCCCTTCCTTTTTTTCCCCGTACTTTTTTTCACGTACATTTTTCCCCGTACTTTTTTTCCCGTACTTTTTTTCCCAAACTGTTTCCCGTACTTTTTTCCCCGTATGTTTTCCCTCGTACTTTTTTCCCTTACTTTTTCTGAATTTTTTTCCCGTTCTTTTTTCCAGTACTTTTTTCCGTATTTTTTTTCATTTCTATTTTCTCGTATTTTTTGTTCGTCCTTTTTTCTTAGTACTAGTACAAAATGTTGGTTGGGGTGTTCTCTACGACGTCCGCGTCCTATAACCATAGGGAACTACCACCCCTTTTATTTTCACATATTAGGTGTTCTCTACGACGTCCGAGTCCTATAGCCACAGGCAATTACCCCCTATTTATTTTCAAATAATAGGTGTTCTCCACGACGTCCGCGTCCTATAACCTTCTACAAATTAGCCCTTTTACTGGTTATCTGACACTTCCCCGCCATTTTATTTTGTTATTCGCGTCCTATAACCTTATTATTTCCTATAACCTTCTACAAATTAGCCCTTTTACTGGTTATCTGCCCCTTCACCGCCATTTTATTTTCATTATGCACGTCCTATAACCTTATTATTTTCTACGAACTAGCCCTTTTACTGGTTATCTGCCCCTTTCCCGCCATTTTATTTTCATTACCCGCATCCTATAACCTTATTATTTTCTACGAACTAGACCTTTTACTGGTTATCTGCCCCTTTCCCGCCATTTTATTTTCATTATGCACGTCCTATGACCTTATTATTTTCTACGAGCTAAACCTTTTACTGGTTATCTGCCCCTTTCCCGCCATTGTATTTTCATTATCCGCGTCTATAACCTTATTATTTTTTACGAACAGGCCTTTTTACTGGTTATCTGCCTCTTCCCCGCCATTTTATTTTCATTATGCGCGTCCTATAACCTTATTATTTTCTACGAACTAGCCCTTTCACTGGTTATCTGCCCCTTTCCTGCCATTTTATTTTCATAATTACATTATTTATTTCAATAATTACATTTGTTACAAAAGTTTTCCACCACCACCACCAGCACCACCACCACTCATTTCCCTATCTTTTCACTATTCAACTTACTTTTCCTCTGTATTTTCCATCTTTTTTCACTATCTAATTTACTTTTTTTGCATATTTTCCATATCATTTCACTATTCAACTTGCCTTTCTTCTGTATTTTCCAAATCTGTTCACTATTCAACTTGGGATTCTTCCATAATTTCCAAATCTTTTTCACTATTCAGCTTACTTTTCTTCCGTATTTTCTCTATCTTATCACTATTCAACTTGGCTTTCTTCCATATTTTCCATATCATTTCACAATTGTCTTCCATATTGTTCATATCATTTCACTATTCAACTTGCCTTTCTTCCGTATTTCCCAAATCTTTTCACTATTCGACTTTGGTTTCTTCCATGTTTTCCATATCTTTTCACTATTCAACTTACTTTTTTTCCATATTTTCACTATCTTATCACTATTCGACTTGCCTTTCTTCAATATTTTCAATATCATTTCACTATATTCTTCCATATTTTCCCTATCTTTTCACTATTTCCTTCTGTATTTTCCATATCATTTCACTATTCAACTTATTTTTCTTCCACACTTTCCAAATCTTATCACATTTCTGCCATATTTTCCTTATCATTTCACCTTTCAACTTACTTTTCTTCCATATTTTCCCTATCTTGTCACTATTCCACTTACCTTTCTTCCATATTTTCCCTATCTTGTCACTATTCCACTTACTTTTCTTCCATTTTTTCCATCTCATTTCATAATTTTCATCTCTAGTTTCCAAATCTTTTCACTATTCAACTTACATTTCTTCCATATTTTCCATATCATTTCAGTATTCAACTTGCCTTTCTTCTGTATTTTCCAAATCTTTTCACTATTCAACTTTGGATTCTTCCATAATTTCCAAATCTTGTTCACTATTCAGCTTACTTTTCTTCCGTATTTTCCCTATCTTATCACTATTCAACTTGGCTTTCTTCTATATTTTCCATATCATTTCACAATATCCTTCCATATTTTCCATATCATTTCACTATTCAACTTGCTTTTCTTCCGTATTTCCCAAATCTTTTCACTATTCGACTTCGGTTTCTTCCATATTTTCCATATCTTTTCACTATTCAACTTAGAAAATTGTCTGTTTTGCAAGTACATAGAGTTGTAGGTTCCGCGTATTCATGACTAACCTTGGACATATAACCGGTCCATTATGAAGACACCCATTTATTAATACTATAATGTTAATCTTACTGTCACAAAACGAACAAGGAATAAGTGCATTAGATCTGCAGAAACACATTTTTCCTTCGGGGAGTTCACCCATGAAGAATACGTTTCCATGGATGCAACGTCATTGCGTAAGCTATTACAAAGGGGAGCAATTCGCATGAAACAAACCGATTTGAAGCTGTAATGATAGCGTGCACACATCCAGTGCAGTAGCTCTTGGGTTCGAGTCCCGGTCTGTTCAATCTAAAGACTATAACATTAGTAGTTGATGTTACCAGGTAAACATAAATAGGTCAACACAAAAAAATAAAAAGATGAGCAACATGGACCCCACCAAAAAAAAATTAAGACAAAATAGCGATTACAATTTGACAATATAACGATATCATATTACATTTTGTATATTGTATATACTTACAGTAATTCAAATGTAAAAAATATTCCTGGTATATATTAGTGAAGGAAGATAACTTCCTGATTGCAGTGTTGCGTAACATAAGAATGTATTCAACAATAACACGTGGGATAAGTTAAATAGTAAAGTATACAATAAAGAGAATATAAAGATGTCACAATGATTATAAATAAAATATGTCGTGTTTCTCAGTAATATTCAATTAAATCCGTGTCACTTTGTTTTGATTTTTGTGAAGCTAAATTATTTTTTACTCACATTTGGAGATAAATGTTTTGTATTAAAAATGGAAAAATTCCAATATATTTTCGAGTACATCACGACCCATAAATTGTAATCAAAGAAACTTCCTTTATTAGGAATTTATTATATATGCCATGAAACCTTTCTAAATCGTCCTATTTGGGTTGTGTTCATACGCGGGTGTGTTAAGGCTGTTTCAAGTCGGTTTGTTTCATGCGAGTTGCTCCCCGTTGTAATAGCTTACGCAATGACGTTGCATCCATGGAAACGTATTCTTCATTGATGAACCCCCCGAAGGAAAAATGTGTTTCTGCAGATCTAATGTACTTATTCCTTGTTCGCTTAGTGACAGTAAGATTAACATTATAGTATTAATAAATGGGTGTCTTCATAATGGACCGGTTATATGTCCAAGGTTAGTCATGAATACTCGGAACCCACAACTATATGTACTTGCAAAACAGACAATTTTCTAATAAACATTCGGAACCAACAACTATATGTTCTTGCAAAGCACACAATAACTCCACTGCTAAAGCTCATGGTCAAAATGAATACTCGGAACTGAAAGAAAGGTATATTGAATAGTAAAACGATATGGAAAATATGGAAGAAAAGAAAGTTGAAAAGTGAAAAGATACGAAAAATGTTCACGTTTTTTCGATTGTTTGTCGTATTGTTTACGTGTGCTTCACGTTGGTAGTGACATTTTCACTTATTCTTTTCAGTTTCAATCACGTTTTTCGTGTCCATTTAACTTTTTAATGACTATTTGTTCGCTTTGTTAAGGTTTTTGTTTACGTTTTTTCGTGGTTTGTGTGAAAATTCAACGCTATCGTGGTAGTGGTGGTAGTGGAGGAGGAGGAGGAGGAGGATAGAGGAGGAGGAGGAAGAGGAGGAGGAGGAGGGAGGAAATTTGTGGCATTGTGAAGTGAAGTAGAAATTAGAAACAGAAAACAATAAGGAAAACAAAAAAAAACTGAGAGATCAACGAAAGAACAAAACACAATAGACAAAGATAATTAAACAGACCGTGTCGAATGTCACAGCACTTCGATGACTCATCAACATACGGAAGAAACCCCAGTTCAATAGTGAAAAGATATTGACAATATGGAAGAAAATAGGGAAAAGATATGAAAAATACGGAAGAAAAATAAGTTGAAGAGTGAAAAGATATGGAAAATATGGAAGAAAAGTCAGTTGAATAGTGATAAGATTTGGAAAGTATGGAAGAAAAATAAGTTGAATAGTGAAAAGATATGGAAAATATGTAAGAAACGGCAGTTGAATAGTGGAAAGATTTGGAAAATATGGAAGACAAGTAAGTTGAATAGTGAAAAGATATGGAAAATACGAAGAAAAGTCAGTTGAATAGTGAAATGATATGGAAAATATGGAAGAAAAGTAAATTAAAAAGTGAAAATATACGAAAAATATGGAAGAAAAGTAAGTTGAAAAGTGAAAAGACATGGGAAATACAGAAGAAAGGAAAGTAGGTTGAATAGTAAAATGATATGGAAAATATGAAAAAAAAATAACTTGAATAATGAAATGATATGGAAAATATGGAAGAAAGGCAAGTTGAATAGTGATAAGAAATGGACAATATGGAAGAAAATAGGGAAATGATATGGAAATTATGAAAGAAAAGTCAGTTGAATAGTGAAAAGATATGGAAAAGGCGGAAGAAAAGTCAGTTGAATAGTGAAAAGATATGGAAAATACAGAAGTAAAGTAAGTTGAATAGTGAAAAATATGGAAATTATGGAAGAAAGGTAAGTTGAATAGTGAAAAGATTTGGAAAATACAGAAGAAAATTGTGAAATGAGATGGAAAATATGGAAGAAAAGTAAGTTTAATAGTGAAAAGATAGGGAAAATAGGAAAGAAAGGTAAGTTGAATGGTGAAATGATAGGGAAAATATGGAATAAAAGTAAGTTGAATAGTGAAAAGATATGGAAAATACGGAAGAAAAATGTAATTTATTTAAGTTTACATTATGTCCTACAGTAAGGGAATAACTCTGCATCTGAAGGGATAACTCTGTAATAGAGATATGACTCTTTATGTGGGGAATAAAAAGTTACAACTCTGTATGTGCAAGGATAATACTGCAGTAGGGGGAATAACTCTTTATGTGGAGGATAAAGGGGGGTCATCACTCTGTATTTGGACATATACCTGTGCAGAAAGAGAAATACTATATAATACGTATCAAGAAATGGCTATTTGGAAATCGATGGTTACACTTATTTACAAAGAGTTTTACTTGCTCTTGGCAGGAAAATAGATACAGATATTTGCTTGCCTTTGGCAGGTAAATATATACTAAAACCCTGTTCAGGAAGTAAGTTTTCTCACTGCTCTAAAAATAAAACACTGTGTTAGGCTGTTATATAAAATAAATTTGATTGTGGAAATTTGAAATTCATCAAGATAGGCAAATAACTAGCAAAAAATTGAATAAAATCTATAAATCTGATAAAAATGTAGATAGATAGGTAGGTAGGTATATGTCTTTGTAAATAAAGGGTTAGGTTTATGGTGTTTAATTCCACATTCAACAATATTACAGTTATATCGTGGCAATTTGTACATAAAGGAGATATCATAACTGTTAATGCTTGTTTCTGATAACTGGACAACATTGCTCAATACTCAATAGCTGGAGAACACAATATATTTTAGAACAATGGGTATTCTTTGAAATAAATTTAAATCACGGAAGAATTTTAAAATTTAATTATGTTGGGAATATTATTGAGTGAGTTGTGTAAGTGGGGGAGTAAGAAATGAAGAAAAGTAAGTTGAATAGTGAAAAGATTTGGAAAATACAGAAGAAAAAGTAAGTTGAATAGTGAAATGATTGGGAAAATATGGAAGGAAGGTAAGTTGAATACTGAAAAGATATGAAAAATATGGAAGAAGCCCAAGTTGAATAGTAAAAAAATATGAAAAATACGAAGAAAAGTATGTTGAATAGTGAAAAGATATGGAATATGCGGAAGAAAATTAGGTTGAATTGTGAAATGATATGGAAAATATGGAAGAAAATTAAGTTGAATAGTGAAAAGTTAGGGAAAATATGGAAGAAATGTGATAAGATTTGGAAAGTGTGTAAGAAAAAAGTTGAATAGTGAAAAGATATGGAAAATATGGAAGAAAAGTAAGTTGAATAGTGAAAAGATTGGGAAAATATAGAAGGAAGGTAAGATGAATAGTGAAAAGATATGAAAAATATGGAAGAAACCCAAGTTGAATAGTGAAAAGATATGAAAAATACGGAAGAAAAGTCAGTTGAATAGTGAAAAGATATGGAAAATGCGGAAGAAAGGTAGGTTGAATTGTGAAATGATATGGAAAATATGGAAGAAAAGTAAGTTGAATAGTGAAATGATTTGGAAAATACAGAAGAAAATTGTGAAATGAGATGGAAAATATGGACGAAAAGTAAGTTGAATAGTGAAAAGATAGAAAAAATATGGAAGAAAAGTAAGTTGAATGGTGAAATGATATGGAAAATATGGAAGAAATGTGATAAGATTTGGAAAGTGTGGAAGAAAAAAAGTTGAATAGTGAAAAGATATGGAAAATATGGAAGAAAAGTCAGTTGAATAGTGAAATGATATGGAAAATACAAAAGAAAATAATGAAAAGATAGAGAAAATATGGAAGAATAAAGTGAAATGATATGGAAATATGGAAGAAAAGCAAGTCGAATAGTGAAAAGATAGGGAAAATATGGAAGAAAAGTAAGTTGAATAGTGAAAAGATATGGAAAATATGGAAGAAACACAAGACGAAGAGTGAACAGATTTGGGAAATACGGAAGAAAGGCAGGTTGAATAGTGAAATGAGATGGACAATATGGAAGAAAATTGTGAAATAATATGGAAAATATGGAAGAAAGCCAAGTTGAATAGTGATAAGATAGGGTAAATACGGAAGAAAAGTAAGCTGAATAGTGAAAAAGATTTTGAAATTATGGAAGAAACCCAAGTTGAATAGTGAAAAGATTTCAAAAATAGAGAAGAAAGGCAAGTTGAATAGTGAAATGATATGGAAAATATCGAAAAAAAAGTAAATTGAATAGTGAAAAGAGATGGAAAATACAGAGGAAAAGTAAGTTGAATAGTGAAAAGATATGGAAAATACAGAAAAAAATAGTGAAAAGATAGAGAAAATATGGAAGAATATAGTGAAATGATATGGAAAATATGGAAGAAAAAGCAAGTCGAATAGTGATAAGATAGGGAAAATATGGAAGAAAAGTAAGTTGAATAGGGAAAAAATATGGAAGAAAAGTAAGTTGAATAGGGAAAAGATATGGAAAATATCGAAGAAACCCAAGACAAACAGTGAAAAGATTTGGGAAATACGAAAGAAAGGCGAGTTGAATAGTGAAATGAGATGGAAAATATGGAAGAAAATTGTGAAATGATATGGAAAATATGGAAGAAAGCCAAGTTTAATAGTGATAAGGTAGGGAAAATACGGAAGGAAGGCAAATTGAATAATGAAAAGATAGGGAAATGGGTGGTGGTGGTGGTGGTGGTAGTGGTGGTGGCAAATTTTGTAAGAAATGTAATTATTGAAATAAATAATGTAATTATGAAAATAAAATGACAGGGAAGGGGCAGATAACCAGTGAAAGGGCTAGTTCATAAAAAATAATAAGTTTATAGGACGCGGATAATGAAAACAAAATGGCGGTAAAGGGGCAGATAACCAATAAAAGGGCTAGTTCGTAGAAAATAATAAGATTATAGGACGCGGATAAAGAAAATTAAATGGCGGGAAAGGGGCAGATAACCAGTAAAAGGGCTAGTTCGTAGAAAATAATAAGGTTATAGGACGCGAATAACGAAAATAAAATGGCGGTGAAGGGGCAGATAACCAGTAAAAGGGTTAACTCGTAGAAGGATATAGGACTCTGACGTCGTAGAGAACACCTAATATATGAACATAGGGGTCATTTTCTATGGTTATAGGACGCGGACGTCGTAGAGAACACCTAATATATGAAAATAGGGGTCATTTTCTATGGTTATAGGACGCGGACGTCGTAGAGAACACCTAATATATTAAAATAAAAGGGGTGGTAGTGTCTTATGGTACGCGGACATCGTAGAGAACACCCCCAACCAACATTTTGTACTACTACTAAGAAAAGAGGATGGAAAAAAAATACGGGAAAATAGTACTGAAAAAAAGGTACGGGTGGGGGGGAGTACGGGAAAAAAAGTACGGGAAAAGTACGGTGGAAATTGTACGGGAAAAATGTACAGGAAAAAAGCATGGGAAAAAAAGTACGGGGAAAAAAAAGTAAGGGAAAAAAGGTACAGGGAAAAAAGTAAGGGGAAAAGTCACATGACAACCGGTGACGTCACTTCTGTTCAAGCATGTGGACGGTATCACTTCTGGTTGCTCCTCTCCAATCGCTCCTCCTCAAATGTGACTTTGTCTGTAACCATATACTACTAAGGGGAGATAAATATGAAAACTGTATCGATTTGATTCCTACCATTTCGATATTTGATTTTGGAATTTTTCCTAGTGTGGTATTTTTATTTCATTTTATTATTTACATCAAATCAAAAATTTCAAATATTGCTGTTGGCCTCCACCACCCCCCCCCCCCCCCCCTTTCCCCCACCACAAAAAAGTAATAATAAAAAAAGTTAATCTTGGATGCCATTACATAGTTTAAATTTATTTTGCTTTCAAATATTTTGACACTGAGCACCAGATGAAAGTTATTCCAGAAACGCACCGTGAGCAGTATATTTGATATCTACGTTTTAATGACAAAACCCTTGTTCTGTTGATATATTTTTGCAACGTGCATAGGAACTAGTTGACTATACACGTATGTTACTATAGTCGATAAGGCCTTGGCTTGTGTTCAAAGCTTCATACTATTAACCTTAAAGAAAATATATACGTGATGAAAATTCTGTCTGTGATGATCGGAAAATATAAGTATCAGTGTAACGTACTTCTACTTCTACTTCATGAGAGGCCGCCTTCAAATACGCGCTCACCCTTCAACAATTTAGTGACCGTCTAAATAAGCATAGTCAGTCACTAGGGAGCTTATAACTTATAGAAGATTCTGCCAATATATTAGAGGTACGACCCTTCAAACTCTATATAATTAACACATGTGTTGATATATAGTTAATTTTTATAACCACTTCCATTATATATTTATTTGTACTTACAGTTTTGTACAAAGATTTATCGACTTCTCAGGATTTTATCAAAAACGAAAGTAGAAATGAAACCAAGATTTCTATAAAAGCATATGACTATTTTTAGCTGATAATCATTAGTTTAAATTTGTGTCTTGTGATATACACGTGGTAATTTCAAAAATCTATTATTAGATCAAATGAATTTGATAAAAACGAGGACTAGATAACACAACCTTCAATTAAATTTAAAACTTAATTTACACTTAAATTTACTGAGAACGTACATTAATTTAATTTGCACTTAAAATGCCCTTCATTAGGTCACATGCACTTGTGCCATGGAATTACATCCCTCCCCCTTTTTACATTTTGTGTTTACATTTAAAAATATCTCAACTCTTTTCCTATTTATTCAGGTGTGAGTAACGATTGAATTACCGCAATGTTAAAAATTTGCCACCCAACATGAGAGCGATGGGGGAAAATCAATTTGATCAAAAATGTGCGTGTGGGGGGGGGGGGGGGGGGGAGGTTACAATTATATATGGAATATATAATTTTTACCAATGAATTACCTTTCCAGTAAAATTAATATTTATATGGACGATTATTGATATATTTAAACTGTTTTCAGATATTTTGTGTGATTACATATTAATTCAAAATTTCCATCTTATTTAATTATAAATGTACATACGTTTATACTGTTGTTAAGTACAACAGAATAGGAGTATCCTGGGAACAGGACAAAAGCCCCCGGGCAAAAGCCTCCTAGGACTAAAGCCCTCCTGACAAAAGCCCCCAATAATGAAATAATCATACAATCTTATTACATTTGTTTTATATTGATGGTGATAATAAAAGATATCTTAAATAATTAATACAAAGAATAAAATATTTTAAAAGCATTTTCTCCCACAAATTGTTCATTGTTATGTTCATTTATAAAATGTAAATTAAAAAAAAACCACTGCTTAAATATTTAAATTAAAAGTAATCATGTAAAGTTAATCAGGAATTGTTTTTATTGACAAACAGTTGATAATAACCTTTTTAACCCTTAGAGTTATTACAAGTATTATCAGTGAGTTATTTTCTTAATGAGGATTATTGTAATTCATAAACAAATGCTTCAATTGTTTATGATATTTTCAAGTACCAAAATATCTGATTATGAAAAATAATATTCAAAAATAATGTTAATCCATCAATAGCAGTACAATAAATCCAAAATGTGTGCAAAGATACAAATTAATATATAAATATGGTTTGAGGTAAAATACAGAGGTAAAAAAATGTCTTGAATCATGTTATAAAATACAAAGAAAATTGTACATATCCGAACAGTTAAACAAAGAAACAGAAATTAAAAAAATACATATGACACAAAAAAAACATTAACTTATACTTTTCATTTCACAATCACACCTCATATATTCGTATATATAGATTTGGGTCGTATATAGGATTATCCTATACAAATATTTGTTTTGGGCCGTCGTTGTCGTGATCGTATGGTAGTTGGATTTGCAACTACCTGTGCAATCAGTGCCTATCACCACTAACGTTGTGAGTTCAAATCCCGCACATGGAGAGATGTATTCGATACAACATTTTGTGATATAGTTTGTCAGTGACTTGCGACAGGTCGGTGGATTTCTACACAAATAAAACTGTTTAAATTGTGAGCTATCCATAAATGTGTTTGTGGACGTAATATTATATCATAAACAGTGGTAGCCAAAACATAATGGAGTGGGGGGAGGAGGAGAGGAAGAGTGCAAGGAAGAATCTGACATAAAGCTAAATTTCAGAATGAACAAAAAACATATTTGATCCTTAAACGGGGTAAAATAATATGGGTGTAAGTAGTGTATCGGGCCCGTATAGCGCTATTGACGCCTATGTTAAACCATTTTTCCCTCCTGATCCTCCTCAAATGACGCTCTGTACGAGTTTTGTCGTATTGTTTGCGCTTGTTTAACGTTTTAATCACGTTGTCACGTTATGATTTTAGTTTTAATCACGTGTTTTCGTGTTCATTTAACTTTTTAATGGCTATTTGCTCGTTTTGTTAACGTTTTTGTTTACGTTTTTCGTGTTTTGGGTGGAATGTCAGTGCTATTGTGGGGGTGTTGTGGTGGTGGCTGCGGCTGCTGTGGTGGTGGCTGCTGCCGCTGGGGTGGTGGTGGCTACTGCTATCGCTGGGGTGGCGGTTGCTGGTGGGGTGGTGGTGGTGGTGATGGTGGTGACTGCTGCTGCTGGGGTGGTGGTGGCTGCTGTTGCTGTGGTGTTGGCTTCTGCTGCTGGGGTGGTGGTGGCTGCTGCTGCAGAGGTGGTGGTGGCTGCTGCTGCTGGGGTGGTGGTGGTGGTGGCTGCTGCTGCTCTGGTGGTGGTGGTGGCTGCTGCTGTTGTGGTGGTGGTGGTGCTGGTGGCTGCTGCTGCTGTTGGGGTGGTGGTGGTGGTGGTGGTGGCTGCTGCTGCCGCGATGGTGGTAGTGGTGGTATTGTGACGTGAAGTAGAAATTAGAAACAGAAGGAAAACATAAAACAAACGGAGAGATAAACGAAAAGACAAACAAAAAGAGACAAAGAGAATCAAACAGACCGTGTATAATGTCACAGCACTTTGGTGACTCGTCGATCTATTTTTAGTAACATGACGTCACCTATGAAAGCCGACTCGACGCGTAACATTCTCATTCTGCGCCCAGAAGCCGAAGTGAACAGACGTGCTTAGAGCTCAGAGTACACATCAATTAGACAGAACAGATGTAAGTCATACATGTAGTTTTAACAAATAATTAACATGTAGTTGAAATGTTTGATTTATGTTGTACATATACATTTGTCTTTTACAGATGCATTCCTGTGGATATTGTCAACAAACCTTTGCCATTAAGAGTCAATTAATGGAGCACCACCGTCTAAACAAACACCTCAATACCTTTACCTGCGGAGTATGCCAGAAGCGTTTTACTAGAAAGGAAAATATCGATAAACAAGAGAGAAAACACAACAACGACAGCTTCTTTCCATGTAACGAATGCGGATTGTTGTATAGACGAAAGGATAACCTGCATCACCATCTGAAGGAGAAACGTCAGAGCGGAGCAGGATTACAAAATCAACCCGTGGATATCAACCACCCGATCAGTATTACACTATTACTAAGGAGAAGGGAAAGAAGATGCCTCGATTTAACACCGAATCCAACGAGTACAGAGTTACGTTCAATGAATTAAACGTCCAGAGTGTACCAGACATATTGAAAACCCTACAGCACCTATTTGACTCCGTTTTAACAGATGTCACCAAAGGAATGCTGGAAGAGAATTTAGTCCAAGTTACCCTTGAGTGTCCCGATTTGGATTTTCCCATCAGATTACCTTTCATGCAGATGAACCAATTGATCAGTGAACTACTACTAACCGAAATAGAAAGAGTGCTACAGTCCAACAAATGGTTCGTTCTGGACCATTGTGTACAACTGAACATAATACACGTCAGCCTTCCTAAGGGTGGAACTGGAAAGAGATGTGATTACGTGGACACGGAGAGGTTTCTGAAAGATAAACGTTGCATCATACAGATACAAAACAAAGATGACATGTGTTGTGCCAGGGCCATCGTAACGGCCAAAGCTAAGATCGACGGACATGAGCAATGGAATTCTATTCAAAGAGGTCCTCGTATCCAAGAAGAGTTGGCGTTGGAATTACACGCCAATGCGGGAATACCCCTACATCAATGCGGAATCGAAGATGTAAAAACGTTTCAACGATTCCTGGTAGGATATCAGATACATGTGATATCGAGAGAGCATTTCAATGGAATCGTTTACCATGGACCCACAACCGATAAGAAGATCTACTTGTACTACCATGACAACCACTACGATGTGATTACTATTATGACTGCGTTCCTGAGTCGTAACTACTTCTGTACAAACTGTTACAAAGGTTATAACACCAAAGAAGAACACGCTTGCAACAACGTGTGCCATAATTGTCGAAAGATTCACGATCAAACTGAAGATGATTGGATACCTTGTCATTATTGTGGACGATACTCCAAAGGACCAACATGCTTTAATCTCCACAAGAAGACGACGCCATTTGGGAAACTCAACGTGCACCTCCTATTACAAATGTAAGAACTGCAGACAAACCGTGAACAAACGAGTGGGAGATCATACCTGTGGAAACGTCTATTGCCATGTTTACTTGTAATGTTTCAAAACTGAAGGAATACAACAGCCAGGTATGCCCAGGTCCTACAAGAGAGGGGTTCGACCGGTACATCGGTCCGGGGTCCGGAGAGCCATGAAGGGGCCGGTGAATCTCTAAAGGGTCAACTTAGCAAGTAGCACCCTGCTGCAATAACTGAATATGTTTGTTCTTTCTTTGTATAAAGTACATGTTATCTGGACATTCTGCTGCACAGGAAATAAAGCATTTATGAAAGTTTACCAGTGGTTTTATTGGTCCTCAAATCCTCAATTTTGAGTGAAGTCTCAACCTGTCCACGGGGCCCTAAACCAGTCTTGTTCCGCCTTGCATCATTTCCTTTGTAGGCCCCGAGTATACCTATGAAAGAGATCCAACATGTTGTGTTTTCATAGTACAGAATATGACTCGTATATATTGTCGATAATACCTATAGAGGGCCCGGGTTGCTCAATGAGTTAGGTAGCTGGAATACCTAACAACTCATGCAAGCCTATCATCAATACGGCATGGGTTCGCGCCCGGCTTTGTACATTATAAAAAGGGTCTACTCGACTCGCATCCGCAAGTGATAAAGTTTACCAGTTGCTTGCCCATGGTCGATGGTTCTCTCCGGGTACTCTGGCTTCTTCCACCACTAAAACTGGCCGTCATGATATAGCTGAAATATTGCTGAATGTGGCGTTCAACACCAAAAATCAATCAATCAATCAATAAATACCTATATCAATGAAATTCCAGAGGCATCATCAATATCGTTATTTTCATGGTAAAGGTAAGGCAGTGTAGGACAGAGAAATAGTGGCCAATTTATAATCATTTTCTAATACTGATTGTCAAATGGCAATAACAAGTTATACTTGTGACAATTGTGACTGCAAAGATAAGATAGAGACACTACAACTGGATCTAATTATATCTATTTATAAGATAGAAGCACTACAACAGACCTAATTATATGCATAGATAAGATAGAGGCACTACAACTGGATCTAATTATATGTATAGATAAAATAGAGGCACCACAACTGGATCTAATTATATGTATAGATTAGATAGAGGCTACAACTAGATCTAATTATATGCATAGATAAGATAGAGGCTACAACTGGATCTAATTATATATATAGATAAGATAGAGGCTACAACTGGATCTAATTATATGCATGGATAAGATAGAGGCTACAACTGGATCTAATTATATGCATAGATAAGATAGAAGCACTACAACTGGCCTAATTATATGCATAGATAAGATAGAGGCTACAACTGGATCTAATTATATAAACAGATAAGATAGAGGCACTACAACTGGATCTAATTATATGTATTGATAAGATGGAGGCTACAACTGGATTTAATTATATGCATAGATAAGATAGAAGCACTACAACTGGCCTAATTATATGCATAGATAAGATAGAGGCTACAACTGGATCTAATTATATAAACAGATAAGATAGAGGCACTACAACTGGATCTAATTATATGTATTGATAAGATAGAGGCTATTACTGGATATAATTATATGCATAGATAAGATAGAGGCTACAACTGGATCTAATTATATGCATGGATAAGATAGAGGCACTACAACTGGATCTAATTATATCTATAGAAAAGATAGCGGCTACAACTAGATCTAATTATATGCATAGATAAGATAGAGGCTACAACTGGATCTAATTATATATATAGATAAGATAGAGGCTACTACTGGATCTAATTATATGCATGGATAAGATAGAGGCCACAACTGGATATAATTATAGGTATAGATAAGATAGAAGCACTACAACTGACCTAATTATATGTTTAGATACGATAGAGGCATTACAACTGGATCTAATTATATGTATAGATAAGATAGAGGCTACAACTAGATCTAATTATATGCATAGATAAGATAGAGGCACTACAACTGGATCTAATTATATGCATAGATAAGATAGAAGCACTACAACTGACCTAACTATATGTTTAGATACGATAGAGGCATTACAACTGGATCTAATTATATGTATAGATAAGATAGAGGCTACAACTAGATCTAATTATATGCATAGATAAGATAGAGGCTACAACTGGATCTAATTATATATATAGATAAGATAGAGGCTACAACTGGATCTAGTTATATGCGTGGATAAGATAGAGGCTACAACTGGATCTAATTATATGCATAGATAAGATAGAAGCACTACAACTGGCCTAATTATATGTATAGATAAGATAGAGGCACTACAACTGGATCTAATTATATGTATAGATAAGATAGAAGCACTACAACTGACCTAATTATATGTATAGATACGATAGAGGCACTACAACTGGATCTAATTATATGTATAGATAGGATAGAGGCACTACAACTGGATCTAATTATATGTATAGATAAGATAGAAGCACTACAACTGACCTAATTATATGCATAGATACGATAGAGGCACTACAATTGTATCTAATATTATGTATAGATAAGAAAGAGGCACTACAACTGGATCTAATTATATGTATAGATAAGATAGAGGCACCACAACTGGATCTAATTATATGTATTGATACGATAGAGGCTACAACTGTATCTAATTATATGCATAGATAAGATAGAGGCACTACAACTGGATCTAATTATATGTATAGATAAGATAGAGGCTATAACTGGATCTAATTATATGCATAGATAAGATAGAGGCACTACAACTGGATCTAATTATATGTATGGATAAGATGGAGGCTACTACTGGATCTAATTATATGCATAGATAAGATAGAGGCTACAACTGGATCTAATTATATGTATGGATAAGATAGAGGTACTACAACTGGAACTAATTATATGTATAGATAAGATAGAGGCTACAACTGGATATAGTTATATGCGTGGATAAGATAGAGGCTACAACTGGATCTAATTATATGTATAGATAAGATAGAAGCACTACAACTGGCCTAATTATATGTATAGATAAGATAGAGCCACTACAACTGGATCTAATTATATGTATAGATAAGATAGAAGCACTACAACTGACCTAATTATATGTATAGATACGATAGAGGCACTACAATTGTATCTAATTATATGTATAGATAAGATAGAGGCATTACAACTGGATCTAATTATATGTATAGATAAGATAGAGGCACCACAACTGGATCTAATTATATGTATTGATACGATAGAGGATACAACTGGATCTAATTATATGCATAGATAAGATAGAGGCACTACAACTGGATCTAATTATATGTATAGATAAGATAGAGGCTATAACTGGATCTAATTATATGCATAGATAAGATAGAGGCACTACAATGGATCTAATTATATGTATGGATAAGATAGAGGCTACTACTGGATCTAATTATATGCATAGATAAGATAGAGGCTACAACTGGATCTAATTATATGTATGGATAAGATAGAGGTACTACAACTGGAACTAATTATATGTATAGATAAGATAGAGGCTACAACTGGATCTAATTATATATATAGATAAGATAGAGGCTACAACTGGATCTAATTATATGCATAGATAAGATAGAGGCTACAACTGAATCTAATTATATGCATAGATAAGATAGAGGCACTACAACTGGATCTAATTATATGCATAGATAAGATAGATGCACTACAACTGGATCTAATTAATGAATAGATGAGATAGAGGCAACAACTGGATCTAATTATATGAATAGATAAGATAGAGGCTACAACCATAGATAAGATAGAGGCTACAACTGGATCTAATTATATGTATAAATAAGATAGAGACATTACAACTGGATCTGATTATATGTATAGATAAGATAGAGGCTACAACTGGATCTAATTATATGCATAGATAAGATAGAGGCTACAACTGGATCTAATTATATGCATAGATAAGATAGAGGCACTACAACTGGATCTAATTATATGTATAGATAAGATAGAGGCTACAACTGGATCTAAGTATATGTATATATAAGATAGAGGCTACCACTAGATCTAATTATATGCATAGATAAGATAGATGCACTACAACTGGATCTAATTAATGAATAGATGAGATAGAGGCAACAACTGGATCTAATTATATGAATAGATAAGATAGAGGCTACAACCATAGATAAGATAGAGGCTACAACTGGATCTAATTATATGTATAAATAAGATAGAGACATTACAACTGGATCTGATTATATGTATAGATAAGATAGAGGCTACAACTGGATCTAATTATATGCATAGATAAGATAGAGGCTACAACTGGATCTAATTATATGCATAGATAAGATAGAGGCACTACAACTGGATCTAATTATATGTATAGATAAGATAGAGGCTACAACTGGATCTAAGTATATGTATATATAAGATAGAGGCTACCACTAGATCTAATTATATGCATAGATAAGATAGAGACTACACCTGGATCTAATTATATGTATTGATAAGATAGAGGCACTGCCACTGGATCTAATTATATGTATGGGTAAGATAGAGGCACTACAACTGGATCTAATTATATGTATAGATAAGAGAGAGGCACTACAACTTGATCTAATTAAATGTATGGATAAGATAGGGGAATTACAACTGGATCTAATTATATGTATGGATAAGATAGAGGCACTACGACTGGATCTAATTATATGTATAGATAATATAGAGGCACTACGACTGGATCTAATAATATGTATGGATAAGATAGAGATACTACAAATGGATCTAATTATATATATAGATAAGATAGAGGCACTATAACTGGAACTAGTTATATGTATAGATAAGATAGATGCACTACAACTGGATGTAATTATATGTAGTTCGCATGAGTTGAATCTCTATAGAGTATTGTTTCGCATTGAAATGGTTTATTGTAAATAATTATTATTAATTTGGCTTGGTTTGGTTTTATTTTATTTAATGCGACTTTCAACAATATTTCAGTTATATCGTGGCGGTCAGTTTTATTGGTGGAGGAAACCGGTAGACCCGGCGAAAACCACCCACCCACCTGCCGCAAGTCACTGATAAACTTTATCACATAATGTTATCCACATCGCCCTGGGCGGAAATCGAACCCACAACATCAGTGGTGATAGGCACCGTTTTCATAGGTAATTGTAAATACAACTACCATACGATCACGGCCACCACGGCCCCTATTTATTATTATTGAAACTTACAGTTCCTTAAATAATGTAATTATTAACAAAACTATGGTTTTGGTGTTTTAACGCCACTTCCAGCAATATTTCAGCTATATCATGGCGACTAGTTTTATTGGTGGAAGAAGCCGGAGTACCCGAAGAGAACCACAGATCATTGGCAAGCAACTGGTAAACTTTATCATTTGCGGTTGCGAGTCGAATGCACCCTTTTTGTAATTTACAAAGCCGGGCGCCAACACAGGTCTTATTGGTGATAGGCTTGTATGAGTTGTTAGGTAATCCAACTACTACCTAGCTCATTGAGCCACCCGGGACCCCCTAACTCTTTGAGCCAATTGAGAAATTTTTTCTAGTTATACCATGGCGAGAGCAAGTTACATTCGATAAGATGAGGTCTGCTTTGTACTAGACAAACATGCGGAGTTTGTATTGTGCTAGCTCACTCAAATAGCAGATCACATTGACACAATTATCCTGATTTCGAACCAAATAGTCTTTGCTTTTTCTCATTACTGTGTGTGGTTAGCGGTGAAGCAACAACTGCCAATTTTATAGTTTTTGGGTTGACCCGACCACGAACCCACGATCTACCGCACTCGAGGCCAGTACACCACCGATACGTTTTGAAAAATTGATTATGTATATACATGCAGTTATACATGTAAATTATATATTTATAATAATATAATAAATAATTCATATAATATATTGTATGTGTTTATAATACAGTCAAACCTGTAAAGAATGTTTTGATTTTCAAACCTGATCCTAAAAAAACCGACCAATCAAATCGCACGTAGGAATTCAGCCTCCTACTGACATGTACACATGGTGGAGGGCATAACCGGGTGCTGCAAATTCTGTGAAGCATTGCTTTAAAGTTGTAGATAGGTAAAGAGGATGACAAAAAAGAATCGCAATATCAAAAATATATTTATTATGCTTCAAATGGATACCGATATTATGGCGAATCAGGTCGAGGGATAAACAAAATCGTAATACGCCCCTGTGAATACACCATCATCTCATTGAAACCTAACTTGTTCTCACCATGATATAGCTGCAAAATTACAGAGTTGGTGTTAAACAACAATTAATCACTCACTCACTCACTAAAAATGCAGGAAATTAAAATTAAGACTTAACCACCCAGTATGCACATCAATATCTAAGCCGCATTAGAAAAACAACCAATGAAAATGTACATAAAACAATTATCAAATATCTACAACATCTTAGAGACAGAGACAAATATCAACAACATCTTAGAGACAGGGACAAATATCAACAACATCTTAGAGACAGAGACAAATATCAACAACATCTTAGAGACTGGGACAAATATCAACAACATCTTAGAGACAGGGACAAATATCAACAACATCTTAGAGACAGGGACAAATATCAACAACATCTTAGAGACTGGGACAAATATCAACAACATCTTAGAGACAGAGATAAATATCAACAACATCTTAGAGACAGTGACAAATATCAACAACATCTTAGAGACAGAGACAAATATCAACAACATCTTAGAGACAGGGACAAATATCAACAACATCTTAGAGACAGAGACAAATATCAACAACATCTTAGAGACAGAGACAAATATCAACAACATCTTAGAAACAGAGACAAATAGCAACAACATCTTAGAGACAGGGACAAATATCAACAACATCTTAGAGACAGAGACAAATATCAACAACATCTTAGAGACAGAGACAAATATCAACAACATCTTAGAGACAGGGACAAATATCAACAACATCTTCGAGACAGGGACAAATATCAACAACATCTTAGAGACAGGGACAAATATCAACAACATCTTAGAGACGGACAAATATCAACAACATCTTAGAGACAGAGACAAATATCTACAACATCTTAGAGACAGAGACAAATATCAACAACATCTTAGAGACAGGGACAAATATCAACAACATCTTAGAGACAGGGACAAATATCAACAACATCTTAGAGACAGAGACAAATATCAACAACATCTTAGAGACGGACAAATATCAACAACATCTTAGATACAGAGACAAATATCAACAACATCTTAGAGACAGAGACAAATATCAACATCATCTTAGAGACAGAGACAAATATTAACAACATCTTAGAGACAGGGACAAATATCTACAACATCTTGGAGACAGGGACAAATATCAACAACATCTTAGAGACAGAGACAAATATCAACAACATCTTAGAGACGGATAAATATCAACAACATCTTAGAGACAGGGACAAATATCAACAACATCTTAGAGACAGAGACAAATATCAACAACATCTTAGAGACAGAGACAAATATCAACAATATCTTAGAGACAGGGACAAATATCTACAACATCTTAGAGACAGAGACAAATATCAACAACATCTTAGAGACAGAGACAAATATCAACAACATCTTAGAGACTGGGACAAATATCAACAACATCTTAGAGACAGAGATAAATATCAACAACATCTTAGAGACAGGGACAAATATCAACAACATCTTAGAGACAGAGACAAATATCAACAACATCTTAGAGACAGAGACAAATATCAACAACATCTTAGAGACAGGGACAAATATCAACAACATCTTAGAAACAGTGACAAATATCAACAACATCTTAGAGACTGGGACAAATATCAACAACATCTTAGAGACAGGGACAAATATCAACAACATCTTAGAGACTGGGACAAATATCAACAACATCTTAGAGAGAGGGACAAATATCAACAACATCTTAGAGACAGGAACAAATATCAACAACATCTTAGAGACAGGGACAAATATCAACAACATCTTAGAGACAGAGACAAATATCAACAACATCTTATAGACAGAGAAAAATATCAACAACATCTTAGAGACAGAGACAAATATCAACAACATCTTAGAGACAGAGACAAATATCAACAACATCTTAGAGACTGGGACAAATATCAACAACATATTAGAGACAGAGACAAATATCAACAACATCTTAGAGACAGAGACAAATATCAACAACATCTTACAGACAGGGACAAATATCTACAACATCTTAGAGACAGAGACAAATATCAACAACATCTTACAGACAGGGACAAATATCTACAACATCTTAGAGACAGGGACAAATATCAACAACATCTTTGAGACAGAGACAAATATCAACAACATCTTAGAGACAGAGACAAATATCAACAACATCTTAGAGACAGAGACAAATATCAACAACATCTTAGAGACTGGGACAAATATCAACAACATCTTAGAGACAGGGACAAATATCAACAACATCTTAGAGACTGGGACAAATATCAACAACATCTTAGAGACAGGGACAAATATCAACAACATCTTAGAGACAGGGACAAATATCAACAACATCTTAGAGACAGAGACAAATATCAACAACATCTTAGAGACAGGGACAAATATCAACAACATCTTAGAGACAGGGACAAATATCAACAACATCTTAGAGACAGAGACAAATATCAACAACATCTTAGAGACAGAGACAAATATCAACAACATCTTAGAGACAGAGACAAATATCAACAACATCTTTGAGACAGAGACAAATATCAACAACATCTTAGAGACAGGGACAAATATCAACAACATCTTAGAGACAGGGACAAATATCAACAACATCTTAGAGACAGAGACAAATATCAACAACATCTTAGAGACAGAGACATATATCATCAACATCTTAGAGACAGGGACAAATATCAACAACATCTTAGAGACAGGGACAAATATCAACAACATCTTAGAGACAGAGACAAATATCAACAACATCTTAGAGACAGAGACAAATATCAACAACATCTTAGAGACTGGGACAAATATCAACAACATCTTAGAGACAGGGACAAATATCAACAACATCTTAGAGACTGGGACAAATATCAACAACATCTTAGAGACAGGGACAAATATCCACAACATCTTCGAGACTGGGACAAATATCAACAACATCTTAGAGACAGGGACAAATATCAACAACATCTTAGAGACAGAGACAAATATCAACAACATCTTCGAGACAGAGACAAATATCAACAACATCTTAGAGACAGAGACAAATAGCAACAACATCTTAGAGACAGAGACAAATATCAACAACATCTTAGAGACAGGGACAAATATCAACAACATCTTAGAGACAGGGACAAATATCAACAACATATTTGAGACAGGGACAAATATTAACAACATCTTAGGGACAGAGACAAATATCAACAACATCTTAGAGACAGGGACAAATATCAACAAGATCTTAGAGACAGAGACAAATATCAACAACATCTTAGAGACAGGAACAAATATCAACAACATCTTGGAGACTGGGACAAATATCAACAACATCTTAGAGACAGGGACAAATATCAACAACATCTTAGAGACAGGGACAAATATCAACAACATCTTAGAGACAGGGACAAATATCAACAACATCTTAGAGACAGAGACAAATATCAACAACATCTTAGAGACAGAGACAAATATCAACAACATCTTAGAGACAGGGACGAATATCAACAACATCTTAGAGACAGGGACGAATATCAACAACATCTTAGAGAAAGGGACAAATATCAACAACATCTTAGAGACTGGGACAAATATCAACAACATCTTAGAGACAGGGACAAATATCAACAACATCTTAGAGACAGGGACAAATATCAACAACATCTTAGAGACAGGGACAAATATCAACAACATCTTAGAGACTGGGACAAATATCAACGACATCTTAGAGACAGGGACAAATATCAACAACATCTTAGAGAAAGGGACAAATATCAACAACATCTTAGAGACTGGGACAAATATCAACAACATCTTAGAGACAGGGACAAATATCAACAACATCTTAGAGACAGGGACAAATATCAACAACATCTTAGAGACAGGGACAAATATCAACAACATCTTAGAGACTGGGACAAATATCAACAACATCTTAGAGACAGGGACAAATATCAACAACATCTTAGAGACAGGGACAAATATCAACAACATCTTAGAGACAGAGACAAATATCAACAACATCTTAGAGACAGGGACAAATATCAACAACATCTTAGAGACTGGGACAAATATCAACAACATCTTAGAGACAGAGACAAATATCAACAACATCTTAGAGACAGAGACAAATATCAACAACATCTTAGAGACAGAGACAAATATCAACAACATCTTAGAGACAGAGACAAATATCAACAACATCTTAGAGACAGGGACAAATATCAACAACATCTTAGAGACAGGGACAAATATCAACAACATCTTAGAGACAGAGACAAATATCAACAACATCTTAGAGACAGAGACATATATCAACAACATCTTAGAGACAGGGACAAATATCAACAACATCTTAGAGACAGGACAAATATCAACAACATCTTAGAGACAGAGACAAATATCAACAACATCTTAGAGACAGAGACAAATATCAACAACATCTTAGAGACTGGGACAAATATCAACAACATCTTAGAGACAGGGACAAATGTCAACAACATCTTAGAGACTGGGACAAATATCAACAACATCTTAGAGACAGGGACAAATATCCACAACATCTTCGAGACTGGGACAAATATCAACAACATCTTAGAGACAGGGACAAATATCAACAACATCTTAGAGACAGGGACAAATATCAACAACATCTTGGAGACTGGGACAAATATCAACAACATCTTAGAGACAGGGACAAATATCAACAACATCTTGGAGACTGGGACAAATATCAACAACATCTTAGAGACAGGGACAAATATCAACAACATCTTAGAGACAGGGACAAATATCAACAACATCTTAGAGACAGGGACAAATATCAACAACATCTTAGAGACAGAGACAAATATCAACAACATCTTAGAGACAGAGACAAATATCAACAACATCTTAGAGACAGGGACGAATATCAACAACATCTTAGAGACAGGGACGAATATCAACAACATCTTAGAGAAAGGGACAAATATCAACAACATCTTAGAGACAGAGACAAATATCAACAACATCTTAGAGACAGGGACAAATATCAACAACATCTTAGAGACAGGGACAAATATCAACAACATCTTAGAGACGGGGACAAATATCAACAACATCTTAGAGACAGGGACGAATATCAACAACATCTTAGAGACAGGGACGAATATCAACAACATCTTAGAGAAAGGGACAAATATCAACAACATCTTAGAGACTGGGACAAATATCAACAACATCTTAGAGACAGGGACAAATATCAACAACATCTTAGAGACAGGGACGCAAGGAGAAACACATAAATACTAACATGCTGCCATCATTAGAAAGTGAGAGGACATACATCAGGGCAGTAGCTATGGATTAAAAACAGGGGCGACAGGGGTAGAGGAACGGCCATGTATGATGGGTCCGCCCTGTCCCAAAAAGACGGTTTATTTCAATATGAAGTCATGTCGTTTGCTATGAAATATGTTTCAGTCACATCCGGAGAATGATAAACAAATGTTGCAAGTGTTCCGTGTGTTTTAGTTGAACTTATCATTAAGAAAATTTAATGGTTGCAACCATGACCTAGTTAACCGTTACGGAGTATCTGTGTAACAAATAACCATGGATATGTTCCGTTTGTCGTAACCACAATCTGGTCATTTTAAAATTCATGATTCATCACCTATAACACGACGGGTGTCACATGTGGAACAGGAACTGACTAACCTTCCGGAGCACCTGAGTTAATCCCTGTTTGTGTGTGGTTCATGATGCTCGATTACCCCTTTGGTATCTTCAAACTCTTCTTAATCTTGACAAGAGTAATTTGGCACACCACCATACACTATCACGGAAACACTGAGTTGGTAAATGGCAGATAAAACATATAATACCTAACATGGGTGCAATTGTCGGATTCCTTTCTCCTATATATAAAAAACAGCTGATGAGATATTTTGGTATGATTAATTCATACAACATGTTTTGTTTTAACCTTGGTACTATTGATCACCCACGTGAACACCCACGTGTGTCACGAGTGGAACAAGAACTGATTACTATTCCCGAACACCTCCAATTTGTAGTGGAGTTTGTGTTGCTATATCTTTAGTTTTCTGTGTAGTTTTGTAGTAATATTTGGTAACCTATTTTCAAATTTAACACTTATCATACAATATTTTTTTACATGTCTTTCATCCTCAATATTTACAGGCATCACAAATACTCTATTTCTCTTTTCTTGGAATAATTTGAAATATCTCGCATTTTCAAATAACTCATAGCTTCTTTATAAGTTTTTTTATTATCATTAACTTTATTTACGTAAGTAAGTACACTAATATAGTAATACACAATACAATATATACAGTGACAAGATGACAGAGAACAAAAAATGGTGGATAACTCTTGAGTTATAAGCTCACTAATAATATTTGATTGATTTGTACATGCCACATTTAAAAGAGAACACATATTTTGGTAGTCATTTCAGATCTTGCCTGTAGTAAACAAGATGACTGTCTAACATTTGTCCATGAACATTAATAATTAAGTACAAATGTACACCTTACAGATATATATGCTGGACAAACAAGTACAAAATGATGTTCATCCTCTATCCAATTACAGCAAAAACATAAGTAACAAATACATCTTAAGATTATGGGCCGTCGTAGTCGTGCTCGTATGATAGGTGGATTTACAACTACCTATGCCATAAGTACATATCACCACTAACGTTGTGAGTTTGAAACCCACTCATGGATACTCGATACAACATTATGTGATAAAGTATGTCATTGACATGCGATATGTCGGTGGGTTTCAACAGGTACTTCTGCTTCCTCCACCAATAAATCTTACCGCCGCAATATAACTGAAATATTGTTGAAGGTGGTGTTAAAAACCATAACCCTAGACTTAATTAATATAAAATTGAACGGCAGAAACTAAGAGTTAGTAAACGAGTTTATTTCTTTCATGTATGTTGTATAATAATTCCAGGTATTTGTCCACCTATTGCATCGGTACTGTTTGGTGACGACAATGAAGAACTTAAGAATGTTATAGATAGTTTATTTATTGCTACGCTCTTTTTGTATGATTTTCCAGTAAAAGTTTTTGGTCCATTCATGCTCAGCCTTATTGTGTATCTGGTATTCTTTTTCACGAGAAGAGGATTTCCAAAAATAACTGGATACATTTTCTGTCCCTTTTCAGAATATAAAACTGTTTTTATAGACCTCAACACATCACAAGACATTAAAACAGTAAGACTTATATCGTGCTTTCCTGAATAAGTATGTGAACCAAACACGTTTATTCCTAACATGTTGCAATTATGGTTTGTGGTAAAATCAAGGTAGTCGTTCTTTCCATTTTGAACCCAGTAACCTAAATTGGCAGCATCACATCGGAGATATACCATGTGTTCCATATGTTTTATATTTCGCCACTTTGTTGGGAACATAGCGATCTCCTCCTCATCAAGAGACTGGTAAACATTTATTATTTCCTCGTGACTCAGTAAGCTCTTTTTCGAAACATTCTCAGTAAAATATGTTCGTTCCATTATTGGAAATCTGACAAGATACAGCAAATCTCCTAAGACTTGTCTGATATTTTCATCATTTACTGGCAGATTGTGATGTTGACATCTGGTTGTGCTCCATTCTAGTATTTTCTCATAAATAATCTCCTCTTTACACTTGAGATCATCTGATTCTATAACTAATCTTAGACACTCTGGTGACAAGCTGAGAAAACTTGTTGATTGAAGACAGGGTTCACCGATGCTTAGAATGAACTTAAGAGCATTCGTCCTTAGATCGTCGAGATGGAAGTCATGTGCTGTCTGTAGGACAACACAAACACGTTCTTCATCCACACAGGATTGTAGATAATGACTGCATTTATCTTTAATATTGTGTAGCATATATTTCTCTGATCCATACATCAATCCACTCACGTTAGTGGCATCGACTTCTATTCTGTCGGTGTAGATATACCTGTAACATTATCAAAAGAATGTTGATGCAGTGATGGTTGATAGTTCACACCAATATCAACAAAGAGAACAAACACCTCTAAACAGTGATGGTCAATAATTCACACCAATATCAACAAAGCGAACAATCATCTCTAAACAGTGATGGTCAACAATTTTCACCAATATCAACAGAGCAAACAATCATCTCTAAACAGTGATGTTCAACAATTCACACCAATATCAACAAAGCGAACAATCCCTTCTAAACACTGATGGTCAACAATTCCACTAATATTAACAAACCGAACAATCATCTCTAAACAGTGATGTTCAACAATTCACACCAACATCAACAAAGCGAACAATCATCTCTAAGCAGTGATGGGCAACAATTCCACAAATATCAACAAAGCGAACAATCACTTTGAAACGGTGATGGGCAACAATTCCACAAATATCAACAAAGCGAACAATCATCTCTAAATAGTGATGGTCAACAATTCACACCAATATCAACAGAGCGAACAATCATCTCTAAATAGTGTTGGTCAACAATTCACACCAATATCAACAAAGCGAACAATCATCTCTAAATAGTGATGGTCAACAATTCACACCAATATCAACAAAGCGAACAATCATCTCTAAATAGTGATGGTCAACAATTCACACCAATATCAACAAAGCGAACAATCACTTTGAAACGGTGATGGGCAACAATTCCACTAATATGAATAAACCGAACAATCATCTCTAAACAGTGATGGTCAACAATTCCACAAATATCAACAAAGCGAACAATCATCTCTAAATAGTGATGGTCAACAATTCACACCAATATCAACAAAGCGAACAATCACTTTGAAACGGTGATGGGCAACAATTCCACTAATATGAACAAACCGAACAATCATCTCTAAACAGTGATGGTCAACAATTCACACCAATATCAACAGAGCAAACAATCATCTCTAAACAGTGATGTTCAACAATTCACACCAATATCAACAAAGCGAACAATCCCTTCTAAACACTGATGGTCAACAATTCCACTAATATTAACAAACCGAACAATCATCTCTAAACAGTGATGTTCAACAATTCACACCAACATCAACAAAGCGAACAATCATCTCTAAGCAGTGATGGGCAACAATTCCACAAATATCAACAAAGCGAACAATCACTTTGAAACGGTGATGGGCAACAATTCCACAAATATCAACAAAGCGAACAATCATCTCTAAATAGTGATGGTCAACAATTCACACCAATATCAACAGAGCGAACAATCATCTCTAAATAGTGTTGGTCAACAATTCACACCAATATCAACAAAGCGAACAATCATCTCTAAATAGTGATGGTCAACAATTCACACCAATATCAACAAAGCGAACAATCATCTCTAAATAGTGATGGTCAACAATTCACACCAATATCAACAAAGCGAACAATCACTTTGAAACGGTGATGGGCAACAATTCCACTAATATGAATAAACCGAACAATCATCTCTAAACAGTGATGGTCAACAATTCCACAAATATCAACAAAGCGAACAATCATCTCTAAATAGTGATGGTCAACAATTCACACCAATATCAACAAAGCGAACAATCACTTTGAAACGGTGATGGGCAACAATTCCACTAATATGAACAAACCGAACAATCATCTCTAAACAGTGATGGTCAACAATTCACACCAATATCAACAGAGCGAACAATCACTTTTAAGCAGTGATGGTCAATAATTCCACTAATATTAACAAACTGAACAATCACCTCTAAACAATGATGGTCAACAATTCACACCAACATCAACAAACCGAACAATCATCTCTAAACAGTGATGGTGAACCATTCACACCAATATCAACAAAGCGAACAATCATCTCTAAACAGTGATGGTCAACAATTCACACCAATATCAACGAAGAGAACAATCATCTCTAAACAGTGATGGTGAACAATTCACACCAATATCAACAAAGCGAACAATCATCTCTAAACAGTGATGGTGAACAATTCACACCAATATCAACAGAGCGAACAATCACTTTTAAACAGTGATGGTCAATAATTCCACTAATATTAACAAACTGAACAATCACCCCTAAACAATGATGGTCAATAATTCCACTAATATTAACAAACTGAACAATCACCTCTAAACAATGATGATCAACAATTCACACCAACATCAACAAACCGAACATTCATCTTTAAGCATTGATGGTCAACTCACCATTTCTTTAGAAATGCCTGTACCAAGTCAGGGTCATTACGGTTTTCACAGTTTTCCGGTTGTTGACTGATTTTGAGTTTTGACTTTCCCTTTGTAAGATTGTTCGGAGTTCGGTAACTTTGTTATTACCCTTATCAACAATTCACACCAATATCAACAAAGCGAACAATCACATCTAAACAGTGATGGTCAACAATTCCACTAATATTAACAAAACGAACAATCACCTCTAAACAGTGATGATAAACGATTCCAACAAAACAAACAATCACTTTCATCTGAAATAAACTCACTAAACATCAAAACACCACGACATATGACGATGGAAAACCAGGTTCCTGGATTAGGACAGGCACACAAATGTGGAAGGGTCAAACTGGTTAATGGGACCCCAACCCTTCCCTTTTGATAACTGATTCTTTAACGGCAATACATACAAACAAACGATAAAGAAAATCTGCACAGATTCGCATCAATAACAACATAAATATGGACTGTACATGTACAATAGCAGGGTCAATGAATGCTTGTAGTTAACTGACTACTATCTAGGATGGACGAATCTGTTGGTGTAAAATTAATACTCATGAATGTTTGTGTAATAAAATGGACATGTATACTGTCTAATATGTAGATATATGTATGCAAGCAAATTTTGAATGCTTGTAGGCTGGTAGCATGGATTTCCATCCTGTCCATAGAGATATATGTGAATGTTTATAGCATAAATTTCTACTCTATCGAGTACACCTTTGGCACCTTTCCGATTTTATTCTCAAATTATACGTTTGGTACCTTTATATACGAGTTATTTCTCTTGAGACGGGTAAAATGGCATCCGTTCTAGGAAGGACAATGAAAAATCTGAACCTGGTAAATATTCAGAAGAAAATTTTATAGCAAAGAGATAATTAACAAGTTGTTACAATATTAAAATGTTGAACAGGGTATGGCGGACAATGGCGGACAATGTAAAGGTGTAATTATAAGTATTGAATACAATTTTTTGTTATTTTATATGGTTATAAAGCGTTGCCAGAAGTACATTTCTATATGACGCGCTACCACTCGTCATACAAAATAGTACTCCGGTCAAAGCTTTTACACGCCAACAAAACTACAAAAGATTGCATTCAATTCTTAAATGATCCACCGATGTACGTGATGTGATACAATAATTCTCATAGAGACAAATCAACACTCGCTTTAAAATGCTGTGATTTCGAATCTCGATCAGGGTTAGGTGTACAACATTATGTGATAAAGTTTGGCAGTGACGTGCGACAGATCGATAGTTTTCTCCGGGTCCTCCGTTATCCTCCACCAGTAAAACTAACCTCCACTATATAACTGAACTATTGTCAAAAGTGGCGTTAAACACCATCAAACAAACAAACTTACTTTAACATGTCTTTAAAGATATTGGCTTCAATATCAGGTATGCTGACGTCACCCGTCTCTGCCATTGATCCATCAAGCATACTATAAAACACCGGGCTGGCACTTGCCAACATAAATTTGTGCGCCTTGATTGGCGTTCGGTTGGCCCCAAAGTAAAACGTGACGTCACACATCAGCTCATTTTGTAGCATGTAGTTGATACGGTCTGGTAACGTCTTTTCAAACTGGCAGTCTTTCGTTGTGTCCATGATGCTTTTAAAAAAAACAGAAACAATTATAAAGATGAAAACATGCTTGGCAGTGGAATATTTATTTCTGCTACTATGATAGTACTGGTCGAGGACCAATTATCGCCAACTTGCACATTACTCGCGAGCGCACGCGAATTGTCTGGCCATTGTTTGCAGACGACAATAATAAATGGTGACAAAGCAGACAGTAAAATCCTACATTTGTATATTGGCTAATTCAAAAGAAATCAGATAAACCCACATTAGTAACCATACCTCTTTATATAAACCTCGCGGAGGTCACGTAAATGATGAGGAGATACCAGTCGCTATTATTAACAGAAAAATATATTAGATTGGTGTTCTGATGATTGCAAACTACTGGTGACACCTTCATTGTTTGTGGTAAGGCCATTTCTTTTAATTTCACTGCTGATTTATATATTTATTTTCTATCATCTAACAAGATGGCGATAATTGGTACTCTTCCCTCCCGATTCAGTGACAAAAAACAACAACTTTACAAAGGCTCCCTGATACGAGCATGCGCATAAACATTATTTAGATTTCCGTCCAAGGTAAGACGATTGGTAACTTCAAAATTATGAGGCGCTTGAATGGGTGTATTGGACTACATAGAAATAATCTGACAAAAACAAGAAAAATATGGGGATAATTGGTCCTCGACCAGTAAGGTGACGGGAATATTAAATGTAAATACCTCAAATGTTTGTATGCTTGCTTATTATCACTTTAAGATCTCGAGGCATATTGTTACGACAGTAAAAGTCGTGATCCAATCGGCAAACATCGGGTGATTCCGTTTATCTTCTAGATGGGGTGACGGAGCCAACCCTGAATAACCGCCGCTCGACATTGAAAATTTACCTTGGCTCTTAGACTCATTAGTAACACGACGGGTGACACTAGTGGAGCAAGAAATGCTAACTTTTTCGTAGCGCATAAGTTCATTCTTGGTTTTCAGTGGAGATCATCTTACTGAATCTCAAGTTATTTTGTGTGGCGTTTGTAGATCGTTCTTTGTCCTTTTTTTCTCTTGGCTATTTTAGTGTCTGTCAGTCGGTTTGCGGCTTCTGATTACACACCTTTGTTATCGTCAAACTTTTCTTAGCTGAATACAAGGGTCAGAATTCAGTCAATACCCTCCCGCGAGTGCAGAGATCTAATTTCAATTATATTGAAATTCAACCCGTTATACAACGGATTGTCTGATTTATCAAATAAAGGATGGAGTTAATATATATGACTAGTAGTTGAGTACGAGTGGTACAGCCCCTATTAACCTGGACACTGGACACTAGTCCGAGATTCCTCTGTTGTTTAACGGCATTAATAATCTTGCTGTAGCCGTTCAACGACAGAGGGTGATACATACGGAAAACAGCGGATTTGCTTCTCCAACTCTGGGTCAGCACATTTCCACGTTTCGTGGCTATCGGATTTTATTTTCTATCATAAACCTTATATAAATCGCTTCACCAATCATTTTTCTATTCATTCATAAACATCTTACCCTCAGAAAGTGGTGTTACACTCCATTACAGCACGATTTTGCCTTAGAACCTATGATTTCGACATTTGTCTTCCATTTTTCAAACATTTGTCACGTGACTACGAGAAAACTACGATTACCGCAATGTATCATGGGAGATAATTTGCATATAAACAAACAAACAAATATTTTTATTGCCAATCATAGGCGCCTGTTAAGGCAGAACAATTAACATAAAATTTAATACAGTTGATTATATTGATTGGTAATGATTTTAACAGCAAATTTAGTGAATTACAGATAACCATAAGAAAAAAAAAATGTAGTACCTTGTCCAAAAACAAAAAGGGGGAACGTAACACATGCTCTTTCCGAAGCCCGTTGGTAACACTCTGCCATTGAATCTTTTCTTTCCAACACATTCTGTATAATTTCCTTCTGCTCTTCTTTGATCTGTAGATGGACTGTTTGTCCTGCAGAATACGCTTAAATATATCGTCTTCCATGTGATTTGAATGTTGTTTACGTATGCAAATAATGCTCCAAATAATTTGGCACGCTGCATTAATTAGCTCCCATCATGCAATGCGTTGCTGTCATCATTCAGTTAATATCGCGAGATCACGTGTGTAGATTCGAAAATGGAAGTCAAATGGCGGAATAATAGGATCTAAGGCAAAATCGTGCTGTAATGGAGTGTAACACCACTTTCTGAGGGTAAGATGGTTATGAATGAATAGAAAAATGATTGGTGAAGCGATTTATATAAGGTTTATGATAGAAAATAAAATCCGATAGCCACGAAACGTGGAAATGTGCCGATACTATGGCTGTGAGGCAAATTTGATGGTTTCCGTATGAATCACCCTCTGTCGTTGAACGGCTACAGCAAGATTATCAATGCCGTTAAACGACAGAGGAATCTCGGACTAACTGGACACAAGATCAATAAATATATGACACTGACCTTCGGTTCTATTCATAGCACTCGACCCTAACTGTAGCATATCTTAAGCACGTCCATTATCAAATCAAATTTATTTGATTTGATTATTTTGTGCTTAACGCGATAGAACAGTTATAAGAGGAAGAAGAACAATCATGTAATATACCATGGATCGCTACAGAAATGTCGTGAATTCGCTGTTTGAAGACGGTATCGTTATTATCATGCGTGTTCGACTTGTGCTCATGTTCACCAAACACGTGGCAGATGGGGACCGAGAAAGGTATGAAGGCTACTGGTCAGAGTTTTACCATACTTCCATGTCTCTCTCTCACCTGACTCGTCACTTTGAAGATCATAAGAGCGCAAAAGACTAATAGACAAACACTGGCGAGATGGACGATTTTTATCTTCATTTGAACTGTGCGATTCGCTTTTGTCTCACGTCGACAACCACGCGGGATATTTCACGGTTAATTTACCGCAACGGTTCCTCCTAAGCGGACAATGGGAATGTAGTTTTCCGGATATCCCATTTGTGTCAGACTTTGAAAAGTTGGCCCATCGCATTTACGTGTGTTCGAATCTTGTGGAAGACTCTTACGTGAAGGGAACGTAACTACCAGTCGAGACAGAAGAAAAGTTTGACTTGATTTTGAATCCAGTTTTCTACTTTAAAGTTAGACGCGAAGAACTGAGTCGTTTACAGATATTCATAAGAGACGACACACTTGGACCTTCTCGTTCTAAAATCGACAGATTATATTGTACGCTACATTTCAGACGACGATGGACTCAATAGAGATATACGATTTCAAACAAAGACAATGGATAGCAATAAATACAGACTGAAAACAAACGTTGTTTCCAGGAGAAGACACCATCGTTTACGTTCCTAAAGGTTTATAAGAGGAATTGAGGGTGACACTAATGAGTTGATTGATTGAAAATCGAGGTCATTATTTACAGCTACTACAATCCACTTCCAAACTCCAGAGGAAAACTCTGTTGACGACCATTACTAAACCTCAGTTGAAAGCGTTGTGTGAAATTAAACACAACGTATTGAAAGGCACCGTTGTATTATCGCCTTCAGAAAAAAACATTGAAGAGATACAAGAAAATATTAACCCTTTTGGGGAAAAATAAATCTACGAGACGAGAGAAACTAAAAGCAATACAAAGCGCGTCAACGGCCGTTGTTCTTTTATTGAATATTGCTGGAGCTTCATTATGGACAAGATGATTTTGATTTCTTACGAAAAGTACAGGAACCTGACATCCAGGCAGACTTCAAAGGAATTGAAAGGAACGGGATACCAAATGACAAAGAAAAGAAAATTATGACCTCCGGGAACTCCAGAAAAAAAGAAACGAACGGAAAGCGTAACTGGATATCACCTTTAAAAAAAAAGAGAGAAAAAAACTGACAAAAAAGGGGAGATTATAAGCCACGTACATGAGGATGTAGCAGGTCTCAAGTCCTGAACCAGATCTCGGATCTGGAAGTGTGAGAGAGATTTTTCCAATGTATATTTTTTTTTGTATATTGACTTTAGTGTTGACAACCAATAATATAATCATAGGATGATACGATCAGGAATTAACTACTAACAACATCCACATTCCCACCCCGAGGACACTCGTTTACAATATTGTAGATTTGAAATATCTGCTTTTATTTCTCAATTTAAAAAAGGGTGATAAAGTTTATCAGTTGCTTGCCCATGGTCGGTGGTTCTCTCCGGGTAGTCCGGCTTTGTCCACCACTAAAACTGGTCGCCATGATTTAGCTGAAATATTGCTGAAAGTGGCGTTAAGCAAAACAAAATGAAATCAAATAAATTTCATATGATAATGGACCTGCTTAAGATATGCTACAATTAGGGTCGAGTGCTATGAATAGAACCGAAGGTCAGGGTCATATATTT
This sequence comes from Bathymodiolus brooksi, assembly GCA_963680875.1. Classification (NCBI taxonomy): domain Eukaryota; kingdom Metazoa; phylum Mollusca; class Bivalvia; order Mytilida; family Modiolidae; genus Bathymodiolus; species Bathymodiolus brooksi. Next base: position 21,589,653 of record OY804586.1, read on the forward strand.
ATTGATTTTGTGTCAAGTGTCCAGGTTTATAGGGGTCATTCATGCCGGACTATACTTCTGCGACTACTTAATCTCGTCTCTAGTATTTGTACAAATACACAAAGTCACAAAGTTATTATCACGTGATCAATAGAACGTGGGTCGATACTGATAGGCCTTTTTAAATCCAATTTAGAATTACAATTAAACGTTAAGAATGGTTTTCGAAAAATAAGATATTCTTTTTGTAGGCCTACAATTTGAAAGAAAAATATATTATGTCTTTCTTTTAATTCACTTTTAAATATTGGGAAACCCCGTGTTCTGTCCTACTATGTAATCACTTTGATACACTATAAGCCAAAATCAAGAATGACGGGTTAGATATATCTTTGGGTATTACATGTCAAGTTAAAGAATACAGGGGTCGCTAAGTTCAAGAATACAGGGGTCAAATATATCCCTTTCTCGTCAGCCTAACATGGTTGTGGAAATATAAAATCGTCAGAAACGATCAGAAACTGCATGAATCTGTTTAAAGTATTTTATGTATACTTAAACCACGTTCATTATACTTACTTGTATTTACAATACTGATCAATATTCTATTTTTAAAAACGAAAGTAGAAATGAAGCCAAAATTCCAATAAAATCAATTTATCCATTGAAACTGGCAGATAGATCTGAAAGATATTGTCACTAGGGCCATCAAAGTATTAATTTCCTTGTCACATTATTACTTACCGGGGTAAAGTATTAAATTTTTAATACTTTTCCGCGGAAATTCAGTGTGAACCTTGGGGATTAATACCAAATCGCGGAGATTAGACCTGCCCGAGAGATTAAGAGCTACACCTTTGTTGGGCCGGATTTTATCGTAAATCTTTGTATATAATTATCTTATCTATATATCTTTATATCGTATATATGTTTGTACATTTATCGATTTTTTACGGATTCCAGTTGAGAAAACGTGGATGTTTGTTTTCATTTAGGTATGAATTTGTATGGTATCGATAGTGTATTCACCGTTGACAGAAGTAAAAAACCAATACACAACAAATGAAAACGGAATACATATTTCGCCAAAGATCGAGTTTGTACAATCTAATTAAAATTCGATCTCTAATTGCTCCCGATTTTGCTATGTCGTACGACACAACGGGACCAATCAAAAACCGAATTTTAATTAGATTGGAGCCCCTATTAATGAATATATGCAATCAAGTATTCACGGCTGACAAAAAATAAAAACGTAATTTACACATTTCACCAAGATCGAGTATAACAGCCGGTTTTCATGAAATAAATGATGAATGTTGTATTAAAAATTCATTCTGTCTTGACCACGGTGTTATTACGCCATGTTTTAACATGTTTGTGTACTGCATGACACATACAAACATGGTAGACTGATCGACCACGAGAGGTATGTATAGCACACAGGTAAATTATTGTACACAGCTTAGCTGTATATTTATATGTATTTCTTTTATTTTACCGACATTTCAAGATAGATTTTTTGGTGTTTAGCGCCACTTTAAGCAATATTTCAGCTATATCATGACGACCAGTTTTAGTGGTGGAAGAAGCCGGAGTACCCGGAGAGAACCACCGACCATGGGCAAGCAACTGGTAAACGTTGTCACTTGCGGCTGCGAGTCGAGTGCACCCTTTTTGTAATTTACAAAGCCGGGCGCGAATCCACGCCGTATTGGTGATAGGCTTATATGAGTTGTTAGGTAATCCAACTACCTAACTCATTGAGACACCCGGGCCCTGACATTTCAAGAAAAGGTATCAAAATATAAAATCGTTTGTTTTGTGTTATTTTTTTTTTTATTTCCACAACTTATTTTTCATTATTTTCTGTTAAGTTTTTGTCATTTATTTTTTATTTATTTTTTATTAAACTTTATTATTATTGCTGTATTACTTTTATTAACAATTGTTTTCATTAACAAAATTATTTCTTTTATAAGTTATTTGTTAACTATTTTTGTGTGCATGTGTGTGTGTGTTTATATATATGTATTTTTTTCTTTCTTCAGTTTGCTTTTTAATGATAGAATTATTTTATTCAAAAAGTGTGTGAACTGATAGTAAACCTGTGGAATGATAGAGGAAATGATCACACTGGAGGTTCTGACATTTGTAAACCTGTGGAATGATAGAGGAAATGATCACACTGGAGGTTCTGACATTTGTATGGCCTTGTGTATAATTAACTTAAATTCATTAATCATTATTCCTTCTTGCACTAGAAAACGGTCCCTATCCTGTCGTCACCAATAGTTGAATTTGATTGCTGCTTACGCGAGAGAACTGTCCCAATACTGCTGTCTTTCATAAAAAAAATCAAATGTCAGTTAATAGTGAGATTTTATTTCCTTATTTTGTCTCGATTGTTGTCCAGAACAATAAAAACCAAAAACGAGATCGAATATGAAAATAAATTCTGAAAAGTTGAATTTGATTCCTGCTTGTACTAGAAAACGGTCCCTATTATGTCGTTGCTAAATTAGTCCGCCCTTCCATCATTCTTCCCACCCGAAATGTTTTCAAATAATGAATATTCACATAGTTGAATTTGACTGCTACTTACGCAGAGAACTGTTCCAATACTGAACTGATAGTATACCTGTGTAATGATACAGGAAATGTATCGACAATTGAATGACCTTGTGTATAATAAACTTGAACCACAGCTTTTTTCACTTTTTGACTGCCACAAGTATGGAGAGTTGGGTAGCAATGAAATATTTAATGGGATTGAGCCTTGGGAGCCTTCGACAGTACCCAGTTTTCATCCTATAAGACTTGATTTCCACAATTCACAATGTATTTCTACACACTGTACTTGGGCTAAAATATTCTTTTATTATACTGTTGCAAACTCCATTTGATGTGTAGAATAATAGGGGTTTGACATGCTGGCCAATTTATCAATATCCAACCCCTCAAAAATGACAATGAAATCCTGTCTATGTCACTGATTGTTAATACTCATTTATCATGTCGCCCTAATTAATAAGAAACTTACTTTATGGCGATCACGATCTGCCTCATCTTTAGAGGTTATGGTGATTATCGCCACTTTCAACAATATTTCGGTGATATGGTGGCTTTCTGTTTTATCATTACAATATATTTCAAATTTGGTTTCATTCTGATAAATAATAACATTTGATCGGCACATGCCGTTAACACTTATTACATAATAACCAGGACCAATATTAATTTGATCTTTGAACTTTGCAAATTGATAATTTAAAAAACAAACAGGGGCCCCTCAGCTTCCCAAACCGCAATTATGTATTCCACCAATAATTTCTCTAATTCTTCCATTTTTGTCAATTTCCCCAACTTCTTACATTATTCTATTTTTCGACTATTAGTTACTTAGATTGTTGGGAGAAAATAAATAATTTATTTACTGATAGAAATCGAGAGAAAATCATATGGAGTCGGCTTTTTATTTTGTAAATTTAGGTAAGTATGGATAAAGAGTGCCAAACGAACGTCGGAAGTGTGTACATATTACACAAACAGGTACATGTTTTGAGATTTAAAGTTAGTTTTTCTTTCTTTCTTTTAAAGAACTGGCGACCGCTTCACTAAAGGTCGTAAGTCGGAAACGTAGACGTAAATGCACTCTTAAGAGTTATGACCGTTTCACTAATAAATAGGATTTATAACTTACTTTAAAAAGTGATCGCAAAGTTAAGAGTGGTGGTAGGTAATCGTAAGCCGTAAATCGTAAGCCCATTGTTGACGAAAAGAATTGCTATCTGCATTTGTTTTTAACGCAAGCATTAATCAAATGAAGTGAGCAAATGCCAATAGCCTGTAAACCCAACTACCATACGATCACTCCTAAGTACCATATGCTTAGCCGAGAAATATAAAGACAAATTGTATAATGTTTGCTGTGATCCGTCCGGAGATCGGACTCACGAAAAGCTATCCCGTAATTTATTTGACAATACAATTAGGCAACAACCATCTTCTTATCGGGGGGGGGGGGGGGGATTTTTTAGAAAAAAAAATATTTTAATGCCCTAGCTGACCGAAAAAAAATTTGATTTTACAATGTAGATGAGAACAAAATTATGCTGTCACTGGCTAGAAATTATTATTATGAAAAAATGTATTTCTGTTCCACATGATAGGAAACAAATGTTTTGCTTTCCTTCTCATGAGTAAAATGTATTTTGACTGAGGAAGGTTCTGAAAAAAAAACTACGAGCTCAATGAAAATCCCAGCACACCCCCCTCCCCCACAGCCAGATAAGAAAATGGTTGTTACCTTAGCTTCTTGGTAAACACGTGTGCGTATTTGACAAATTAACATAACAAATAATAAGACAAGCTTAAAATAGAACCAAGTAATATATTCCTTTTAAATTATATAGTCGTGTAAATAGATAATTGTTCATGCAAAAGACAATGGTACAAGGATGTGATTTGCAACGTTTTGACCTTTTTATCTATGACACCAGCAATGTTACATACCTGGTATGCATCCGGGATATGCACAATAAAAGAAGAACACATGATTTGCACAGACATCATGTTCTTTGTATTTGATCTAGATCTACTTTTATGATTTATTAGGTTGAAATAATATACCTTGTCTTTTGGATGAACAATTATTTATATACACGCCTGTATGGTTTAAAAGGAATTTATTAGTTGGTTCTATTTTAAGCTTGTCTTATTATTTGTTATGTTAATTTGTCAAGTACGCACATGTGTTTACCAAGAAGCTAATTGTATTGATTGATAAATTAGTACAAATTGTAATATCATACCACTGGTTTTTTTTTTTAATTGAATTCAAAGCTATTGTCAATTAAATTACGGAATAGATATTCGTGAGTCCGATCTCTTGTCGCATCACAGCAAACATTATACAATTTGTCTTTATATTTCTCGGCTAAACATATGGTACATAGGAATGATCGTATGGTAGTTGGGTTTACAGGCTATTGGCATTTGTTCGCTTCATTTGATTACTGTTTGCATTAATAAAATGCAGATAGCAATTCTTCTCTTCAACAATGGGCTTACGATTTACGACTTACGAATACCTACCACCACTCTTAACTTTGCGATCACTTTTGATCGTAAGTCATAAATCCTATTTATTAGTGAAACTGTCATAACTCTTTAAGAGTGCATTTACGTCTACGTTTCCGACTTACGACCTTTAGTGAAACGGCCGCCAGTTCTTTAAAAGAAAGAAAGAAAAACTAATTTTAAATTTCAAAACATGTACCTGTTTGTGTAATATGTACACACTTCCGACGTTCGTTTGGCACTTCTTATCCATACTTACCTAAAGCTACAAAAATAAAAAGCCGACTCCATATGATTTTCTCTCGATTTCCATCAGTAAATAAATTATTTATTTTCTCCCAACAATCTAAATAACTAATAGTCGAAAAATAGAATAATTTAAGAAGTTGGGGAAATCGACAAAAATGGAAAAATTATGGGGGAAATAAATATTTGCGATTTGGGAAGTTGAGGGGTCCCTATTTGTTTACCAGTTATCAATTTGCAAAGTTCAAAGATCAAATTAATATTGGTCCTGCTTATTAGGTAATAAGTGTGAACGGCATGTGCCGATCAAGTGTTATTGTTTATCAGAATGAAACCAAATTTGAAATATATTGTAATGATAAAACAGAAAGCCACCATATCACCGAAATATTGTTGAAACAGCGATAATCACCATAACCTCTAAAGATGAGGCAGATCGTGATCGCCATAAAGTAAGTTTCTTATTAATTAGGGCGAGATGATAAATTGGTATTAAAAATCAGTGACACAGACAGGATTTCATTGTCATTTTTGTGGGGTTGGATATTGATAAATTGGCCAGCATGTCAAGCCCCTATAATTCTACACATGAAATGGAGTCTGTAACAGTATAATAAGGAATATTTTAGCCGAAGTACAGTGTGTAGAAATACATTTTGAATTGTGGAAATCAAGTCTTATAGGATGAAAACTGGGTACTGCCGAAGGCTCCCAAGACTTAATCTCACTAAATATTTCATTGCTACCCAACTCTCCATACTTGTGGCAGTCAAAAAGTAAAAACAGCTGTGGTTCAAGTTTTTTATACACAAGGCCATCAAATTGTCAATACATTTCCTGTATCATTACACAGGTATACTATCAGTTCAGTATTGGGACAGTTCTCTGCGTAAGTAGCAGTCAAATTCAACTATTTGAATATTCATTATTTGAAAACATTTCGGGTGGGAAGAATGATGGAAGGGCGGATTAATTTGGCAACGACAGGATAGGGACCGTTTTCTAGTACAAGCAGGAATCAAATTCAACTTTTTCAGAATTTATTTTCATATTCGATCTCGTTTTTGGTTTTTATTATTCTGGACAACAATCGAGACAAAATAAGGAAATAAAATCTTCCTATTAACTGACATTTGATTTCTTTTTATGAAAGACGCCAGTATTGGGACAGTTCTCCCGAGTAAACAGCAGTCAAATTCAACTATTGAAAATTCATCATTTGAAAATATTTCGGGTGGGAAGAATGATGGACGGATCGACTAATCATTGGTGACGACAAGATAGGGACCGTTTTCTAGTGCAAGAAGGAATAATGAGTAATGAATTTAAGTTAATTATACACAAGGCCATAAAAATGTCAGAACTCTCAGTGTGATCATTTCCTGTATCATTCCACAGGTTTACTATCAGTTCACACACTTTTGAATAAAATAATTCTATCATTTAAAAGCAAAATGAAAAAAGAAATATATATATATATATAAACACACACACACATGCACACAAACAAGCTAACAATTAACTTATAAAAGAAATAGATTTGTTAGTGAAAACAGTTGTTAATAAAAGTAATACAGCAATAATAATAAAGTTTAATTAAAAAAATAATAAAAAATCAATGATAAAAACTAACAGAAAATAATGAAAAAAAATAACTGGTGGAAATTTAAAAAAAATAACACAAAACAAACGATTTTATATTTTGATACCTTTTCTTGAAATGTCAGGACCCGGGTGGCTCAATGAGTTAGGTAGTTGGATTACCTAACATCTCATATAAGCCTATCACCAATACGGCGTGGGTTCGAGCCCGGTTTTGTAAATTGCAAAAAGGGTGCACTCGACTCGCAGCCGCAAGTGATAAAGTTTACCAGTTGCTTGCCCATGGTCGGTGGTTCTCTTCGGGAAATCCGACTTCTTCCACCACTAAAACTGGTCGTCATGATATAGCTGAAATATTGCTGAAAGTGGCGTTAAACACCAAAAATAAAAAAATCTATCTTGAAATGACTGTAAAATAAAAGAAATACATATAAATATACAACTAAGCTGTGTACAATAATTTACCTGTGTGCTATATATAGCTCTCGTGGTCGATCAGTCTACCATGTTTTGTACATGTCATGCACTGACTTTCATCAAATGAAGATTAACACCGAGTTATGCTGCAAAAGATACGATTTTTTGACAAAAAAACCTAAAACTATCGTTATTGGAATTATTGTCCAGGATAACAAGAATTCAAATCTATTCACATGACCTTCTATGTGAATCCATATTGAGCATGCGCACTGTTTAGAAACAATAAACAACATGTGGTTCTTGGGCAAAAGAGAAAGTGTCAACGGTAGAAGAAAGCGGACTTTGACGGATTCAGAGAGAAAGATGAATAGAAGTGAAGTATCTTCCAAATGGAACAAATGCAGGATATATGTAGGGGATCAGTTGGACCGTTGGAACGAACTCAAGGAAGTGCTACGCGTCCAAACTCGCGCTGAAGTGGCAAATATTTTGCTTGATAGGTAAGCCGAACATGTTTTTTCCTTCTTTTCTCAATCGTTTTTCATATTTTATGAATTTATGATGATGCCTATGATCATTTTCGGTAGATATTATTCAATATATGTAATCTTTCACCTGACGACAGTAAATTATTGTCAATGAGTAGCATAAAACGGCCGTATTTGTTGTCTATGTATATATATATACCGATTCTAAATAAAATTTACTTACTTACTTACTTGCGAGGTAAACAAACACGAATTTTAACATCCATGCTGCAGCATCCGTGCTACTGGCATAAAAATAGATAAAAATAGATTTGGCCTCGCTCAGGTCAGTGCATAATTAATTAGCTTCCAGTAACGATGGTCAGCTTTTTTAAATCGAAAAAACAACGCTTCGCAGCGTATTCGCCAATAATTCGGTGTTTAATCTTCATTTTATGAAGGTCAGTACGGAAAACGACAATAATTTTGGGTATGAAGAAATTACGATTTTGGTAGACAATAAGACAGAAGGAATTTTTAATACAACATTCATCATTTATTTCATGAAAACCGGCTGTTAAACTCGATCTTGGTAAAATGTGTAAATTACGTTTTTATATTTTGTCAGTCGTGTATACTTGATTGCATATATTCATTAACACAGACTCCAATCTAATTAGAATTCGATTTGATCGCTCCCGGTTGTGTCGTATGACATAGCAAAACCGGGAGCAATTAAAGATCGAATTTTAATTAGATTGTACAGACTCGATCTTTGGCGAAATATGTATTCCGTTTTCATTTGTTGTGTATTCGTTTTTTACTTCTGTCAACGGTGAATACACTATCGATACCATACAAATTCATAACTAAATGAAAACTAACATCCACGTTTTCTCAACTCGATCGTGTATACGTACCCATCCGTAAAAAATCGATAAATGTACAAACATCTATATGATATAAAGATATATAGATAAGATAATTATATATAAAGATTATCGATAAAATCCGGCCCAACAAGGTATTAGATTGAACGGGAAAGTATCAATTTGACGGTGTAGCACTAAATCTCTCGAGGCAAGCCTATTCTCCGCGATTTGGCATTAATCCCCAAGGTTCACACTGAATTTCCGCGTAAAAGTATTAAAATTTAATACGTTACCCCTTAATTGAAGATTATGCCAATGTACTAGAGGTACTACGCTTCAAACTCTACATAATTAACAAATGTGTTAATATATAGTTAATTCTTATAACCACTTCCATTATATATGTATTTGTACTTACAGTTTTGTACAGAGATTTATCGACTTCACTCTCGTTTATCTGAAACAAGATTAGAAATGAAACCAAGATTTCCACGAAAACGTATGACTAGTTTTAAAGAGTAGAAATGAAACCACAATTTCCAAGAAATCCTATGTTATCATTATTCGACGCATACATTAGTAGTCTGCTATGTTACGGATGTAAGGTATGGGGTTTTCATAAATACCCTGTAATCGATAGAGTACATATTTAATATTGTAAACGTATATTAAATGTTAAAACATGTACTCCTAATGTTATGACACATTATCAGTTTGTTAGATACCCTTTGTTCGCTACAAGAAAGATACGCATTTTTAAATACTGGTTAAAATTGATGAATACAGATAATTGTATATTAAATGGTTGTTATAATTATTTATATGATATGTGTTTAAAAAATCCAAATGATACAAATAAGTGGGTGTGCTGTGTACGTAGTGAATTATGTCGTATCTGTTTAAACAATTTGTGGCATGCATAACAATCTTTATGTAAAGAGCATCTTGTAATTATCAAACAGAGAATGTATGATATAGCTAAGCAAGAGTTTGACGAAATTGTGTATACATCAACTAAATGTAACTTATATCAGTATCTTGTACCTACAGTACAGCTGACAGCATACACTGATAAATGCTGAGCATAATCTGGATGCTGCGCCAGGCTCAGCATTTTCGCTGATGGTCTGCTAATTAACCCCAAGGTAATAAACAGGGCCATAAAATACCTGGTCAGTAGTGTCTTGTTGATTTCACAGGTGATCTACAGGTAAATATATACACCTGTTTGTATCACATAACAGGAAATATTTGGATTTCAGTGACATTGAAAATTTGCCAATAAAATAATATTTTCAAAATTTAATATTTAAACAAATAATTGAAATGAAATCATAATTTTGTGTTGGATATATAAGAATTTATAACTGAAAATATGGCAAAGAAGAACAAGATTAATTGTGTGATGCTATTTTAATAAATAGATTAATTAATTAAGATTAGATTTAACATTTTAAGAATTTTCTTTCTATGTAATGTGCATGTGTGTACATGTTAGTCATGTATTTAAGAGTTTTTTTGTTGTTTTTTTTTCAACTTTGACAAAAATGTTATAGTTGTTCTTTTATGATACATGTATTTAAAATTTTAATTTGTTTTATTTTGTAATTAATTTTATCTGTTTTTGCAGAGGAATAATATATTTAATTTGCTTTATCAATTTAATCAAATAAATGTAATCCAATTTCAAAGATATACTTGTTACTATGTTTTGATTTTTTTTAAATCCATTTTATCCAAGGTAATATTAATTTCTTTTCTTTTCATAGTTTATTTTGTGACATGTCAGGTTTTTTCTTCGTTATTCAGGACATTTCTTGAACATTTTTTTTCACATTTTTATTCTTATTTTGTTAAACATACATTCTAAACATTAAAAAAATATGCCAGTTGATTATAAACACACTCTTTTCAATATAAAAAAATGACAAATTAAGTATTTTTTTGTAAATTAACACACAGATATGGTAAACATAGAAAATCTCAATCAATGAAGGATTTATGGACACTTGTAATTTGCCAATGTCAAATTGTATTTTCAACTGACTGTTGAATGTAGTCTACAGTTTTAGACTATAATCTGTAGTGAATTTGTAATGTTCTGTGTGGACTTATGATATATATTTTTTTTGTTTTTTGGTGATATTGTGTATGTGCTTTGTCTTATTTATGATCAGTATAATTGTAAATATTGAATATATGTATACCTATATGTTGTATGACATTGGTTAATAAAGAATTGAATTGACTAGTTTTACCTAATAATCATTAGTTTAAATTTGTGTCATGTCATGATGTGATATACAGGTGCTAATTTAAATTATCTATATTTAGATCAAATGAATTTGATAACAACGAGGACAGGGTTGCACAACTCTCAATTAAATTTAAGTGTCAATTAAAACTTAATTTACACTTAAATTTACTTAGAATGTACATTAATTTAATTTGCACTTAAATACTCTACACTAGGTCACATGCACTAGTGCCACGGAATTACACCCTCCCCTTTTTACATTTTTTGTTTACATTTTTTTTTTTTTTAAATCTCTTAACTCTTTGCTATTTATTCAAGTGTGATTAACGATTGAATTACCGCAATGTTAAAAAAAAATTGTCACCCAACATGAGAGCGATGGAGAAAAATCAGATTTATCCAAAAAAAAAGGGGGGTATACAATTATACAGAGAGTTTATAATCTTATTTAGCAATGCATCATCTTTACAGTTAAATCAATATGTATATGGACGATTATTGATCTATTTAAACTGTTTTCAAATATTTGATGTGATTACATTATTTCCACATTTCCACATCTAATAACACATCGATGGTAATATGAGTTTATTGTACCGTAATACACAATTAATATTCTTGTTTAATTAGAAATGTAAAACATAATAGGAATATGATTAATCCTATAAAAATATTCATGTTTGGGACCGTCGTGGTCGTGATCGTATGGTAGTTGGATTTACAACTACCTGTGCAAACAGTGCCTATCACCACTGACGTTGTGAGTTCGAATCCCGCACATGGAGATGTGTACTCGATACAACATTTTGTAATATAGTTTGTCATTGACTTACGACAGGTCGGTGGATTTCTCCACCAACAAAACTGTTTAAATTTTAAGCTATCCATAAATGTGTTTTTGGACGTAATATTATATTGTGTGGGAGAGGAAGTATGCAAGGAAGAATCGGACATAAAGCTAATTTTCAGAATGAACAAAAAACATAGTTGATCCTTGCACGGGGTAAAATAATATGTGTGTACGAAACACGTTGAATGACATTCGGACGTGAAACGACAGAGGCCGGTAACAATCATGCACTAGAAGAATGTTTTTCTTAATTTCCTACTCCATTCTTAATAATTAAGAAAAACCTTGTTAAATGAAGAATTTCTTTTTAAAATAAGAAAATTCAGTTATATCAAGGATTTATATAGTACAATGTACATGGATCTACTATATAAATCCTTGGTTATATTATGAAACGGTCAGTTATATTAAGAAAACAAGTCAGTTAAATTAAGAATTGTCCTGTTATTACATCCAATCAGAATCGAGCTTTACATGATATGTCCCACGGCAATATTGTTGTCGTGTACTGATATACAGCGTCAAGGTCAAATTATGCAATAATAGATTACACAATGCTACAGTCTGCTTCTATCGTTATTTTTATAGATTTCCATATATGGCTCTGCCTTCATCGTTATTTTTAGGAATTAGTTTATCCAATCATAAATCGTCAAATAAATGCAACATCGTACAAAATTATCTACAATAGTGGCATGTGTTTAACTAATTTGAAACTATTATTTTAATTTTAAATAATTCTCAAGGAAAGAAAGATGTATTAATGATAATAGTAATAATAAATAAAAGAAAGTTAAATAAAGAAAACGTAAATGTTTTTGAATCACTGTATTTTTTTTTTATTCAATCACACAACTATAGTAATCAGCGCATGCGTGGAGGAAGGGCGTCCTGTTTTTGACAGAGCGATTCCAAAGCAAAATTTCACATTACAAAATCCATTTTTCATGATAATTTTTACATATTTTTGAATATCTCCAGTCACATTTTTGTATCCTATCAAAACCAAACGTGTACATTGTATTTTAGAGGAAATATCACCAAAAGCAATCAGGTTTCTAATGCCGCAAGAAAAAGTCACATGACCACACGTACATCGACACATGACTTGAAACAAAAACAAACACAAAAAAAGTGTCAACATCCGGTCAAGCTTAGTAAATAGAGGTACTATCATCTTTACCTTACTTTATACCCACCTGTTAACTAACAAGGCTATTTCTGATTACCTGTGCCCTTTGGTAGCCGAGGGGACGAAGATTTAACACCTCAATCACACTCTTGACTCGAGCACACCAGAATTCAGGTATATATATATATAGTATTTATCTCATTAATACATTATTAATATTTATTCAATATGAAACTAAACTGTACTATCTTTATCATTTCATGTATCTTACTTGTTTGCCAACATGCAAAACTCAAATTAAACACCAATAAGAATGTAACTGCACCAACATGTAAATTCCAAAGCCATTTCACAAGTGTTGTTGTTTTAGCACTGAAAGTGAACAAAAGTAGACCTGTTCAAAAGTACTTATTCATACTTCTGCTAGCAAATGCATTTGATATAGAAACAAATCCTGGACCAAGATTTCCTTGTGGTGCCTGTACAAAAGCGGTCACATGGAAACATAAAGCAATTTGTTGTGATAGTTGTGATGCTTGGTTCCATATTAACTGCCAAGGTATCCATTCAAATGCTTACAGATTCTTGGATGCAAGTAATATATCATGGGAATGTATACAGTGCGGAATGCCAAATTTTTCAACGTCGCTATTTAACTCGACATATTCAATTGAACTAGAAAATTAGTACTCAAACCTTAGCAACTGCTCTGAATTGAGCAGCCCTGGTTTGCCAAAAGCAACATCATCTCCAAATAAAGAAACGAAATTGAAGCCAGATAAAAATGAACATAAGAAAAAATTGGAAATCAAGTACGTAAACCTATCAAAATTATAAATATAAATTTTCAATCCATCTGTAATAAAAAAAAACAGACCTTCTAGAAATTATTACCTCAGTTAAACCAAAAATCCTTCAATGTATACAAAACTGAAACATACAGTACAAAAAGAACAACGCAAAGCTTACTGGAAATATATTGAGAACATCATATTTGACCTACCCATTAAAGACTCCGATCAACATCAGTACTCGGATTTTAAACCAAAAAAGCTTTTTAGCTACTTCAAAAGTATTAGAAAGGACAACTCGGGCATAAGCCCACTGAAAAAGGATGGTATACTCTATACTGATACAGTAGAAAAAACCAACATTCTTAACCAACAGTTCCAATCAGTATTTACACACGATCCACCACATGACATACCTGACAAAGGACCTAGTCCTCATCCTATAATGGAACAAATCCACATAAACGATAAAGGTGTACTGAACCTCTTAAACAACCTTAACCCTCACAAAGCATGCGGTCCAGACAACATAAACAGTAGAGTGATGAAAGACCTAAAAGATCAAGTTGCTCCAATTTTGACCAAAATATATACAAAATCAATAGAAACTGGCACCATACCCAAAGACTGGAAACACGCAAATGTTGCACCAGCATTCAAAAAGGGCGAAAGATACAAAGCAGAAAATTACAGACCAATATCACTAACATGCATCTGCTGTAAACTGATGGAACATATAATAACCAGCAACATTATGAAATCCCTCGACTCAAACAATATTTTATATGATTTACAACATGGTTTCAGAAAAGCAAGATTATGTGAGTCGCAACTACTTCCTTTCATACAAGAATTAAATGCCAGCAATAACAAAAACATACAAACAGACTTGATTATTTTGGAATTTGCCAAAGCCTTCGATAAAGTTTCCCACCGTAGATTATTATACAAACTGGAATATTACGGAATACAAACCCATACTCTAAACTGGATTCAGGCATTTTTATCAGATAGAACACAAACAGTAGTAATCGATGGAGTAACATCTAACACAGTGCCAGTAACATCAGGCGTTCCACAGGGTACAGTACTCGGCCCAATTCTTTTTCTAATTTATATCAATGACTTTCCGGAATATCTTACACATAGCAAACTAAGACTCTTTGCAGATGACAGTATCATTTATAAAGAAATAACATGTCAGGACGACTGCATGAAATTACAATCTGACCTTGATGCAGCTGCAAGGTGGGAAGCCGATTGGCTTATGGCTTTCCACCCAGATAAATGTACAGTACTCACCATCACTCAAAAGAAAACACCCTTCAAACATGACTATATACTTCACAATCACATTCTCGAACCAGTAACTTCAGCAAAATACCTTGGAATTACACTACAATCTAACCTTAAATGGAACACCCACATCGACAATATCACTTCAAATGGAAATAAATCTCTCGGATACTTAAAAAGAAATTTACAGATATCAAACCCTGAAATAAAATCTCCGGCATACCAAGCACTAGTGAGGCCAAAACTTGAATACAGCTGTAGTATCTGGGACCCTTATACACATGACAACATAAACAAACTAGAAATGGTTCAAAGACGAGCTGCTCGCTATGTTCAAAACAATTACCATAATACTAGCAGTGTCACTTCAATGATTGACACTCTAGGTTGGCCAACTTTAGCTGAGCGCCGTCTTAAAACCAGATTGATCATGTTGTTTAAAATAACACACGCTTTAATTGCTATCCCAAACATCATACTGATCCCAACTGACAGGAGAACTAGAAAATCACACAATCAGACATTTAGGCATATAACAACACAAAAAGATACATACAAATGGTCATTTTTTCCACACACTATAGTACAATGGAACATCTTACCCCAGACAATTATCTCAAGTCCATCTATAGACTCTTTCAGAGAACAGCTAACACCCGCTGTTCTCTTAAACATTTAAATTTCAAATACAATTGTACATAGTTTTAATTTTTTTGTTTTGTTTTATTCACACTTTTGATTTCACTTTATTTCACTTTATGAAATTTATGTAAATATTTTTGAAAATACCCACACATGCAACAGTACGTAATCTTCAACGTCTTGAAGGAGTATTGTATACCTAAAGAAGAAGATAGTACGTATGTACCAAAACTCCAAATACGGTATTAATAATAAGAGTTAATCTGATAATTGTTTGTTTGTTTTTCAGGTAAATAATATACAATATATTAATTTTGCATGCTTTTGTTCAGGTTCTTTGTTCTTTGTTACAAGTTTGATTTTTTGATTTGTGTTATATAACGGGAAATCATCTTTTTGCATAATACAATGTTAAATTTGCGCTAAATAACGTGTGCCTCAATTTCCTTAGGAAACAAGTATCTCATGGAACACGGCATTCATTAATTTAGAGTGCAAAAATGTACATTGTGCATTTTAAATGCAAGTCATGAATATTCCTATCTTGTCCTGAAATAAATATGTATTGGGTTTGAAATATCGGCTTCTTAAAGGGAAACTCCGCGATTTTTTACATGTTAGCTAAATATGTTCCTGGTGATATAAAATACATATTCACAAAGTTTTATCGACATATTTCCACAAATAACGAAGCAAATCGAAATTTGTAATTTTAATTTCTATTTTGTCCATCAGGCTGTGACGTTTTAGCCCGATAATGCATTGTGGGATTGAAATTTAAAGTTTGGGCCGCTGTAACTCGAATAATTCAGCGCTCTCTATCCGCTATCACTACTCGAGGGCTTGAACTCCCCTTGTGATAAAAACGCGTCAGCTGCTCTCTGAAAGAGAGAGCCAATCAGCGATGATTATTTGCCGAGTATGCGCAAGGCTGTTCTTTCAATTTCCGGTAATGTTTACAAACAACAAGAAATGGAGATCGACACAGCGCTTAGTGAGATTGAATCAACATATGACTTTACATTTAAAGAAAAACAGCTCACTGCCATCAAATCCATTATTGAAAATAAGGATACCATTGACCTATGTTTACAAACATTTCTTAAGCTCCTCCTTCTTTTAACGCCAAAAATCACCAGCAATCGTAACTACTCGGCCATTCTCGCTACCCTATTTGCAGGGTAGCGAGAATGGCCAAGTAGTTACGATTGAAGTCACCAGCAGTTTGCATGCTAATTTGAAACTTCCGGTTGACGCGTTTTATCGAGAAAGTCGTCCAGGCGTTAATGTAGCAAAGCGTAATATAACGACTGGATTATTCGGGTTAGGGTCGCTGATGTTAAATTCCCTTCATTTAAAGCGCTCAGAGGGCTGTAATTTAAATCTAATAACCATTGGAAAATTAAATACTGAAGTGAACAGATACGTACCTTTTTGACAAACAACTATTTTAAATGAACAAAATGTTTCATTTCCTTTATATTTACAACGGAAAGAGTGTTTTACAACAGTCACCTATATTCACTATATGTAGGATCCCTTTTACAATTATGTTCATTTTGTTTTACTGCTAATGTGCTGAAAAATATAATGACGTTACGCGCGATGTTCGTTCCTATAAACGTAACAGACGTAACACAAAATGAGCGACGTTTTTTAAAGTTTTTTTTTATGATTTGTGTTTGTATATTGCGTAGTTTGTATAAAATAATGGATTTTTTTTACACTAAGCTGCGTAGTAAATGGATCTCGAAAATAATTTTCCTTCGAATTAAAACAATGTTGACTATTTTACATGACTAACCAAATAATTCTCAAAGAACAATTAAAAAATGTCAGGTCCCGGTGTTGATTTTGTCTCATGTACATTTATCCTTTTCTTCAAGAAATAAAATGATTTGTATTCAATCGGTTAAAAAATACAATATAAATTTTCCACAGAAGAATATGATGTTTTGTATTTTGCTGTTTCTGTCGGATCATTGTCTCATTATTCCACGTCTCAGTATTTTCCATTGACTTCATAAAAGAAAAAAAAACATTATCAAAACATATATGCAAGTAGTTTTATCACATTATACTTCCATTTCATCTAAAACTGATAAAATATCCAAATGTGTAGTTTCAGTAAGATTAAGTGCAACATTCAGGCACTGAAGTATTGGAGAAATATAAATTATAGACGCAACTGAAATAATCGAACGTTTTCAATCCAACAATTTGAATGATAAAAGTTTTCTGGTTCGGTCAAAATAACAACCATGAACAATTTTACTTCCTTTTCCGTAAGTTATACCCCAATCATCGTTAGTGTCTTTCGTGAGAACTTGAGGACATGAACTTGCCCTAAATAGATAATAATTGGAGTCCGATTCATCCGTGTACACCGCAAGAATAGTTCCTTCCGCGATAAGGTCCGCCATTACATACTCGTCGTTTTGCGTGCTTTGAACAGATCGAGAATTCCGGTTATTATCAATATATATTGGAATTGTCACCTTACCTCCAATGGCATTGTTTTTACAGTTATTATAATTACCAATAATACAGTTTTCACACGTATAACACGACATATTGCGAACGGCTAAAGTATCATTATTTGATTTTGTCGAAACGACTTGATGTAGACGCCTAATGCCAAGGACTGCTTTGAATGAAACATTGTTTCTGTCATTTTTTTCAACATAGCGAAAGATACGGCGCTTACAATAAGTAGACTGAGTATCTTTTAAATGATTTTCACAGTAATTGAAAATATCGGATGTTGTTTGTATTATTTCGCTTCCACGATAAACTGCCTAATCCACTTGATTCTTTAAAAAGCCACCAGCGGCATCCTGCGGACCCTTAGCATGACTTGTCTCAAATAATTTCTTATGAAGAGATCGTAGCCATGTTCAGTGAAAATGTTTTTAATAAGTCCAAAACAATTTCTAGATTTATAGGTTTGTGAATTCGTGTATTACTTTCACGTTATATTGAATAGAGTCTAAGTAGTCCCGAATAAGGGTTTGAACTTTTTCAGTGAACAATTGATCGTGTTTGTCATCAGGGCTAATCACGAAAAAGTGTTCTGTTACGATAAACGGTATATCGGGTAAACTTTCAACACCGTCAACTTCTAGAATAGCATGTCTATAAATTACGGATACATGAATGGACACCTAGGTGCGCTGAAAATATGTTTGTTGTAATTCAAACTTTTCTTTGCAACCATAATTTTCAGAATAGGCATGAATAACAACGCAGTGATTCGGCAACAAATTTTCTCTGAGACTCGACAGCTGTTCATTTTACCATTGTGCTCGAAATTGGTGTCCTGCAAATTTATCAAGTAACTCCTTAAAATAATTGAACATTATTACCGATTTTGTACATTTTCTAACAAGCGTAAGTTTTTTCTTAGATCCGATTGAAATGTATTCATATATTTCCCATGAGACATCCGGGGCATCTTCCGACAAGCTCATCTCTAAGTCAGAACACTTAAGTAGCTTAACCCCACATTTACAACACTCACGGTCTAAACAAGACGCTAGGAAGCAATTTTGAACTGGATCTTTATCACAAAGTGTAGCTACAGTTATATCCGTCAGATGTTCGTATACATGGTATATATCATTATCATCTTCAGAAATACTTGGAATAGTATTTTGTTCTTCTAAATTCCATTGATTGCAAGAACAATGATCTGACCTCTACATGGTACCGACAGCAACAGGTAATTCTATCTTTCGGCCTGGCTGCACGGACGAAGTAGGGTTTTAATGTTCTTTGGCTCATTTTTATGTCGGATGTCTTGTACAAAAGTCATTAAAAACCTCTGTCTGGGGTTTATCTAATATATATATGGGATGCTTTGAAAACTGTTTTGGGCCAATACAAACACGCTTCATGTCGTTTTTATTACCGGAAGGTCGGGAGTTGTTCGGGTCAATCCAGAAATTGTATGCGAGTTTTCTGATTTCATTTGAAATACACTCGTTCCTAGTTTTCCTTTCAATAAAGGTCCAACATGACTTCGGAAGTAAACATTTGTGTACGGACTCGTTTTCCAGTTGACAGCCGTTGTAATGGAAGACCTATTTTCTTTGCTAGTAAAGATTTCTTATGTTCTTTCTGCACGTTTAAACCACTTGTACTAGCTGCAATAACGCTCAATGTAGTTCTTGCACAATCTGATCTTGAGTTATTTGTTTGATCAACTAGTTCTCTTATGTCATTTATAATGGCATTGCCAAGTTGTGTATTATTTTTGTCTTCTGGACTCACTACAAAATTTAATTTTTCAAGAGATTTTACTGTGGGAGAATGTTTATTGTCTAGATAAGAGGCCATGAGAGCTACTCTCTTCTTAGGGGTTGTTGGGAACGCCTGCTTCACTGATTGTACGGCCCGGCTTTTCTGCATTCTATTGGAAAAACTGTTTTCAAGATCATTAATGGGGGTTGTTTGAGAGTTTGTTTTAACTTTATTTCTATACTTTCTTTTTCTTTCGGTTCCTTTCAAGCGTATTTCAGCTTTGTCTTGTCTTTGTTTTCTCTTTTTTTACAGCCGCGGGTGTTTCGGAATAACGCAGTGACATTTCCGGTTTTTGGCATTCGTACCTTCCTTTCTGTTCATAGTATTTCCTACATTTTTCTTTATTTTTCTCAATTTTTTTCTTTTTCCACATCTCCATTCTTATAGTTGACATGTTTTTATTATCTGCAATGAAGACATTGTCAACAGTTTACAATTTAGAAATAATTTTCGCGTATAAATGAACTTAAAATGAAGTTTCATAGTTTCATTTGAATGCGTTTTTTTCTTTTTCATTTCTTATCGAACATTCTTAATTCAACCGGTTTTTAATAGTTTTAAAAAGTCAGACAGCTTACGCTTAATTTTTATATAAATAAAACACTTTTCATTGATTAAAAAACACTTTGACTGTTGTACCAAGACATTTTTTTTTAATTTTCTTGTTTTAAAATTAAATTGTTCATTTCCGAAGATTTATCATCAAAAAGTAAACATTATCTTACGAGTCTTTTTTCCATTTCAGTTTGTTAGTTTTATGCTTTTGTTTGTTTGTTTGTTTGTTTGTTTGTTTTTTTTTTTGTTTTTTTTTTTTTTTGCTCTTTTTTTTCGTTTGGTTTGTTTGTTGTTATTTTACTTTTTTGTGACAGTTTCGCATAGGTTACATACAAAATTGATCAATGCGACGTCGCATTGCCGTCATCATCATGATTTAACACCGAATCCAACGAGTACAGAGTTATTTTCAATGAATTAAACGTCCAGAGTGTACCAGACATATTGAAAACCCTATAGAACCTATTTGACTCCGTTTTAACAGATGTCACCAAAGGAATGCAGGAAGAGGATTTACCGGTAGTCCAAGTTACCCTTGAATGTCCCGATTTAGATTTTCTCATCAGATTATCTTCCATGCAGATGAACCAATTGACCAGTGAACTACTACTAACCGAAATAGAAAGAGTGCTACAGTCCAACGAACAGTTCGTTCTGGACCATTGTGTACAACTGAATATAACACACGTCAGCCTTCCTAAGGGTGGAATTGGAAAGAGATGTGATTACGTGGACACGGATAGGTTCCTGAAAGATAAACGTTGCATCATACAGATACAAAACAAAGATGACATGTGTTGTGCCAGGGCCATCGTAACGGCCAAAGCTAAGATCGACGGACACGAGCAATGGAATTATATTCAAAGAGATCGTCGTATCCAAGAAGAGTAGGCGTTGGAATTACACGCCAAGGCGGGAATACCCCTACATCAATGCGGAATCGAAGATGCTAAAACGTTTCAACGATTCCTGGTAGGATATCAGATACATGTGATATCGAGAGAGCATTTCAACGGAATCGTTTACCATGGACCCACAGCCGATAAGAAGATCTACTTGCACTACCATGACAACCACTACGATGTGATTACTATTATGACTGTGTTCCTGAGTCGTAGCTACTTCTGTACAAACTGTTACAAAGGTTATAACACCAAAGAAGAACACGCTTGCAACAACGTATGCCATAATTGTCGAAAGATTCACGATCAAACTGAAGATGATTGGATACATTGTCATGATTGTGGACGATGCTTCAAAGGACCAACATGCTTTAATCTCCACAAGAAGACGACGCTATTGGGAAACTCAACGTGCACCTCCTATTACAAATGTAAGAACTGCGGACAAACCGTGAACAAACGAGTGGGAGATCATACCTGTGGAAACGTCTATTGCCATGTTTACTTGTAATGTTTCAAAACTGAAGGAATACAACAGCCAGGTATGCCCAGGGCCTATGAGAGAGGGGTTCGACCGGTACATCCGTCCGGGGCCCGGAGAGCCATGAAGGGGCCGGTGAATCTCTGAAGGGTCAACTTAGCAAGTAGTACCCTGCTGCATTAACTGAATATGTTTGTTCTTTCTTTGTATAAAGTACATATTATCTGGACATTCTGCTGCACAGGAAATAAAGCATTTATGAAAGTTTACCAGTGGTTTTATTGGTCCTCAAATCCTCAATTTTGAGTGAAGTCTCAACCTGAACACGGGGCCCTAAACCAGTCTTGTTCCGCCTTGCATCATTTCTTTTGTAGGCCCTGAGTATACCTATGAAAGAGATCCAACATGTTGTGTTTTCATAGTACAGAATATGACTCGTATATATTGTCGATAATACTTATAGAGGGCCCGGGTTGCTCAATGAGTTAGGTAGTTGGATTACCTAACAACTCATGCAAGCCTATCATCAATACGGCATGGGTTCGCGTCCGGCTTTGTACATTATAAAAAGGGTGTACTCGACTCGCATCCACAAGTGATAAAGTTTACCAGTTGCTTGCCCATGGTCGATGGTTCTCTCCGGGTACTCTGGTTTCTTCCACCACTCAAACTGGCCGTCATGATATAGCTGAAATATTGCTGAATGTGGCGTTCAACACCAAAAATCAATCAATCAATCAATAAATACCTATATCAATGAAATTCCAGAGGCATCATCAATATCGCTTTTTCATGGTAAAGGTAAGGCAGTGTAGGACAGAGAAATAGTGGTCAATTTATAATCATTTTCTTATACTGATTGGCAAATGGCAATAACAAGTTATACTTGTGACAATTGTGACTGCAAAGATAAGATAGAGACACTACAACTGGATCTAATTATATGTATAGAAAAGATAGAGACACTACAACTGGATCTAATAATATGTATAGATAAGATAGAGGCACTACCACTGGATCTAATTATATGTATAGATATGATAGAGGCTACTACTGGATCTAATTATATGCATAGATAAGATAGAGGCACTACAAACGGATCTATTATATGTATAGATAAGATAGAAGCACTACAACTGGATCTAATTATATGTATAGAAAAGATAGAGACACTACAACTGGATCTAATAATATGCATAGATAAGATAGAGGCACTACAACTGGATCTATTATATGTATAGATAAGATAGAAGCACTACAACTGGATCTAATTATATATATAGATAAGATAGAGGCTACAACTGGATCTAATTATATGTATAGATAAGATCGAGGCACTACAACTGGATCTAATTATATGTATAGATAAGATAGAGGCACTACAACTGGATCTAATTATATGTATAGATAAGATAGAGGCTACAACTGGATCTAATTATATGCATAGATAAGATAGAGGCACTACAACTGGATCTAATTATATGTATAGATAAGATAGAGGCACTACCACTGGATCTAATTATATGCATAGATAAGATAGAGGCACTACAACTGGATCTATTATATGTATAGATAAGATAGAAGCACTACAACTGGATCTAATTATATATATAGATAAGATAGAGGCTACAACTGGATCTAATTATATGTATAGATAAGATCGAGGCTACAACTGGATCTAATTATATGTATAGATAAGATAGAGGCACTACCACTGGATCTAATTATATGTATAGATAAGATAGAGGCTACAACTGGATCTAATTATATGAATAGATAAGATCGAGGCACTACAACTGGATCTAATTATATGTATAGATAAGATAGAGGCACTACAACTGGATCTAATTATATGTATAGATAAGATAGAGGCTACAACTGGATCTAATTATATGCATAGATAAGATAGAGGCACTACAACTGGATCTAATTATATGTATAGATAAGATAGAGGCACTACCACTGGATCTAATTATATGTATAGATAAGATAGAGGCACTACCACTGGATCTAATTATATGTATAGATAAGATAGAGGCTGCAACTGGATCTAATTATATGTATAGATAAGATAGAGGCTACAACTGGATCTAATTATATGTATAGATAAGATCGAGGCTACAACTGGATCTAATTATATGTATAGATAAGATAGAGACACTACAACTGGATCTAATTATATGTATAGATAAGATAGAGGCACTACAACTGGATCTAATTATATGTATAGATAAGATAGAGGCACTACAACTGGATCTAATAATATGTAAAGATAAGATAGAGGCACTACCACTGGATCTAATTATATGTATAGATATGATAGAGGCTACTACTGGATCTAATTATATGCATATATAAGATAGAGGCACTACAAACGGATCTATTATATGTATAGATAAGATAGAAGCACTACAACTGGATTTAATTATATGTATAGAAAAGATAGAGACACTACCACTGGATCTAATAATATGCATAGATAAGATAGAGGCACTACCACTGGATCTAATTATGTGCATAGATAAGATAGAGGCACTACAACTGGATCTATTATATGTATAGATAAGATAGAAGCACTACAACTGGATCTAATTATATATATAGATAAGATAGAGGCTACAACTGGATCTAATTATATGCATAGATAAGATCGAGGCACTACAACTGGATCTAATTATATGTATAGATAAGATAGAGGCACTACAACTGGATCTAATTATATGTATAGATAAGATAGAGGCTACAACTGGATCTAATTATATGCATAGATAAGATAGAGGCACTACAACTGGATCTAATTATATGTATAGATAAGATAGAGGCTACAACTGGATCTAATTATATGTATAGATAAGATAGAGGCACTACCACTGGATCTAATTATATGTATAGATAAGATAGAGGCTGCAACTGGATCTAATTATATGCATAGATAAGATAGAGGCTACAACTGGATCTAATTATATGTATAGATAAGATAGAGGCACTATAACTGGATCTAATTATATGTATAGATAAGATAGAGACACTACAACTGGATCTAATTATATGTATAGATAAGATAGAGGCACTACAACTGGATCTAATTATATGTATAGATAAGATAGAGGCTCGAACTGGATCTAATTATATGTAAGGATAAGATAGAGGCACTACAACTGGATCTAATTATATGTATAGATAAGATAGAGGCACTACAACTGGATCTAATTATATGTATAGATAAGATAGAGGCTACAACTGGATCTAATTATATGTATGGATAAGATAGAGGCACTACAACTGGATCTAATTATATGCATAG